>CAJQUW010016773.1:0-387128 GCA_907163375.1 Prostheceraeus crozeri | reverse complement strand
TTTTTTTTTTTTTTTTTTTTTTTTTTTTTTTTTTTTTTTTTTTTTTTTTTTTTTTTTTTTTTTTTTTTTTTTTTTTTTTTTTTTTTTTTTTTTTTTTTTTTTTTTTTTTTTTTTTTTTTTTTTTTTTTTTTTTTTTTTTTTTTTTTTTTTTTTTTTTTTTTTTTTTTTTTTTTTTTTTTTTTTTTTTTTTTTTTTTTTTTTTTTTTTTTTTTTTTTTTTTTTTTTTTTTTTTTTTTTTTTTTTTTTTTTTTTTTTTTTTTTTTTTTTTTTTTTTTTTTTTTTTTTTTTTTTTTTTTTTTTTTTTTTTTTTTTTTTTTTTTTTTTTTTTTTTTTTTTTTTTTTTTTTTTTTTTTTTTTTTTTTTTTTTTTTTTTTTTTTTTTTTTTTTTTTTTTTTTTTTTTTTTTTTTTTTTTTTTTTTTTTTTTTTTTTTTTTTTTTTTTTTTTTTTTTTTTTTTTTTTTTTTTTTTTTTTTTTTTTTTTTTTTTTTTTTTTTTTTTTTTTTTTTTTTTTTTTTTTTTTTTTTTTTTTTTTTTTTTTTTTTTTTTTTTTTTTTTTTTTTTTTTTTTTTTTTTTTTTTTTTTTTTTTTTTTTTTTTTTTTTTTTTTTTTTTTTTTTTTTTTTTTTTTTTTTTTTTTTTTTTTTTTTTTTTTTTTTTTTTTTTTTTTTTTTTTTTTTTTTTTTTTTTTTTTTTTTTTTTTTTTTTTTTTTTTTTTTTTTTTTTTTTTTTTTTTTTTTTTTTTTTTTTTTTTTTTTTTTTTTTTTTTTTTTTTTTTTTTTTTTTTTTTTTTTTTTTTTTTTTTTTTTTTTTTTTTTTTTTTTTTTTTTTTTTTTTTTTTTTTTTTTTTTTTTTTTTTTTTTTTTTTTTTTTTTTTTTTTTTTTTTTTTTTTTTTTTTTTTTTTTTTTTTTTTTTTTTTTTTTTTTTTTTTTTTTTTTTTTTTTTTTTTTTTTTTTTTTTTTTTTTTTTTTTTTTTTTTTTTTTTTTTTTTTTTTTTTTTTTTTTTTTTTTTTTTTTTTTTTTTTTTTTTTTTTTTTTTTTTTTTTTTTTTTTTTTTTTTTTTTTTTTTTTTTTTTTTTTTTTTTTTTTTTTTTTTTTTTTTTTTTTTTTTTTTTTTTTTTTTTTTTTTTTTTTTTTTTTTTTTTTTTTTTTTTTTTTTTTTTTTTTTTTTTTTTTTTTTTTTTTTTTTTTTTTTTTTTTTTTTTTTTTTTTTTTTTTTTTTTTTTTTTTTTTTTTTTTTTTTTTTTTTTTTTTTTTTTTTTTTTTTTTTTTTTTTTTTTTTTTTTTTTTTTTTTTTTTTTTTTTTTTTTTTTTTTTTTTTTTTTTTTTTTTTTTTTTTTTTTTTTTTTTTTTTTTTTTTTTTTTTTTTTTTTTTTTTTTTTTTTTTTTTTTTTTTTTTTTTTTTTTTTTTTTTTTTTTTTTTTTTTTTTTTTTTTTTTTTTTTTTTTTTTTTTTTTTTTTTTTTTTTTTTTTCGGTTTTGGATCATGTCCCTCAGTCGACCAAGAAGACAGCGCCAGCCCACTCGTCGCTTCGGTTATGACGAATCCGAATCTGATGATGATGTGTCGGATGAAGATTTTGTGGCTCACGATTCAAATGACAGTTCTGACAGTACAAGTGAAAGTGACGTTGAATACTCAAGCGACGGAGATGAATCGGTAGACGGAGATAGTGATGATTGGAGATTCGTTCAAGTTGGGGAATATGTTCACACAAGTCATCCGTTTGAAGGGGTTGCAGGCTGGACTGTCACTCAACCTCAAGAATTAGAAGACTATATATATTTCGACGTTTCTTCCAGATTTTCTATTTCAAAAGCTCTGTGACTGGACGAATGCCCGTGCAACCCTAGATGAAGCAGAATGGAAAGATGTGGATATTGATTCGATGAAAAAATTCTTTGGTCTGACAATTGCTATGCCATTGACTAAGAAACTACGCATCGATGATTACTGGTCAACTGAACCGATCATGCATACTCCATATTATTCTACTGTTATGCCACGGAATCAGTACAGAGCCATTCATCGTTACCTACGATTTTCTGATCCAAACAGGGTGGAACCCGGAAACAGAAATAGTCGTCTAGTTGATTTTGTCACCGAGATTCTACATCTTTGCCATCTATTCCAGCCATCATCGGAGCTGTCATTGGATGAAACATTATTACTTCATAAAGGACGTTTGGGATTTCGAATGTTTATAAGAACTAAACGCGCTCGATTTGGTATAAAGATTTTTATGCTATGTGACAATTATGGGTATATGCTTGCGTCAGAAGTTTATTATGGAGCTGGATCAAACTTTGATGACATTCCTTCCTTATCTAAAAGTGAAGCAATTGTTATCCATTTGTTACGCAGAGCTGATTTGTTGGAAAAGTGGCATACAGTAACACTCGATAACTGGTACACAAGTTTACGACTGGCTGAGTATTTATATTCAAAGAAAACATATATGAGAGGCACGGTCAGGAAGAACCGCGGTATTCCTATGCAACTTCAAGAAAAGAAACTTCCGAATCGTGGAATCGCCTATATGGCGAAAGTCAATGTCTTGGCAATAAAATTTGCCGATAGAAAAGATGTTTACCTGCTCACGACTGCCGATGACCCTGGAGTTGTACAAAAGACAAGAAACATTCGTGGTGTTGATGAAGCTTGTGAAAAGCCAACAGCTATAGAGACATATAATTCAAAAATGGGAGGTGTTGACTTGACCGACCAGCTTTTATCTTCATTGACAATTACTAGAAGGTGTTCTACTTGGTTCAAGAAAATTGGCTTGCATTACTTGCAAAGATTACTACTGAACGCATTTGTAAGATACAAGCAAGAACGAAATGTCCCGAAAACTACTTTTAGTAGCTTTACAAAGTCTGCTGTTGTGTACTTTACACGTAAGGAATCCAGGCCAACAAAACATCGAAACACCGGTTCTTTGAGCCCTCCCAATGTCCAAGATGCACAATTACATCTGCCTGAACTGATTCCTAGAGGACTGCACGGCAAACAGCGCAGATTGAAGTGCAGGGAATGTGCGAGACAAGGAAAACGTACAGATACGCAATATAGATGTGCTGGATGCCAATCCTTTCCTTCTTTGTGTGTTTCGTGTTTCAAAGACTTCCATGGACAAGGTAATTCACCAAATTAACTTTTGACCTAAAAATTCGCAGTTTTTGATGACCAAATTGGTGTAATATTGTGAAAATAGATGGCAATTTGTGTTTAAGAATTTTGATATTTTTTGCATTTTTACTTGGCGACTGGGGTGTTTTTTCTATTTCACTTTGTCATGCAAAGGGTTAATGGTATAAAAACTTAATGGTATAACCATCAAATTCTATGCCCGATATCTATGATCAGCATCTTCTTATGGCATTTCGAGACAGAGGGCTTCAGAAAGTCCTTGCCAGTTATAGTTTAGAGACATTCATATTTGGACGTGTGCAGCAAAACAAGTAAACGCAATATTTTAATTACATTGGAGGTAGGTAATTTTGCTACCTGGCTATGTCCTATCTTTTGAAGCTGCAGAGTTCGTCAACCTTCAATGAAGCGATCAAGCAATCACCAAATCGTTAGAACATAAAAAGTAAAGACGAGCGTCGGGTCTGGTTTCATAAATTTTGAAACCCGACTCGGAGTAAAAGTCAACCGGAACCCAAGATCGGGTTGGGCCTAAAAATTTTACCCGAACCCGATGAAAAATATCAGAACCCCACCCGACCAGATTAGATCTGAAAGCCATTCATGACATTATGCTAATACTCGTATGACCTGAAAGTCATCGTATGAGAGGAATGCGGGTAATTTTAAAGCTGTGTAAAGGCTTGATCCCAGGTTGAAATCGATCTATTTAAACACCATGATAGTCTTCAGGAAGGCCCATCAGTCCAATTTAATTGTATTCACTTCTAAGGGTTAGCGCTGCATGCACTGATTAATCGGATAGAACAAAAATTATGGCGAAACCGAAAAATATGAGAAGTTTAAATAGATATTCAATGACAGTATTACATGTATAAGTTACTATGAAATAATAAGCACGTATACCATAAGATTGTTATTAGATAATCTATCTATTTTCTGCTGTATGATATAGAGATATGTTTATATATTCATCATAGCAGTTAAACATCATTTTAATTTCAATGATCTATTTTATGAGATAAGACGTTTACATCAGGAAAGTAAACAAATTCAAAGCCATCATTATCTATAGCTCTGGTATTGATGAGCATCTAGGCCTAATGCCTTTCAAAAAAGTTTGCAAACAGTTTCGATGACGCCACTCGCAACTTGCCCAGTTGTCATGATGCTAAAATATAGCCGCATTTAAACCATGTTGTATCCTATTATCATCACAGGCGGGCACTCGTAAAATTTAATATTATCGGCGAAAACGATGACTGGATGAGGAACAAATCATGATATCGATGATCGATGGCGATGGCGATGATCATTTAAAGCTTATTTTTATCGATAGCCTAGTACATGCGATTATTTTCGGCTAAGATTGAGCAAAGCAGATAATCCAACTTGATACCACGTTAATGTCTTTTAAAAAAGGGTCAATGAATTCAGTTTACTCTGCTTGTCAACAGGAAAGTACGTGCGTAGCTGCTCATTACAATTTAAGCTTGCTCGTTCATGTCATTTTCATTCAACCACCGAACTGCTCAGATGAAAAGCAGACTCAAGTGCAGAAGACAAGCTGTGCCCATCCCATCTGCTGAAACTGCGTCAGCTCATCAGCTACTAACGCTACTTAATAATAATTGGATAAACAGTGACACTATGGCACTTCACTGTGGAGCAAAATTGTCCGTGTTGAAGGCACGAAAGGGTCCGTATCCATAGGTCCAGAGAGTCACTGTATGGGTACCATGTGGTCCGTATTCAGCAAGTGTCCGCATTACAGTGGGGTCCATCTTAAAGGTGCAAAGGGATCCATATAGTGACTTATAGGATACAATAGTGGTCTTACTATTATCTTCTTACCTTCAGATACCTACCCATACCGTACTATTCTTTACTTTTCACCACTTTACCAAGAAAACAATTGATCTTACAATTTCTTGCTGATTTGTCAATTTATATTAAATACTTTGCAAAATGCTTGCAATTAACAGTACCAATAAAGATAATAGCTTTTAATTTTTTCTACAGATTTTTCTAATTCTTGTAATCATTTGATAATTATGAACTTTATCCATAATAAAGTGAGCCTTTGATGATATTGTCTTTCATTTCAATTTTCAAAGGAGGCATTTTGGCACCTGTGAAATATGCTCACAACACTACTTATTAGTTCATCGGAACTGTTTTCTCTTTTGTACCTCAAATGTGCAGTCTTCAAATACAGGCTGCATTTGTTACTTCGGACCTTTATTTAATAACATGAATTCCGATGGATACGTGAATGTTTGCAAAGGCACATTCTTCCATTGTCCTCAATCGGGTGATACTTCCTGCGACTGGATTTACTCGTACAGTACATGGAGGACAATGTCACTTAATTGTCACAAAGAGTTGTGTAACTAATTCAATCAGAGCTCAAACCGGCATACAAACTTTTAAATGGTCTGCTTGTTCACCAGACCTTAATTGAAAATGTCTGCACCAATTTGCCTAACCGAGTTGAGACAATGATCGAAATTGCAGACATGTCTTCAATAGGTAGACATTATGGAGGGTCGCACTTCTATTGGTTGTACACTAATAAGTGCAAACTGTAGCTGTTTCTTGTAAATTGTAAATCATTGCCAAAACTGCACCTCTTTGAACTTGAAGCCAGCCTCAGAGCTTGTAGAATAATGATTTCGGATATTTAGTGTTTTGTTTATATGAACTATTTTAATGTTAGATGTACATGTGTAAATATGTGATGTGATCTTGCGTAATTGTCAGGTTGTGTCAACGCATTGTGATAAGTGCGGAATTGCATATTTTGTAAACAAGTGTCACCCATTGACTTTCGGAGGCAATAAACAATAACTTAAACGTTAATTTGGTTCTCAGAGAGCTATTTGTTGAGATGTTTCTATGAGGCCAGCAGCATTCGGGCAGGCGACACGAAACGCTGTTAGGGCTGACAGGTTATTAGTGATCCCTAATACCCTGAAGTCGACGACTCAAAATTCTGTTAGGGAATCGGCTATTAGTGTAACAGGAAAGTCAGCGACACAGAACTCTGCTAGCGTGACTGGGTATTAGCTTAATAGAATGTCTCGAACGGCTGTTAGGGAAAAGTGTAGCACGCCGTTAGCGAATTTCTTAACGGGTATGAGGCACCTTTAGTGATTCTGTTAGTCGTTTATTTTGTCTTGAAACACATATAGAAGCTTAGAATAATATCATAAAGAAATGTCAATATGTGTTTCACCATTTACCAAAAAACAAGGGACTCCGCATACGCTACCTAAGCGATTTATTACGTGGATCTACTGTATGTCTAACTACAGTGATATGAAATAGCCTAAATGAAAGGACGCTCATTGAATTATTTACAAGCGTGTCACTAGTGCCTAAGCAATGTACTTGTAATTCACTTGTCTCTCAATGTGGAAGACGAAATGCAAGAAAGCCATTTTGATGCTCAAGGAAAGGTTTACGTTGACGTTATCGACTTGGAATAGATGCGCAGTGATTTAGCCTATGCCTGCAATGTATCAGGCATTGTCACATTCCCTCATGACGTCACTAAAAACCAATGTAACTTATCTAAGTGAACACTGTCTAATCGAATAAAAGTGCGTAGACATTTGAAGACGCCACACACCATTTTTACAGCATGTGGAGAGTGCAATTTGACGCCGCAGCAAGCAAAATGAGATTGTTTAAACCCCGAATCAATTCAATCGAAGAACAGCGGGATGAGGATTTTCAATGAATTCAAAATTCAATGAATTTTTCAATTAATTGTGTTACTTCTACGGACGCGTATTCCTTCTTCCGCTGCCTCTTCGCCATGTCTGCCTCCTTGCTTCGTGTCAACATAGACTTAATATTATACTGTGGCTTGTCTCAGCGACTGAATTGAATGGCTGATACACGATTTGATTGGTTGCTGCAGGCGTTGTTGCGATAACGCCAGATCTAATAAAAGCGAACAACAATTTTATGGGAAATCCTACATAGATATCCGACTGCCACCTTTGCTCGCATTCACTAATAAACATTCTAGCTAACAGAGGTTTCGAGTCGCTGAAAGTGTAGCGTCTATTCCCGAGTCATCTGGTTCTCACTAATAACGCTTTCACTAACGGCGTTTCGTGTCGCCTGCCCCTTGACATGCAGATCTTGACATGGGCCGGCGGCTGAAGACTGCCAGCACTGTCGTCTAGCGTGCGAGATGGTAGTCAATGACCTGTTAATGTTCTGTGAAAGTCTTACAGAGGAGGATAATCAAGGCAAACACGTCAATTGACATGAAAATATCGGCTATGTAATAGGGAGAAAAGTCATTCCATATCAACGTGTTTATAATCAAACAAGGTCGTTGTCTCTCCCACGTTTGGATGAGCTGTTTGAAAGAATCGCCACGTATTCTGAAAGTCAAGAAACAAAGCATGAAAAAACACAGCGACGTAAGAAAAAAGCAAAGTTCCTTCCACAAGTTTCACGGATTTATTCAGAATTCACAATACATGCTAAGAGAGGAAATATAATTTATTTGTCTTCCTTTCAGCAGTCAATAAATCAATAATAGTAAGAAATTCAGTGATTTTGCAACTTCACTGCACCTTTCTGCAACTCTCCTAAGATCTCAAGTTGGATTACTTACTTCAAATGAGCAATAAAATGACATCTGGTGCTCAGATTGAATAAAGGCAGAGGATTCTATCCATCCAACTTTCATAACAGCTGCAGAGTGAAACTGAGTGGATATGGGATTACGACAAAACACATACATGAGGAAATCATGCATATTCAAACCCAGTTTTAATCCAATGAACAATTTGTCGATAAATGTTTAGCAAGCTCAATTCTGGTTGCGTTTCCGCTGAGGCTTGTAGGCCAGGTGGACTGGGATAGGGGTGCAAGCCGGGATTAAGCCCGAGCTTGTAAAAATTACCGGAGCAGGACCGCTTTCAGCAGCATCTAAAATCTAAGTTTCTGTAAAGCCCAAAACTCAGCAGCCCATGTGAAAGAAAGTCTATTTAGGCCTACTTACTCGAACTGTCAGACATTGTTCATTCTCTGGCTAAATTTTTAACAGAAACCTTTTCTATGTTGCTGAAAGCAACTCCAGCTTGCGGCCTTCCATTGGACAGTTTGGTAAAAAGATCATTTCGACCTTGAATAACGTAAAATGCTAGAATAGATAAACAGGTAACACTCATCGGAAAGGCTTGGTTTAGAAGAAAATCTTCAATATTTCATTTACCTACATTTTAGCTGCATTGCTTGCACAAATCAGTATTGTCCTTATGATATCCTAAGTGCCTTTTTGTACATTTCACCAGTTTGCTCTGCAAATGACAAAAATTGAGGAGATTTACAGCCAAATTTCGGTAAAATGTCGGATTTTCAAAAGTCGATGAAAATCGGTGGTTTTTTTTAATTTCTGAATTGCTACTTATAGTACAAAGATGAGGAAGCTAGGTCAAAAGGATACCATCACTAAAATGTTCCATCACGAAATGTGGATGTGTTATTTTCATATGATTTGGAGCAAAAGTTGGGAGAGATCGAAGTATTTGATTACACAAAATGGCTTAGAGGTTTAGGAGTGAGGGCGACTCGCACCCCTGAAGATGTGGATGAGCTTCAGAGCCCGGAGTTGAAGGGATCAACGCTTGATTCCATTCAGCATTAGGGGAGAGTTGCGTTTGTTGACTCATTTTTTGAATTTTCATATCCCAGTCAGTTTCATTTGTCCTGCTTTCATAATAAAGTTTATGCTTTACGAGGAGTGCATAAATTTCGAGGAGTATCTTAAGTAATAGATAATGCGTGGATTTGAGGTCATTATTGCTATAATTACCGAGAGCCGAAGTCTCGAGGTTATTATGACTAATAATGACCGAAGAAATCTATGCATTATCTGTTATAATGCATGACTTTTTTCATAGAAGTCTGCACCAGGTTAATAATTTCCAACCAGGAAAATAATTACCTGCTTCGTGGAACTGATTAACCTGTGGACATAGAAAGCCTTGCAAAATTACGAATTATTTTCGATTAACAAGCTAGACATGTAGATCTCGAAAAATGCAATAAGGATGGATACTTTGCACTTGTTGCGTAAATATCTACTGGTTCCGAAAGTCGAAAAATTTCAGAAAGTGACCTCAACATATGCATGTATTATTCACTCAACATTCGTGGAAGTGAGCATATAAAAGCCTGTCATATAAAATTTCAATGATAGCAATATTGATAATATAAGATCGATATAACAGATTCAATTACGAGTACATCGTTATGCTGATAAAATATAGGCTGCCTTCGATTGAATTTACTTAATTGATTTAGTCAGAGTAATTAGAGTTGCAAGCATAACAAATGTAATATAAAGCATACTTGCGACACTGCAGCGCAGACGGCATGAATTGAATCCGACTGTTATCGTCATAGTTTTATGAGGGAGTCGGGAGGTTTGCTCTCCTTTGACATCAGTTCTAGAGAAAGATTCCTTCACCATAAACACACAAGTGGGCCAACTTTCCCCTAAGGCCATTATGCTCCACTTAGTGATGAAAATTTTCCGGAAAATTTTGAATCAAAATTTTCCATGGAAAATTATGGAAAAAATTGGAAAATTTTGGAAAATATTGGAAAATTATGGAAAATTTTGGAAAATTTTGATTTTTGTGATACGCCCTATAATTGGGACGCTTCCGCAGCCGACGCAGGTATACATACCAATAGAATGGGTCTAAAACTCTTGATTTCATCATTATTTCGATTAAAGCGATCGCAGCACTGCGAGTTCCGTCCGCGGATTTTTGAACATTCCTTTGCCACCAGTGGCTTGTGCTAATTTGTTAGCATTTTTGATTATCACACTGACACCGTTTGTTATAACGTGAATCTTGCTTCAGAATAGAGGTATAATTTCATGCAATGTGAAAGATCTGGAGCAAAAATAATTTTGGAGTTTGCTTGTTAGCTTGAAAGTTAAGCTTTATTGTGCAGCCTTGATCATAGTGATACAAATTCTCCATATGTTGATGAATATGTGAAGAATAAGCACACAGTCCACGCAGCATTATACATGAGCGACCATATTGGAAGACTGTAAACTCGTGAGATATTTGGAAACTAAAGATATCTGTGATGAGTAGAAGAATAACTATGACAGTTTCTAAGTTCTGACATATTGTCCGATCTTCGTTGAGGACAAAATGCATGCACATCTTCCATTTCTACCTCATGGTTCAGATCTAGTTCCAAATCGATTTCAGATCTACCCAAATGAATTTCAGACATTTCCAGATGAATTGGAGATTCTCCAGTTGAATTTAAGATCCTTTCAAAGTTGGGTTTCTGATAGATCTGAAATTCAACTAGAGAAATCTGAAATCCATTTAATGTCTGATATTCAGCTGGAAAGATCTGAAATAGACATAGAGGGTGCAGTTGGTTCCAAAAGTTAGCATGCAGGGATGATAGAGAAGTTTTCGGTCTTTGAATATTACATAGTCTTTTCAAACGACTGCAACAAGCCTCCAAAACAATGGCAAAAAAGTCAATCACCAGAAAAAAAATTTCAAAATTTTCCACTGGAAAATTTTCCGGAAAATTTTGAAAAAATTGGAAAATTTTCCGGAAAATTTTCCATTTGCATCACTAGCTCCACTCTACCCTACCTAGTCGGTAGTGAGCTGGACTTCTTCAAGACTAGTTCAATGCAGAAAGCGTTGGTCATAATAAATCCATTGATGGAATCCTTCTTATTTCTTGGCTTTGAGACAAACCACGTAACATACAGTAAGCATATTGGTTAGAGTAGTCTCAGCATGTATTAAATCGCCAATGTGCTTACAGTTTCGATTTCATTAAATGAACTTGCGTTGAGACCCAGTGCCACATGAGATACGTAAAGTCCTTCACTTCTGGAGAAATGTACACGAATTTGACTGATTATGATGGCAATACAGAAGAGAGAAAAGAATTTACAAGCCCTTCATGTCATGACAACCTTGGAGAGGCAATATAGTTTGTTAAATTAGCAGTTCAATGGGTTGCCATTAACTCACCCTCATCATAAAAAGATTGTTTTCTTAAGCGTGATCATATCACAAACTAACTGGCACTGAAAAGAGAAAACATGATAATCAAAGACAGATGATCATAATTAACCTTAAAATATGCAAACGGGTCCACATTACTATTCAGATTCAAGAAGTGGCGCCTTGCGAATCACAAAGTCATGCCGCTGAAAATTGATTTAAAAACATGACTTCTCAGCCAAGAAGCACAATAAGATCTCAACTTTTTATTGAAGACTTGCGGGGACTTGAATTACAATATAGCTCATGATATTTCCATGATCAGCAGCTGAATTAAGATGTTTATTAGCAAATATTCATTCCTTTTGATATCCAACTTGGTTATACTACTTATAAATTGTCTTTAAGTCGGTAGTATATAAACACAGAAATAATACTCAAAAATTAAGCTTTCTAAAAACTGTACAAAAATTTTTTTGGACTGCACGAATGTAATTTCCGCAAAAAACTGAGGTACTTGTGGGTTGTCTTCCCCCATCAGGTTTCCAAATTTGTCTAAAATTTGACGTCATCGTCTGAGCAGAAAGCAGTTGAGGTCAACAAAGTCATTTCCCGACAACTCGTGAAGTGATGATGACCACGCCATATTCCTTGCACTAACATTTTTAACTTAAAAAGGTGTGGCATGGTAGTGGTCGTGGGAAGATTTCAAATAGCAGTGTATGAGACGAAGAGGGAGGGAGAACAATGCACACACGAGTGACAATAATGCGTCGAACAGACGAAGTCAGATCAAGCAGCTGACATCGCTACACTTCACGTTATCGTCTCTAATGCAAAAAAACTCGTCCGATCTGCATGAAATTTTGTATGTGGGTAGAAAATATGCATAAGTATAGCTTGGTGACAATAGATTCAGTTTTGCAGATTTCAGACAAATTTGAAAACCTTGGGGGAGATAACCCATAAGTACCAAAACTGAATCTTTTCATATAAAAATTTTCACTGTGTAGAGATACTTTTTTAAGTCGACGCTCTATCTACTATATACTTACTATATGCCACATTGCTAAAAAATTGTCCTATTTTGGAAGACGTAACGAAAAATCATTCATCGGCTGCTCGACCCGCTTGTGTTTCTAAAAATTCTGGCTCGAGACAGTTCTGACCAAAGTGTTAAAATTTGTTTAAAAATTTTTTAGTTTTTTAAAATAAAGATAGCTACATATTCGCAAGAGGAGCAACAGCGGGGTATTCACAGCGAAATAATAAAAATTCTGAGAGATTTTCCTGCCAAAAATAATTTGTCATGAACTTGAATGCCCAGTAAATTTCCGTCATGAAAAAATGCTATTCATGTCTATTACTTTCTTGGAGAATTGAAATTGAAATATTAAAATATAATTGAAATATTGCATTAGGAAGTTACTTTTGATCAGCCCTATATATGTGCATTTTTTTCAACATCTTGAAGCAGTATGAGGCAATCAGTATTCAGTAGTCTATACTGCACTTTGAAATGCTTAATACCGACGTCAGATGAACATGCACGGTGGAATTAATTGTTAATTATTCGCAACGTCTAGACAAAAACTTGAATGAACAGCACTCGAAATTTGATTGACACAAGTGATCAAACCAAAAGTGAAACGTTTTGTGGTTTATTCTATATAGCTTTATAATGCAAATTTCGGTTGAAGGCCTTTTGTGAATTGATGCAGCCTATGATGTTTCAACCGATGAAATCAAATCTGTGTCACAAATGTTTTCATCTGCATCTGAATGTTTCGTGTTGCTTTCCTTTTTCTCTTGTGAATATAATTTTACTTTTCAGTGATTTGCCGAAAGCCGAGGAACTATTGTATTGATTGCTCAATATACTCGAATGCAATTAATACAAAGTATCTGCAGCTTAAGGCTGGAGCATCATTCATAATTTTTCATTGTTTTCATCACTAACAAAAACAAGTCATTTACGTGATACATCAATAATTTAGTGACAACATTTCAGATTTTGACTGTTTCTTCATAAATTGTTTAATCAACACGGATCATCAAATACTGCTATTGATCAGAAGGAAATACAAGGGAATACTCTGATGTAAGAAGAAAATGAGATGCTAGGATCTCAATAAAAAAAATATTAAATTTCACATACGATGCTTTCATAATCAGATGAAAAAATTAGGACTAAAATAGTATATAATGTAGGTAAGGTCCATCATGTTTCCAACATGCATTCATGAATGGAAATCTAGAACTGATCAATGAATGTATGCACAACTGGTTATCAATAAGAAAATGAAGTATTTCTAGATTCGATACAAAGATTTTCAGATGTTCAGTGTGCAAAAGTTTGTAAACACATTCATACGCAGTACATGAATGCAATCATAAGTCCCCCCTCAATCGTATAGAGTGGTTTGGAGTCGTCTATTAAGTACCTTAATAATCAATAAATTTCTATGCCAAATCGAATCTAGCATTTTAACCATAGAAATGGATCTTCATCTCATTTTTTTCGTCTTGCAGATGTCAAGGATAACTATGAATTTTTTCACTACTTCATAGTTTTGACATAGCTATTCAGTCCCTTCCATTGAATATTTCAATACTACAGGGTGATTCAAAAGTCGCCGTACATAGGGAAAAACTCTTTTTATCCAGAAATACATTTATTAGAGCAACAAAACAGGAAAGTAAAGCATGGAGTGAACTAAATCAAGTGTCTATATGAGCACCCTCCAGTAAATGGCAGCTTCGAATGCGTTCTTCCCAATTGCGTCGCACTTTGCTGAGAATGTCAGGTGAAATGCTCCTGCAGGCCTCACGAATCCGGTTCTTCAGGTGTTCCAAATCTCTCAGCTTGACGCGATACACCATAGCCTTCAAATGGCCTCACAAATTAAAGTCAAGCAGTGAGAGATCTGGTGACCTCGGCAACCATTCCGCTGGACCTCTGCGGCCGATCCAATGGTCCGGAAATTGTTGGTCCAACCATTGACGAACACAAAGTCCATAATGGGGAGGAGCACCATCCTGTTGGAAATACGTAGGAAAATCTGCGTATTCCGTCAAAAGGGATGGCATGACATCCTCTGCAAGAAGCTTCAGATATCTTTCAGCAGTCAAGCTGTCTTCGAAGAAAAAAGGTCCAATTATCCTGATATTGCACAATCCGCACCACACCATCAACCTCTTAAGCACATTGCATCTTCGATGGATCCATCCAGTGCGGATTGACATCACTCCAGTATCGAATGTTTTGCCGGTTAACTTCTCCATTGACATAAAAGTTGGCCTCGTCCGAAAAAAGGATTCCACTGGAGAAGTCAGAGTCCTTGTCCATCTCGGAAATGGCCCACTCGCAAAACTCCATGCGACGGTCCAGGTCGTCCTCGGTAAGGTGCTGCATCATTTGGATCTTAAACGGATGCCACTTGTTCTCCTTCGTAATGCGGGCGATGCTGGTCTGACTGACTCCGATTTCTGCAGACAGCCGACGTGTACTTTTGGTTGGACTGTTGGCGAAAGCGGCCAGATTATTCGTAGCGGTGTCCTCATCAGTTGATGTACGTTGACGGCCACTTCTTTTTCTATCTTCCACATTCCCAGTTTCCTTGAACTTGGCGATGAGTTTTGCGACAGCATCGTGAGTGACCTGTGAACCGCCGCTGTGCCGTGCGTTGAATTCTGCAGCAACCTTGCGACAGCTTCCCGTTCCAGATAGGAGAACAATTTCGATACGCTCTTCTTTTGACAAAGGCATTGCAGACAAGACAAGAGTGACCTGACTTTGCATTCAGCTGACCGCATTCTGACTTTGCTTTTAACCATTTCGATTTCTATGAATACTAATCACCTCTCAAGACTCAAGAACAATATCGAAATCGATGACTACGAACTATGAAGTCTTAGCTTTGGAGCAAAGCATGTGTGAATTCAGCACCATTCATACATGCAACTCTTGATAGCATACGACTCGGTGCACATGGATGTCAAACCATGTCCTATCAAATCTACCACACTGCAACCAATATGTGGTTAATCGGTCAAATTACGTGTACAATAATGAATTCTAACATTATTCACGAAATACGCGTATATCTGTACAAATAATCTCAAGATTACACAACGTAAGAACTTGGCGATATATTTTTGTATTTTCCCTATGTATGGCGACTTTTGAATCACCTTGTATTCTGTTGTCAATTGCGATATCAAATAAAACTGTTTATAAGAGCTGCCGAAAAAAGTAATATCATAGCTGTCGACACAAATCAACCATTGATTCCATACTTCCCTTATATACTTACTTTGGTTCTGACTTTGATTGCCTCCATGAACTGTTTTGAATGATCAATTCAATAATGCTGATTGTTAGAGTTACACGCGAATACTTTGCATGGAAATCAAAGCTTTAAACTTGATGAATTGTCGTGAACTCCTCAACTGTCACTTGTTCATTCACGCACCAATGAGAGATCAGAATGGATAACAATAAGTTTATTCTTAAACCTAATCATTTTCTTATCAGGTGTCATTCTTATCTGAGAACTCTTTGACCAGTGCAAATGAAACTACATGCAATGTCTGTATCAGCTAGAAAATTTGTTTCTCTTTTTTGCATTCTCATGGCTTTGTCTGTCTGTGCTTATTTCCAAGTATTTAAAATTCCAAGTAAGTTCGTCAAAATATTTCATTACAACAATTTGCATGTCATTTTCTCTGCTATACAACGCCTCAGCTGTGAGGTCAACGCCTCACCTCTGATGTCAGAAAATTGGAAAAGAATGGCTAAATGTAGTGCATATCCACTGATTCTCGGAATGTTTGGCACTCTAGGAAGAACGTAGATGGAAGATATTTCAAAATTATTATTGTACTGTTAAGCTTTTACTTCAAAATAAATCTGTAAGAAGCTAACCGATAGATCTGTGCGTACCTTACAAACTGCGATTCGTAATGTGTAAAAGTTTGTGAAGAAAGTTATATTTGGGCATGACCTGGGGTGGGACCTTCCGCGGGCATCTCGATTTTTGCGGGCAGCGGGCATTCGCCTTCGGGCACGGTCACGGGCACGTGCAATAATGGCGTAATCTGCGAATTCATATCCTGTTACTGGAAGTGCAGAGGGCTTCAAGGCGGCATGCATGACGCAGGGCTAATGTAGACTAAGCATATTATATAATTGAATATAGTCACTATCGAATTTAGTCACATCGTAATCTTTCTCACTACTTCTGAAAGCTAGACCTAGCCCTATGTTAGTATTCTACATATAGGACTTATCTTGAGCGATGGCATTATTACGACAGAAGGATTCTGACTTCCTCTATGGATTCCGATATTCTATAGTTTGATTGGGTTTGATAAAAAATGTGTGTGTGTGTGTGACGTGCAACGTTTGACGTCAACTTATGCTTCATTATCATTTCAGAACAATATTGACTACGAATTTTCCAACACTGCAGATTGTATTATTTCGCAATGTCAGATTTGAGAGTATCCTGCAATGCCGGCTTCCACGTTTCTTGGAAAAAGCCAATGTTAGCTAGAAAGTTGACATACTAGGCTCAGGAGCAATGACAAAAGATAACTGTACTGCAAGCAATGCGGGGACGGGCCTACCTCAGGACATGCATATGAATGTCGTCGTGAATGATTAGGGAACAACATCCACTGTTTAAAAAGTTTATCAGGTTTTTAGAAATACATTTTGTCAAGCGATGTACTCTGTCGCACTAATTATTTTCAGTATTATCGAAGATTATTTAAAGAATCAACATCACTAAAGATTCCACCAAGGTGTCCTTCTGTTCCACATCCGGTAATAACTTATCGTTGAATAATACATAGACGTTGCACTCAATTAATAGAATTTTGCTATAAAAACCTACGAATTCAAATTTCTTTCTTTCTCCATCAATGAGCATTAAGCGATCCATTTTCAAAGAGATCTGTGCAATCCAGGAAATACGTTTCTCTTTTAGCATTCATTTGTTCCATTTATTTCGCAAAAAATGATTTTAATTCACCAGTTTGGAAAATTAAAAAATTATGCAAATACCTTATATTTTGCCGGCGCTTTGTCCGTTCATGGGAGATTATGGTTGTCCTATAACGCCTCATTAATGAAATGAAAGCTTGCTTAATGACGTCTCATTTAACTGTCATTAAATGAATGCCGTTCATAGGGACTTCATTTATTTTACTTCTTTTAGCCGTCATAATCTTTTAATGGAAGGGTGTTCACGACGCGTCACAAAAAATGGTATTTATTAATGGAATCAAAATTAAAGCCGAGTATTTAAAGAAGGGTAAGTAAGACCTTCATTAATGCATAACTGTCAGGCATATCGAACAAGAGTTATCAGGCAATGTTATTGAACAAATCTTATTGAATTATCTCTTTCAAACGAACAACAGAGTCCATGTGATGATTTCCTTTCAGAATAGCTAACCCAACATCGAATCTTAGTCTTGGTTACTCTACATGTAAATGCATGTTCAATGTTTATATAGTTGTGCCACTGAAGATTGTTGGCAGACTGCAAGATAGTAATAAACATGAAAACACTGCAGCTAATTGCATTGATATTTATTTAATTCTTTTCTGTGATTAATCTGCAGTGATGTCTATGGGACATGCTTTAATCCCTTTCCGATTTCATGCCACGAAATTTATCAGTTAGGAATCCCACGGATCCACGAGCCTTAAACAATCATTTTCAAAACAGCAGGTTAGTGTGTGCATACAGGGTGAATCAAATTAAAAACTCCCTATTACGAAGGCATTATTGTTAACTGGAAACGTTACTCAACGTCGCTGAAATGTGTTGATAATTTCTCGGACCATAGGGGACCCGATGGCCCATGGGAATAAATTATCGTTCCCGGCCCATCACAGGCCCACTGGCCCTCCGATAGGGCCCCTCCTACGGGGCATTCCTGTAGATTCATCTTTCGTCAGTTGTGTTTGGAGCAACATTATACAGGTTTGACCCGTCAAGAACGAGTTTTGTCCTTTCAAGATTGACAAAGCTATTTCAAAGTGCAGCAGTCGAAAAGAATTTGCGTGATTGCCGTTTCAAGTGCATTTTTTCCGATGTGCATGCGTAATCTGCTTCTCCGTACCAGATCAACTGCAGCAATTTCATTTCAAATGCAAGATGAAACAATGAAAATAGACGCAGTTTTTCCTTATTCTATTAGCCTGTTGAGACCCCCTCAAATTGTTTGCAGATTATTAATAAGTACACTGCGTCCATTAATAAGTAACTTGCGTCACTCTTTTTTCAAAAGACTGATCTTCGAATGACCACACGTCCATCGAATATCTAACTTGGCAAACGGGGAAATGAAATTGACTGCTTAACAGATTTGTTGGATTCATGCAATAGGACCTAGAGAACGGACACAGCACGTATTTGTCAGTTGCGCTCGTGAAGATGAAGACTGCACTAAGATGTTGAAGTGAATGACCGAATGACGGATGTGCATCCTCGGGAGTAAAGCATTGCACAAAGTTAACTTTTACCAATCATCATTTTATCTGTCAATCACTTTTATGCTAATTTTCCGTTCATCTGCCTCTCAGTAAAATTACGATGCCGATGGATGCTAGTTGCTACATTCAATATTAGCTAATCACTTTTGTCTTGAAATCAATACTCCAATAACATTTAATGAAGATCTCATCAACAATAAATCCTAGAAAAACATAAAACATATCGATCATGAGATTTATCGATAAATGTGTAATGGTTCCTAACTATGGAAGAAAACATGCCAAAACATCTTGATTGTTAGCAAGAAGATAACATTTTAATGTTGTCCACGATACTTGTTCAAGCCCTTACTTGTTAGTTGCTATTTGCCTCTTTGTTTCATGTCTGCAGCTACGGATCGCTATTGATTAGGTTGAATCTGCGCTAGATTTTGTTTTTTATCCTGTTGATATGGAAATTGGCATTTGAAACGGGAACGCTTCACCTCATTTCGGCAATTCTGTTGTTGGAATGTCAGCGATGAACTCGAAGTGTTAATGCTGCGAACGGCAATGTCATTCTGCAGTTGAAATGTCTATAAATATGAAACGGATGATTAGCTTCTTGATCGGTCGAACCTAATGTTAATGGAAGAATAATTGTTCTGTCACGGTCACAATAAGTGGTAAAGATCAATACCGAACTGTTAACAAATCTAGCAGTTTATTGTACAAGACATTTCTTCATTAATTATTTCGCTGTAATTGTTTGGCTTCAGAATGAAAAGGCTTATTTGCCGCATTTATGAGTGTCAAATATGTCATCTATGAGTGTGCATCATGAGTTTCAAATATCAGCTTCATTAATTGAAAAGTTCCAGCGACATTTCATTTATCTGAGTGATGATCGTAGTTAAAGAAGCTTTCAGTGTGTAATAATCCAATAATTAAGAATTTTTATCTGTGAATTCTTGAGTGTTCTCATAACCAGTCCACTGACCACTTACAATCATGGCTCTGTGAACCAATTCTTAAATCGTAATTCAGTATTGAAAAAATGGATAGCGGTTGTCAATGACTGCTGCATATACATGTAGAAACAGTATATTAAGCAACAGAATAGCAGACTATTTCATATGAAACAGTGAAACAATACCAACATCTCACTTAAAATTCTCTTCAAGAAAGTCCTGTAATTTGCTGTCACCCACTTCCACAACTAACTTTGTTGTACTAACTTTGTAAGTTTGACTATAATACAATGTATTAGATCGAAGCTGATCTACAAACCATAGATTTTTCAATGTGACATCATTGTACATAAGCAAGATATGAAACTTCCATTCTAGTGTACTATTATCTACTTCTATGTTAAAGACAGTTTAGTGAAGCCATGTAGATAGCAGTTAAAAGATCTGCAATTTTGGTGTTCATAGATAGATAGATAGTCCTTTTTAGCTGTCTTTTAGAATGCCTTCATCTTGCTGTCATTAATCAGAGAATGCGCACAAGCTTCCATTGACTTTCCAGAACGTCGCGTGCATTTGACGCATTTTGACATAACAGAAAATCATTAAATGAAAATCTATGCCACCTTCCATTAAATGGTGGTGCAATAGCCCTAGACTACTGCACACAGCAAAACATATTGTTAGGTTTCGTCCACGCCGACAGTTGACAGCTCGAACGGCCCGCTGTCCGACGAGTGCGCGGCCACGAGTACGAGAGCAGTATAAATTAATACCAACTTCGTCGTAGTAGACTAACTCAGGTCGCTGTATGCTGTCGTTCAGCAACCAGTATGCGGAATCTCGTCGGCGAGTCTTCGTCTCGATAGTGTTTCTCTCAAGAGCGCAGGTGAGTTTCCAGTTTCTTCAGAACAAGAAGTTGACCATTAAGGGCGGTATTCAACGTGGTTCGTTGAATATGAGGTTTCTCAGCCAACCTCAGTCGCAGCTCATGATTCATCTTGTCGACAGAGAAAGCGGAATGTCCCTCCACAATCTCCTGTACTGTGGTCTTCATTTCGTCGTCAATCTTCGTCCTTCTTCTTCCACTCCACGTGTTTGGTATTGGAGGCTCGGTGGATCTTCGCACGATCGAATACGCTGTGCTGCGTTTTATGCCGAACTCCCTGGCGATCTCGATGTAGTCCTCTCCTCGTTCATGTGCTAAAATCAAACGATCTTCACTCTACTGCTGATTCTTTGTCTTTGCATGGCTGTGTGCACTTGTGACGGCAAAGTCGCACTTGTGGTGGCATTTATAACAAACGCTTGGATCACCTCTCGGCTGTCATCGCGAAATTAGTGTTCCTCGCATCGGATTCTGCACTTGATTCACCATCACGCTCTTGAAACGACAACTTCATTCTTGAAACAGCATGCTGTTCACGACATGTCTAAAGCGGCATCTTGATTTGGCATTATCCAGTTGAAATGTTTATGTTTCAATTGAAACGACTATTTGCGCTGTTGCCCACTCAAACCTATATAAAAAAGTTTGACGCAATCAACTGGATCAGTAAGTCGGTCAAATTTTTGGCTTATAAAGAAGCATATATACACGTATGTAAAGGCTGTAAGTACAGGCCGGCCATAAAGTCACGCAGGATGTTCAAAACACCCTGTTCCCAGACATTCTCACCTATACAAATCCAAATACTGCGAATATATTCTCCTTATCATGGCAAATTGTCTGGTATCTCGCGATACCCCCTTGTACAAAGAACTTTGATAAAGATCTGCCTCAAAACAAGTACTGTATTTACGTCACTCAATCTATCTTCTAAGATATAATTCAACTCTTCATTCTTATTCAATTAAAGTTCTAGCATCTGATCCAACTGTCATTTTTGTGAATTGTGTTGAACTGATTTAATTATTCACTGCGAAATCAAGTCAGTGAAAGTCAGATTGAATAGTCATCACTTGCGGCGAAGAACCGATCGAACACGTGTAAACAAAAGAATGGATTTACCGATCCGTATAAAGTTAGTGAAATTTTATTATCAATCCAATTGCTCTCCAAAACAAGCATTACGACTTTTTCGAAATGAAACTGGTATCAGGAATCCTCCTTGTTGTGAAACGACAGTTTCACGTCTCATCCAACGTTTCGAAACTACCGGCAGTGTTGAAGATGAGCCCCGATGTGGACGCCCAAGAGTTTCCGATGCCACAGTTCAGAAAGTTGAAGAAACTTTGACGGATTTGAAGAAGCGACACTCGCTAGGGGTGTGTAGCTCTACAAGAGTCGCAGCCAGCACTCAAGTACCGCAATCGACTGTCAAGAAAATTTTCCATGAGAGATTACATGTTCGACCATATCACATCCAAAGGGTCCAAGAACTTAAGGAAACTGACTATGAAAAGCGTTTACAATTCGCAAACCTCTTCACAGAGATGTGTGAGCGTGATTCAAGGTTCTTTGATTCGATCTTGTGGACTGATGAAGCTCATTTCTATTTGAATGGTTGTGTGTTTACCAGAAATTGTGTTATTTGGGCCGCTTCTAATCCGCATGTGACTGTCTCATCATCTCTACACCCAGAAAAGATTACCGTTTGGGGAGGCTTTACGTCAACAATGATTTTACCACCGTTCTTCTTTGATGGCAGTATTGACGGTGATTCCTATCTTGCTATGCTCCAGAGTCATGTTGTTCCATTGCTGAAACAAAGGCGAATGCTCTCTAAGACGACTTTCCAACAGGATGGAGCGCCTCCTCACATAAAGAGGTGCGTGGCTGATTATCTTCGGCAGCAGTTTGGGACAAGAATTATCAGCCGATGCTTTGATCGTCCATGGCCTCCACGATCGCCTGATCTGTCACCGGCGGATTTCTGGTTTTGGGGTGCTCTAAAGCACAGAGTGTATCAAAGGTGTCCGACGACATTGGATGAGCTTATAGAGGCAATTTGTGAAGAAATGAGCTCCATTTCCCCGTCAGAATTGCGCAGAAGCTGTGAGAATATTCTGGTTCGTCTTGAAGAATTGAAACTTAACCAAGGTCGTCATATTGAGAATTCATAGACTGTACACATTTTGTTTGACTACATTTATTTGTTAACGCTACCAATCAATATTTCGAATAGAATACAAGTTGTTTTTCTTATAAAAACTTGCTCTGGAACACTATTTCTTGAATAAAGAGTTGAATTATATCTTAGAAGATAGATTGAGTGACGTAAATACAGTACTTGTTTTGAGGCAGATCTTTATCAAAGTTCTTTGTACAAGGGGGTATCGCGAGATACCAGACAATTTGCCATGATAAGGAGAATATATTCGCAGTATTTGGATTTGTATAGGTGAGAATGTCTGGGAACAGGGTGTTTTGAACATCCTGCGTGACTTTATGGCCAGCCTGTACATATTGTGCAATAATTTACGCCATGTCAATTATAATTGGGCAACAAGATCAGTTTTGCACAAATGATCCGATGCAACCCAGTTTACTGCACCATGAATGTTGTAAGAAAAGCTTCTTCCAAGTTACTATGTCTAATAATGAGCGCCCATTAAGAACACTTTTAGTGGGTCTATTAAAGAAAAAGTAATGGCAGACGAGTGCTTTTGTGATTTAGTACTTTCAATTAAAGAAAAGTAGTGTTTCTTTAACTCAATTAGTAAAAATGATATTAATTTTTGATTACCAACTCAAGGCTTGATTTGATCCGACATCAAAAGACGTGAGGTCATTCGCACGCAATGTTGAGTATAAATAACCAGACAACTGAGGCTAAGCTATTCCCACGTAAAATTGGGTACTAGCAGCCATAATTATACAGTGAGGTTTTTCAGACGCAACAATTCGTCGAAATGGTGATGTTTTTAGTGAACGGATACATCCTTTGTTTGATCACTGGTAACATTCAACATAATTTTTTAGCATTAATCGCTAACATTAAGCATTTGCTTCTTAGAAGTGGTTATCTATGGAACACGCTGCCAAAGTCTTATGGCATCAAATTTGTAGGAAATTTTAGAGTTATCTCGCATGTACATCTACAGTGCATGTAATGATCTACTGAGTATGTCTTTATAGCAATTTGCATAGCAATTAGCGAGTAGCATTCGCTGCTCTCCGGGATTTCCAGATGATCATCATTATTCTTCAGTAATTATGCAGGTTTTAATTTTGTGTGAATATGAAATCAACATGCTTGAGAACAATTGTAGGCATATCAGAAGGTACAAATTGATGCACTTCTTTCAAAATTCATATTCAAAATGATCAAACGTGCATTGATTACTTTGCTCAGTAATTCGGATGAAGCTTTTTTGACATAAAGTAAACTAGGGGAATCAGACACTGTTGCTGAGAAAACTGTTTATTTGCTCAATGATAGCTCAATTGCCACGATGATATGATGATTTATGTCATAGTGATTATTAATGCATGTCTTTACATATGCCCACATGTATAGCGTAGTGATTAGTAATGTAGGTCGACATAATACAACTCGCAGTTCATGGACCATCTCGGATCCTTATCTATGGACCACGTCGCAAGTGTTATTAATCCATAAAACCAGGGACAAGTCAGGTGACAAGGGTCAAGGGGTGACACGTCAGGTGAGCGTGCAGGCCAGTCAAGGGTTTGAATGTTCAATCTCCTAACACTGGCAATGACAGCCGAGGAGCGATGTGGTCTTGCGTTGTCGTCTTGGAAAACGAGATCCTCCACCCTGACCACTGGGGCAACAACAGGAAGCACAATTTCATTGAGATACCTCTGTCCAGTCAACGTGCCTTTGATGATGACTGCTGTCGCTCGTCCGCCATGCCAAATGCCACCCCACAGCATAACACTTCCACCACCATATCTGTCGTGTTCTTTAATACAGCATGGGGCAAAGCGTTCACCTGGAAGACGATGCACTCTGACACGACCGTCATTGAAATCCAGAGTGAATCTCGAATCATCGGTCCACAAGACTTTCTGCCAGTGATGGTCATTCCATGAGCGATGGGCATCACACCAGGCAACTCGTCTTCTACGGTGCTCAAAACTCAATGGAATTAGGACAGCAATTGGTCGTCGCAATTGAATTCCAGCTTCTCGCAATCTTCGGTAAGCCGTTCGAACGCTACAGTCTATTTTTGAGGCACTCTTCCAGTGTACGACTAGCTTTGAGACTGACACAAATCTATTCCTCTTTGCAGCTAAAACTAGACGTGCGTCTGTCCTTCCTGTAGACTTTCTTGGTCGACCAGTTCCCTTCTTCTTTTTAACGTCTCCTTCTGCTTTCCATCGACACTACCACCTCCAAACAACGACTACTCTCGACAGTTGCAGCTCTTCGGCAACACTCACACAACTTCTACCACAACGAATCATTCCAATAGCCATACCTCTGGTAAACTGATCGTGTGCCATTTTATTTTACAAAAACTGGATTTCAGTTCACGTTTATGTTCAATTTGTAAAAGCAATTGTGACAGTTGTATCGATATCAAAATTTGAAATTTGACCACCATAGATCTTTCTCCATTCTCTAATGTGTTGAATGGTAATACATAGAAAACGAGATATTGCATCATACTTGAGAAAAAAATTAAACAAACTTCAATTCAAGCCAAATATAGTTTGTTTCATTAATTATGTCAATGAGTATATACCGTATATAAAATAAGGTTAAGAATCAAAATGCAAATAAATATCCAAAATAGTAAACTCAAGGAAAAGTCATTTCAATCCCGACCGGTTTCACCTGCTATGACAGGCTACTCATGGGAAGTGAATTATATTGAAAATCAAAAAATGACAGATAAAAAATATACATAGAAATGAGACACATAAAAACATAAGAGAAATGGTTATTGATCGTTAAGAGGAGGATTGAGCAATCTAATCATAGATTTTTCTTTTATCTCACGTTCTATGCGGCTGCAATCGGGATGAAGTTGATCAATAGGGGCAGACTCAAATTGTGGACTCACATTTTTGGCACAGTCTGCAATATGCTTGCTCACAGTTAAAATCATGTACTGCCGATGAGATATCTGCTGTCTGTGGACAGTTAGTCGGAAAACATCACCGGTCTGACCCACATAAAAGTCCCCACATGACCTACATCTCAACACATAGATAACATTGCTGGAATTACGGCTTAAGTTCTTATTAATGTAAAATGTCTTATAACCACCGCCGAATTTGAAGATGATAGACCTCCCTGTAATTGAGGTCTCGCAGCATCCACACCGTGGATCACCACATTTGGTGATGCCATTGATGGTAGGCCGATAATTCCGGCTGAGAATCCTATACAAGGAAGGGGGTTGCCGATATGATCTTAATAATTTGAACTTATCAAAAGGCTTCATTGATTGAAGACTGTTATAGGCTGGTAAAATCGCATCTTTATAAATGTTCGGATTGTTCTTATTATGTGTACAAATAAAAGGAATTGTCCTTTCACATTGACCACGTTCAATGTGCATGCAACTCTTCTATCATTACCAGCTCGCAAAACTGCGCTATCAATAAGGTTCGCTGAATATCTTAACTTCAACAGCGTATTCTTAAGTGCTGCTAGCTGATTTTTCTGTCTATCAACATTCGAAACAATCCCATGAATTCTTTTGGCTAAAACAAATGGTATGTTGTTCAGAATATGTTTAGGATGAGTGGAGTTGAACGGGCTGTAGCTTTGACTATCAGTAACCTTTCGGTAGATATCAGTCTCCAAGCTTCCATTACATAAACTTAAACATCTAGAAAGTGCATCTTATCTTTACTATATTCCATTGTGAATATAATATCTTTATCCAAGTCATTCAAAATACGACTGAATTCTTCAATATCTCCAAGATTCTTATCCCAGACCATCCAGCAATCATCTATGTATCGAGTCCATCTTGGTTTTAATTTTCGTAGCAATAACATCATCATAAAGGTCTTGTAAGGTAGTATACAATTTATGTTCAATAAAACCCATTACTAAGATGGCAAAAGTAGGCGCCATCTTCGTTCCCATAGCCGTATCGTTTCTTTGCAAATATACATTGTCTTCGAATGCAAAATAATTATTTTGAAGTACAAATCGGACAGCAGCAATGATAAAGTCATTCGAAAATCTTTCGGGAACCAAAGAACTATTCTCTGTAAGCCAAAACTTTACGGCATCTAGGCCGAGAGATAGAGAAATTTTCGTATATAATGAAACGACATCAAACGTTACTAAAATCATATCATCAATGTGAGAATCAGATACGCAAGCCAATTTTTCCAAAAAGTGATGCGTGTCTCTACAATAACTTGGCAACAACGGAATCACAGGTTTCAGGATCTCGTCAACGAAGGCACTTAAGTGACTAATAGGAGAAAAGGAATTTACCAGTTTATAACAGTCTTTAATTAATGTTCCTTGTATAGGATTCTCAGCCGGAATTATCGGCCTACCATCAATGGCATCACCAAATGTGGGGATCAACGGTGTGGATGCTGCGAGACCTCAATTACAGGGAGGTCTATCATCTTCAAATTCGGCGGTGGTTATAAAACATTTTACATTAATAAGAACTTAAGCTGTAATTCCAGCAATGCTATCTATGTGTTGAGATGTAGGTCATGTGGGGACTTTTATGTGGGTCAGACCGGTGATGTTTTCCGACTAACTGTCCACAGACAGCAGATATCTCATCGGCAGTACATGATTTTAACTGTGAGCAAGCATATTGCAGACTGTGCCAAAAATGTGAGTCCACAATTTGAGTCTGCCCCTATTTATCAACTTCATCCCGATTGGTGCCGCATAGAATGTGAGATAAAAGAAAAATCTATGATTAGATTGCTCAATCCTCCTCTTAACGATCAATAATCATTTCTCTTATGTTTTTATGTGTCTCATTTCTATGTATACTTTTATCTGTCATTTTTTTGATTTTCAATATAATTCACTTCCCATGAGTAGCCTGTCATAGCAGGTCAAACCGGTCGGGATTGAAATGACTTTTCCTTGAGTTTACTATTTTGGATATTTATTTGAATTTTGATTCTTAACCTTATTTTATATACGGTCTATACCCATTGACATAATTAATGAAACAAACTATATTTGGCTTGAATTGAAGTTTGTTTAATTTTTTTCTCAAGCATGACGCAATATCTCGCTTTCTATGTATTACCATTCAACACATTAGAGAATGGAGAAAGATCTATGGTGGTCAAATTTCAAATTTTGATATCGATACAACTGTCACAATTGCTTTTACAAATTGAACATAAACGTGAAGTGATCCAGCTTTTGTAAAATGAAATGGCACACGATCAGTTTACCAGAGGTATGGCTATTGGAATGATTCGTTGTGGTAGAAGTTGTGCGAGTGTTGCCAAAGAGCTGCAACTGTCGAGAGTAGTCGTTGTTTGGAGGTGGTAGTGTCGATGGAAAGCAGAAGGAGATGTTAAAAAAGAAGAAGGGAACTGGTCTACCAAGAAAGTCTGCAGGAAGGACAGATGCACGTCTAGTTTCTGCAAAGAGGAATAGATTTGTGTCAGTCTCAAAGCTAGTCGTACACTGGAAGAGTGCCTCAAAAATAGACTGTAGCGTTCGAACGGCTTACCAAAGATTGCGAGAAGCTGGAATTCAATTGCGACGACCAATTGCTGTCCTAATTCCATTGAGTTTTGAGCACCGTAGAAGACGAGTTGCCTGGTGTGATGCCCATCGCTCATGGAATGACCATCACTGGCAGAAAGTTTTGTGGACCGATGAATCGATATTCACTCTGGATTTCAATGACGGTCGTGTCAGAGTGCATCGTCTTCCAGGTGAACGCTTTGCCCCATGCTGTATTAAAGAACACGACAGATATGGTGGTGGAAGTGTTATGCTGTGGGGTGGCATTTGGCATGGCGGACGAGCGACAGCAGTCATCATCAAAGGCACGTTGACTGGAGAGAGGTATCTCAATGAAATTGTGCTTCCTGTTGTTACCCCAGTGGTCAGGGTGGAGGATATTGTTTTCCAAGACGACAACGCAAGACCACATCGCTCCTCGGCTGTCATTGCCAGCGTTAGGAGATTCAACGTTCAAACCCTTGACTCGCCTGCACGCTCACCTGCCGTGTCACCCATTGAACTAGTATGGGACGAGCTTGGGCGGCGAGTGAGAGACCGCTATCCACTTTCACCAGTGTCCCTGAAGATTATCTCTGAAAGACTGACAGAGCAGTGGCTTCTCCTTCAAACATTCTTCTTTCAGAAACTTTGTGAATCCATGCTACCTCGGATTACTGAATGTATTGGAGCTAGAGGGGGCACACGCGCTATTGAAGTTGAATCTGCTACATGCGTTGTTTTTCTGTGCTAGCGACTTGGTGGAGATTGTGACTAAATTATCAAGGTATCATACATACATGTATATATACCAGTCAAAAATGAAAGAAGTTAAAGAAGTAAATGTTTCAAAAATTTTGTCAATGCCCCCACATCAACCGTATAGAAAAATGAGTGGTTTGGAGTCGTCTATTAGGTACCTTAATAATCAATTCATTTCTATGCCAAATCAGCTCCAACATTGTAACCATGGACTCCTAGATGTCCTTTTTGTCCTCTAAATGTCTACGGAAAACTATGCAATTTTCGCTGCTTAATTGTTTTGACATTGCTATTCGTGTCAATTATTGCTTAAGCGTCATTTGATTGGTACTACAATATATAATTTTAATGAAGTGTGTCATTGATTTGTCATTTCGTCCAAATTGAGACATTGTTGACACTTTCGCATGTCATTCGGCTGTGCACAGGTCGCATTATACTACTTATATATTTAATGAAGTAGAATTTTCCAAAAATGTAGTTTCTGCTTGAAAATGTTTTGATCATAAAAAAGCATTTCGAATAAGAACAAATAGAACACGAAAGAGCGTCTTCTTATAAATGCCGAGAGTTATACTCTTTCACTGCTCGCAAAAGATGGTCATTGAATTTTGGATGGTTGTCGGGCACTCTGTATTTTGCCCAAGTACTTTTGAAGTCAGAGTGCACACTTTCGAAAGGTTGTTCAGAATAGCACCCCGAACCCACTCCATGGTTCTCACAGAAATCCTCAATATGAAAAAGTATTGCGTGCAATTTCGGAGTCACACTGATTTTTATATTGTGGATCTCTTTCTTGAAAGTGTGAATTTTGGAGGTGTAGTCAGATGCCAATTCTTTTGAAAAACAGGCACTGACGACTTCATCAAGAGCACGAAATGCTGCTATAAATTTCCTACAGTTGGCTGGACACTTTTCCTCCAGTACATCAACATGGCGAAGAATTTTTCGACAGGAATTGCCTGTAAAGCAGCCACCATGATAGGCCTCACGAGAAATGCTGAGCGATTCTGCCCACTCGGAGCAATCCGGCCACAACTTTGACAGGGCTGTTTCAACTTTAGTGATCATGTGTCTTCCAAAGCGTTCATTCAGTGTACCTACATGTATCTACAAGAGCTGTACCGTGAAAGCCTACTTCTTTATCATGGCTCGGAATAGATTTGATAGAAGAAACTTATGCTTTTCCACGGCACTATTGTACAGTGCAGTCCATTGGTCTAGCTTTTCTTTCTGATTTATCATTAGCAATGCAATATAGTAGCTTTAATTCTGAATATCGTCGATCCGTCGCAAACTTATAAGCTTAATCATTCACTATCAATGCAGGACAAATTTCCAATGTCTATGTTCAAGTTTTCAAAATCCTGTCCAAACTAACTTGTGTGTCAGCGTTCGAGTGCAATGTGCATAGATATAAACATTCAACTGATATGCTTAATTAAAGTAACTATCGTCTTTATTGTATGGATTACATTTGAAAATTTTTATCAATAATTTTTAATTGCTAAACAGTGCGCGCAGATGTTTACGGAATAATACTTGAGTGTTCTATTGACATGAAACAGTTAACGAGTATCAAGCGAATGCGTAATACAGCAAGAACGCATGAGGAATCCAGGAAGGCAGTATGTCTTCTTTGCTTTAATAAAACGAAGGTTATGAGAAAAATCTCAGACCGAGCTGAGACAACTATTCGCGAATACATTATTACAGGGTTTAAAAGTGGCTACACTGCGGTCTACGAATATGGCAGGCACGATTTCACCCATGACATCGATCTCTTCGATCACTTCTCTTTGACAGAACGAATTTCGCGTTCTTCGTTGAGTGCTGCGTGTCAGTGTAAAGTATGTGAATATGCCAGATCGTCGACATCTCAAAATCTGTCTCATTCTTCTGTGGTTTTGGCAAAGAAAGAGGCCAGTACAACACCAATAGATCGTCAACACAAGGCTGGATGCATCAAAATTTGTTCCAACTGTTTCTCTGTTTTGTGACGAGGATATCCGCATGAATGTTCTATAAAGAGTCAATACTAATAGAGTTAATACTAAGGGACGAAATACACGGAGAGCCGGTCATTGATACGGAATATTAAAAATATCTCTCATTGTCAATTTCAATTTGATTACAGGTGAGTTGCTTGATAACTTCATTTTTATCTGATTAAATGCTTGCTACTGTATATCTGTCCTTGCATTATATATTGACCGGCTCTCCAAAACTTATTAATAAAACTTATAAACAAATTGTGGTTATTATATAAAACAAGAAATTAATCCAGAAAAGATGCAAAATCACAACTAAGATTTATTCATTCATAAGAATACTAAGACGTGAGATAATGTTAATATTATTGAAGCATGTTTTTCAATATACAGATAATTCATGATCAATTTTGACATTTGAGTTGTAATGCATGTAATGATTTACTCATGGCCTTTTCTTCCGATCCGTATCATCATTTCACTTACTTGTACATCTCATCCGCCATCCATCATTCATTGTATATGGACATTTTTATCATTTCATCACTCATCACATCAATGTTATGTATATTTGTACTACGTTTTCCAAGTTGGAAATAAACGTTTTGACTTTTGAAAGAAAAGACATCACAACTTGCTTGACATTGCTTCCAATTCTGCAACTAAAGAGCGATTTGCTTCCTCTGTCATTGCGGGAAAACTGACCGAAAATGAAATAGTTTCATTAGCATCGATCAACGGCAAATAACTCAAGGTCAAGGCAACATCGTCGGCATCAACTTCATTACTGCTTAGTGCTGATGATATTCACGGTATTCAAACAGACATGAATCTTTCAACTAATCAGACCCATAAATTGAGCAAGCATCTTCGATACACCATTGGACATCGCAATTCTATTGAAAGTCATCTGAAAAGTAAGCTTCGAGAAAAGAACCATCGCCTGGACGATTATTTCGTTGTTGAGAGTCATTCTTTTATGAAGAACGTTCCTCAAAGTTCGGTAAGCAACTCCATGAATGATGTTGTCTTTTGTACGTCACTGCAGGAATTGTTGGAATTCGTCATTATTGAACGAAATTTCTCTCAAGATGTTCGCTGCATGATTGGTGTTGATAGCGGAGGAGAATTTTTGAAAGTGAGCCTCACTTTGCAGTCGTCCTCGTTCGAGTCTCATCAGTCGGGTGTCAAATTCAAGGACTCCGGTGTAAAGAAATTGTTTGTTGTCGGAATTGTCAAGGACGTCTCTGAAAATTATCGCAATATTCTTACTTTGTGGAATATCATTGGCGTAACGAGGAAACCTGAATTTCTCAAGAAGTTTTCTTGCACTTACTCTATGGACATGAAAATGGCTAATATCAAGTTGGGATTAATGTCACATTCCTCTTCACATCCTTGCAGCTGGTGTAATGTGCACAAGAAGGACCTCGAAAAAAAAGGAGAATTGCGTACTCTTAGTAACATTCGATCGATGTACTGGTCTTACATGGAATCTGGGAAAATTTCATCCGATGCCAAGAGATACGATAAAGTTGTTCATCCCCCGATTTTCAAGGATTCTGATGAGACGCTTGTCTTGGATATTATTCCATCTCCACAATTGCATCTCCTACTAGGATCTGTGAATACTCTGTACTCAGCCCTGTCAAAGTTATGGACGGATTGCTCTGAGTGGGCAGAATCGCTCAGCATTTCTCGTGAGGCCTATCATGGTGGCTGCTTTACAGGCAATTCCTGTCGAAAAATTCTTCGCCATGTTGATGTACTGGAGGAAAAGTGTCCAGCCAACTGTAGGAAATTTATAGCAGCATTTCGTGCTCTTGATGAAGTCGTCAGTGCCTGTTTTTCAAAAGAATTGGCATCTGACTACACCTCCAAAATTCGCACTTTCAAGAAAGAGGTCCACAATATAAAAATCAGTGTGACTCCGAAATTGCACGCAATATTTTTTCATATTGAGGATTTCTGTGAGAACCATGGAGTGGGTTCGGGGTGCTATTCTGAACAACCTTTCGAAAGTGTGCACTCTGACTTCAAAAGTACTTGGGCAAAATACAGAGTGCCCGACAACCATCCAAAATTCAATGACCATCTTTTGCGAGCAGTGAAAGAGTATAACTCTCGGCATTTATAAGAAGACGCTCTTTCGTGTTCTATTTGTTCTTATTCGAAATGCTTTTTTATGATTAAAACATTTTCAAGCAGAAACTACATTTTTGGAAAATTCTACTTCATTAAATATATAAGTAGTATAATGCGACCTGTGCACAGCCGAATGACATGCGAAAGTGTCAACAATATCTCAATTTGGACGAAATGACAAATCAATGACACACTTCATTAAAATTATATATTGTAGTACCAATCAAATGACGCTTAAGCAATAACTTTAATTAATAAGTAGTATGATTAGTGCTTTAGTGTAAAATCAACTTTTCTATGAAAGACGTCGACGATTTTTTTCATTTTTTCTTTTGAAATGCTGTACATGGAATGCTTTAAACGATGCAATTGAGAAAATAGGAGTTGTCGATCAAAAGTTCAAAAGTGGTTTCGGGCACACCGTGCCCTCCATTCAATTTGAGTAATCTAGCAATTCATGGACTATCCATGCTCAGTTAGACACTTATGATTAATGAAGTCAATGTTAAGAATCACTGATTTTATCCAAAGCTAAGCTTATCAATACATGACCAAAATCAGTTCAAACTTTTTATTGTCACGCTATGTTTCGGAAGCTGTCCTCTGACGAAAGAAAATTTATTTTGATTAATTATTGTAAACATGAAAGCGCAAGTAAAGTGATCGAAGGATGGAAGATGACCTTTCCAACACCACTTCCAACTAGTGTCACCATATGCAGAATTCGAGATAGTTTGCAGAAACAGACTCAGTTCAAGACGCACGAAGATCGGGAAGACCAGTCTCAGCAACCACACTAGACAATAGGTTTTTGGTTGCTCAAGCATACGAAATCAGTGCAAAGGAAATCCATTAGACGTGGTAGTCTGGAGCTAGGGTTGACACGAGGATCACTGATGAATACTTTAAAGGAACTAGACAAGCACCCCTACATTCCCTGTCTTATTATGAACTTCGGGAAGATGACTACGATCGCCGTCTTCATTTTGTAGAGATTTTCATCAGTGAGGCCAATGATAATCCTCATATTTTGAACAGGATTATTTGGTCAGTTGAATCTCAATTCAAGCTGAGTGGGCAACTGAACAGGCATAACTGTGTTTATTGTCTTCATAGGACCCACACTTCACTATCACTAAGCACTTGAACCAACCAGGCCTAACAGTTTGTTATTGGACATGTGTTTTTCAACAACTCTGTAACTGGTGAAACGTAGTTGGAAAAATTACGAAGTGCCATTGACTTTCACCAACTATTTTTCCAACAGGATGGCGCTCCCGCACATTATTCCACTGTGGTGAGAGGCTATCTTGATGAAGTCTTCCCGGTGAAGTGGATCGGTAGATCAGGTCCCATAGAGTGGCCTCCTCGTTCCCCTGATCTCACCCCAATGGACTTCAGTGTTTGGGGCATGGTCAAGAACATAGTTCACGGCCAGCGACCAACCTCTGTACCTCAATTGAGAGCCTACATAATCCAGGCGCTCTCAGACATTGATGGAAATAAAGACTTACGAGTATGTCGGAGAATTTGCCAGTGTTTTGGAAAGATGTGAACAATGTGCTGAGGCTCGTGGAAAGAATTTTGAGCATTTAAGTCAATGAAATCTTATTTTGACTTTTAACTTCTTTGACCGAATGTGTAGTCTGTCATGAAATAAATGTTATGAAAATCATAATATTATTTGCTTTAGTTTTGTGTTATTAAATAGAAGATCCAAGGATAAGTTATGTTTGTGAGAACCTAGTGTCCTAAAATAACATTTAGCAACCATTATCTCACGTATTGTACGAAAAGCAAAGCTTTCAATGTAATTTTAGAATTAGATTTATCATAGTTTTCTTTGTTTCCTCAATCATATGCCATGGATATCCATTTCAAATTATTTTCCAACAATCTTTAACTTGAATAGGGAATCTACATGTTAGAAATGTAGATATTTCGTTTAACATTAGGTACATACAAACTTTTTGACCACTCGGTATAGGAATTATAGCCATTTGTCGGGGGTATAAATTGGAAGATATCCGAGGCACGAGGATATCTTCGAATTTATGGCCGACGACAGATAGCTACGTCGTATAATTTTTATTCATACCTGAATGCCTGAACCAAAGACCATAGACTTCTATGCATAGACTACCTGAATCATAGAAATTAACAATACCATAGAAAGTCCACTTCTATAACCTGAACCATTATGGATTAACCCATTAGCCGGCACTGTCATATTTATAGGACACCTATTTCTCCGAATAAAGCTCATAAAATTGATCACCATGTTTGGATTGATTGACTCAAATCTATTGACGATATCTTATGTACGTTTTCTAGATTGTAAATTGCGTTTTATGTCATAAATCTTAACTCATAGATATCTAATAAATGCAGCATAAATCACTTATTTTTAAGTCACAATTTTGATGGGTCCTACGGATATATTTTTTCATGAGATAGTTGAAGTCGGGATGCATATATGACGTGAAATTGTACTGAAGCATCATATACTTCAAATTCCCCGGTAAAAGTATCACAACCCATGTAAAATTATATATTTATATCCTGTCCTATAAATATGACACTGCCAGAATGTATGCATACTTGCTTTTCACTTTGCATTTTGTGACTGACAATTATCATTAGTAAAGAAAAATATCGCGTGCGTTATTGGAACAGATGCGTATATCTATACTTAGCAAACATGATTATAAACATTGGAAGAATGTATGAATTTACAGAACTGAGTGATAAATTGGAAAGCAGTGTTTACATAATGTGATGTCACACTTGTTGCAGTATGTCAACGGCTTCGCAGTGCATTTATCACCTTGACAGCGTCTTTGCTTTGTTCTTGACTCTATGACATGGTGCTGATATTCTTCGTAAGGCCATTGTTCGCTTTCTCGATAATAGTGACACCTGTCCATGAGTAATCTTCATGTAAGAAGTTGAGATATCACGAATAAATGATAACAAAGGCATTTTTTCTTCATTTGGTTTTGACAAATTGAAGATGATCCAGGAATTGACTATAGCCATTTGAATTCCCCTAGTTATCAAAGGAAAGTACCATTTTTTCCTCGTATTCCAATAGCGTAGTGTGAAGTCAACCAATGATGATGGTTTACTCCTCCCATGCTGGTGTTATATTCCTCAATGACGCGTGGCTGTGGGACTTTTATATAGGACTTTGCGATAAACTGAAACGCCGTACTTCTCGAATAGGTTCAACGTCTGAATGATTTGTTGCAACATGCACAAAGTTTTTGTCATTCCATTTGACAAAAAGGATTTCGTTGGATTCGTCAAATTTCACGTCCATCTTTCCACGTTCTTTCAATTGTTTGTCTTCAGCAAAGGGGGCTTTATTGGTTCTATTCGAGCGAATAGTTCCCATTGCACGTAATCCCAAATGGCGAAGAGTAATCAGTAGTGATGGGCTTGTAAAGAAATTATCGAAATAGAGTTCTTTTCCGTTCACATCATCAATTTTTGAAGCTAATTCCAAACAGACGCGTGTACCCAGTGGAATCCTCTTTGTGCTTGAAGTAACTGACTTCCCTTGGTATAAAGAGAAAGAATATAAATATCCGTCCGATGCACACAAAGCCCACAATTTGTAGCCAAGTCTTACTGGTTTACCCCGCATGAATTGCTTTAGTCCGTGATGACCATAGTATTTTACCATCATCTCGTCAATTGACAATTTCTGATGAAAACATCCAAATTTTTGAAATTTTCAAATATCAATAAATCAAATATATCATAAATTCAATAAATCAAAGAAAGGTTTTATTTTGAATGAACGATCGTCTTTCAGGTTCGGATCATTGATGAGAGATACAGATATTTGGCAATGCAGATATTTCTTAATTTTAAGAAATGCTTTGACGGACATACTTTCACGGACAATCTTTACACCTAGGTCAGGATGAACCGACCAATAATGTTCTTGGGAAGGTAACTGATGGTATCCGGAAAACACAAGAATGCCAATGAAAGCTTTCATTTCAGGTGTAGTCACACAAAAAGACGGATCATTGCACTGAGAAGCATAACGGTTAGTTTCGTTCACAAGAAGTTCTATAAAATCATTGTCAAAAATTTTCTCAAATGTTTGTAAGGGAGATGCGTCGATAAATTCTTGAACGAGGATGTTTCTCTGATTTTCATGATTATCACCGTCTGATGGTATCTTCGAATAATGTCCTTTGTGATCTTTCCATTCGGGAGATAGAGTTTCTTGATAATATTCAGACCAGTCATTCTTAGATAATGTAGGGGTAGAATTATCGACAGAAACCGCACTATTGCAAAACAGATTAAAACTATTACAGTACAAACAGACACTTTTCGTTAAAGTATATCAACAATTTTCCTGAAATTTCTATGTTAAAATTTGCAGTTACACCAACGAAAAGTGTCTGTTTGTACACTTTACTTCATCCTCCGTCACTGAATGATAACTCATTTGAAAGGTGATCTGTAGATGATTTCTATAATAACCAGTTCAACAAAATACCAATTTGTGTAACTTTTATGAGCAAAAATTCGAAAAAATGGAGTCAACACCTTAAATGTCACAATTTTACCACTGGAAATACATATGATTGTGTTATCCTCTATATTTCTTAAAAGCAAATGATCTGATCCGGCAGACGCGAAGTTTTGCAGTAGGTTAGAGGTGTACTATGCTATGTGAAAGTTTTATGTACTACCTCGTTCCCTGAACAAGTTCCCGCTAGTTCCCGGACTAATAGTATTCTATATCGGGATGAGACACTACCGATATCTACATACATTAGTAGTCCTGTTTTGAAGACAGTTGATTGTTAAGTATCACGATTATACTTTCTCAAAGTGACTTTCAAATGTGTTGTCGATGGTTGTAACACAAATTGTAGAACCCAAATAGAAAACAAGATCATACTACAGTCGAACTTGTCTATAACGAACTTGCCTATAACGAAAACTTGTCTATAACGAACGATTGTCAAATTCCCTGCAATATTTCTATTCTACATGGGTTAGAAGAACTTCCTTATAACGAACTTGTCTATAACGAAACTTGCCAATAACGAATTAAAATCTAGATCCTTCCGAAAAAAATAACGAAATAAACCATTAAATTTGAAATAACAAACTAAAAATTCGTAAACCGCAGTAGTATCGAGCTGAAAAGGGATTACCATTTGACTATTTGGAATCTCTTGAGCAACAAATAGTGAAAAATGTGCGTAAGTCGAAGCAAACGCTGATAACTGATTGTATGGCAGTATAGACATGTTTCCATCAGCGATATCACATTTGTTGCAGACCTGATACACTACAGTAATGTTATTCTGTAATACAGTACATACAGTATGTTAGATCATATTGTTCGTTTTTCCTGACCAAAATACTTAGGTATGAAGAGATAGCGTAATCACGACGGTATAATACATGTATTAATAAATTGCAGACACTGTGATGAGCTAATACTAATGATTTAATCAAAACTTCTCTATAACGAAACTTGCCTATAACGAAAATTTCATTCGGTCCCTTCGATTTCGTTATAGACAAGTTGGACTGTATTTCATTTCATTGTTTCCCAAAAGACTCTGAAAGATACAGAAAAATATTGGTTGCAAAATATTCGATAATTTGAAGAGGGAATTTGGAATCGCATAATAACAAGAACATCTACTCGCACAACAACTTATTAAAATCCGGTGAATTTGTTATTCCTTTTGCTTCCAGTTGATTCAATTATAGCAACTCCATTCTAGGAATGTTGTCTGATATCAAGGAACTGTACTATATCGAAAAGTCAAGACACTTAAAAATGGCACATAATTATGTTGAACAACAAAGCTTTAGCTTCAAATGGAATATAGAAAAGTTCAGCTCTTTTAACTCATTATTTCTTACACGAACTAACTATTCAAACACTGGAGCAATACAACTTCATTGACTTTTTGGTAACGCTCTAAATTGTCCGTTGTTTTATTGACGTGATTAATGAAAAAAAACGTTAGGACTTCATAAACGAAGTGAGCATTCCGATCCCAGAAAATTAATTCACAATTGTAAACTTGATTATCTGGAACGTTTCCTTGTTGTCATGCTAGAAGCTTGGGTGGTCTCAAAATCTCTTAGCCTGAGTGGAGAGTCATTTTACGACATGATCCAGTCCACCAAAACCCTTTGAGTGTAATTAGTGTTTCATATCTTTTTGTGGTTCTAAGTATGTCCTCTTCGGAAAAATTCACTCGATTGCCGTTTCAGCTGGTATCGATATTCTTCATGTGGAAAAAATTTGATATCTGTAAATAATGTAACTGATGCAGAAAGAGCAAAATGATTTCCTTTCTGAGCATTGTGAAGTGTCCCAAAGCTTTGAACGCTACTGCTGATCGCTCAGAATCAATTAACTTGGATTTTCTCGAGATTTTTAAATGATGCCTGAACCCACAAGCTCGGACTTAAGAATTTACTTATATGTAATATATACTGTATGTAAAGTAACTTATATGTAAAGCCTAGATGGATTTATAGTCAGAAAAGTCATCATTAAAAATTGTAGTCCTTCGTATTATTTGATTCAAGTCAAGTGAAACCTCGTCCGACACTGCTTCAACTTAGATGAACAGGATTATTTGCTGTATTTTCTCGCGATGGCTTGATTGTACCAACAAATTGTCTGATGGGCATGACCATAAAAGCATGGAATTCATTGAAAAACCGCATAAAGAAAGCCGGAAAAATCCTATCCACAAGAACTAATGCAAAGTTTTCGAAAAACGTCTTTGCATTTGTTGGCAAGAACTTTTATCGCGATGATTTGAAATTGGACATCCATTTCAATATTCTGTGAGATATACTTTTCTTTAAGCAGCATATTTAAATTAAATCAAAAAAGTTATCAGTTAGCCAAGCTGCTGTATTATTATTCAATCTTACAAATTTTCACCGATATGATGGCCTGTTCACGTAAAAAGGATTTTCAAATTACATCTTGCATAAAAATCAAAATATCAATGTCTGATAAGTTGAACATTCATCTTTGTTATTGAGGCTTGGTTTCATAGATTTTATTAATATGGCCTCTCTGAAACGTAGGTTAATGCTGTTTGTATCAAACGCTATAATTTTGACTGTAAACGGGAAAGCTATGTTAGGAGAGCAACTTAGGTGATGTTTGAGTACACTTGAGTCTTTGTTTGTGGCATGTTCTTTAATGCGTGTATGGTGAACGGACTGTACTCCCGATATAATTACTTTTGCACGTTTTGCATGTTATTTCATACACTACCATAGCTCTCAAACAGATGTTGCTGTCAGCAATAACGCACTGATTCAATTTACACTTATGTTTGGAATGTGATTTTCTCAAAGCCATTCGTAGCGTGTATGACTGATGGGATACGCGCACAAGTAAGTCAAGATTACGAAAAATTCTTAACACCTTGTTATCGAAGCAATCACATATGAAAGTATATCTTAACTCATTATTCAGTAATACCTTTCATATCTGATTGCTCCGATAACAAGGTGTTAAGAATTTTTCGTAATCTTGACTTACTTGTGCGCGTATCCCATCAGTCATACACGCTACGAATGGCTTTGAGAAAATCACATTCCAAACATAAGTGTAAATTGAATCAGTGCGTTATTGCTGACAGCAACATCTGTTTGAGAGCTATGGTAGTGTATGAAATAACATGCAAAACGTGCAAAAGTAATTATATCGGGAGTACAGTCCGTTCGCCATACACGCATTAAAGAACATGCCACAAACAAAGACTCAAGTGTACTCAAACATCACCTAAGTTGCTCTCCTAACATAGCTTTCCCGTTTACAGTCAAAATTATAGCGTTTGATACAAACAGCATTAACCTACGTTTCAGAGAGGCCATATTAATAAAATCTATGAAACCAAGCCTCAATAAAAAAGATGAATGTTCAACTTATCAGACATTGATATTTTGATTTTTATGCAAGATGTAATTTGAAAATCCTTTTTACGTGAACAGGCCGTCATATCGGTGAAAATTTGTAAGATTGAATAATAATACAGCAGCTTGGCTAACTGATAACTTTTTTCAATATTCTGTACTGAAATGATTCGTCAATTGTTGTATCAAAAATTACATATCAGTATGGAAATCTGGATGCATAGGCTATTCGTCCAAGTCTGCATTCGAAAGATGCAGAAGTCGTCCAGCAAATTCTCATGTATTTTTCTTGAAATAAGCGATCGATTTATACAAAGTTGTTTGTTAAGAACGATTGAAATGGATGGCACCGAAAATTCTACAACTTCAGTCAAATGCGAATTACACAATCTATCCTCTATCAAAAGCATAAGTATAAAGCTCGTGGAATGATATAAAGAAGCATTCATGCACTAGTTGTGCGAGTAGATGTTCTTGTTATTATGTGATTCCAAATTCCCTCTTCAAATTCTCGAATATTTTGCAACCAATATTTGTCTGAATCTTTCAGAGTCTTTTGGGAAACAATAAAATGAAATAGTATGATCTTGTTTTCTATTTGGGTTCTACAATTTGTGCTACAACCATCGACAACACATTTGAAAGTCACTTTGAGAAAGTATAATCGTGATACTTAACAATCAACTGTCTTCAAAACAGGACTACTAATGTATGTAGATATCGGTAGTGTCTCATCCCGATATACTATACTATGTATATAGAAATCCATGGCATTGCAATGATCATGTTTAATAAATATATACGAAAACGGAGGGCACAAATGGGAAGCTGCTGCTCCATTGAAAATGCATGGAAATTGGAGAGCATCAATTGGATTTATGCCCGGCAACCTTGATAGAATGCTATGATGTGAAGGCATGAATATTTCAATGTTATTCTGCTGTCAATTGCGCTATCAGATGAAACTGCTTGTAAGCGCTGGCTAAATAATAATATCATAGCTGTAATATCAACCATTGTCTACTTATATTTCTAAATCTACGGTTTAATAATATAGGAATAATGACAGTTGCTGAATAATGACAAATGCTGTCTGCAGGCAGCAATAGCATTACTCGGCCGTCATTTTTCAATATTTATAACATAGAAGTTATTGCTAAGATCATAGACTTCTAAATTGCAGAAGAATGTTCTGATACGGGAAGTCTATGGATAGATGTAGATGTATATAGGTAGACAATGGAAATACCACATGAGACGCTAACGCGGCCTCTGATTTGTACATTGCTTACCTTGAAATCCCATATGGTATTCCTACATTGTTTCCATACTTCCCTTATATACTTACTTTGGTTTGAACTGTTTGTAGCAACGCAATCTACATGTAATAAAGCTTAAATCTTGTTCTCAAATAATTTATTATCAAACATTACATAAACTGAAAATTTTTATTTAAAAGTGAGAAATTGAAGTAATGTTGTTGTTATTTTTTTTATCAGTCAATATATTTCTTCGATTTAGCGTCGTTATCATCAGGGACGTGTTATAAAAAGAAACCATTCAACAACATGAGCTCAAAATTTGAAAAGGTGAAGATGTAAAAATAGACATTAGTAGCACTGGGTTGTGTGGCTTTGGGAAATCACAGTTCTGCGATTATACGGCATTAGCATGCGAGTGTTTCTAAAAATAAAAATAAAAAGATATATGATCGGATTTACAGCCGATCACGGTCATGAAACCGATAGAACCGGGTTACATGTCACCGATTGCAAAAAATATTGATCTGACTAAATAATCAATTACAGAATTGTAAGCATTATCTTGAGATTTAAAAAAGGTATAAAACATTTATCAAATCTTTAGATCACGACATAATCAGAAGAGTATAAAAGGCGGAGTAAATGAAGGGTTCTAGTCGATCAAGAAGCATTTATACTCGTATTCCTCACATTCTTGCTTATTATTGATGTCAGGATTATGGCGCTGAATCATTGTTGCCTCTTTAAGTCGCAGGCTAGCTTCGTCTGTAACACTGGCAATGATTGTGATGTTGAAGCCCCGCTTACACATGATTTTGTGTTTGAACACATTACTCTGTTGGTAAAGTAAGCGGTCCACTAAACCATAGATATCTGAAAGTGTACCTTCGTTGCATGATATCTACATGACCACGACGCACTTGTTATCAATGTCCTCGCATGTTCTAGTTGATGCTGAAGATCGTTCATAGAAAAGACTCTCATCTCTTGCATCCCCATAAGAAGCTGTGATCATTCATTTGAAAATTTTTGTCATGGTCATGTCCCGGATTTTGTACTGGCTAGATGAAGTTTAACCATTTATGTACCAGCTAGGAGGTAGGCCAGTTGAAAAGATTATCAATTATAGCAGAAAGGAAACCAATCATCATACTCCAAATTACGGCACGCATACAAAACTAGCTGGGGTGGGATTCTCCCGATGTAATGAAATCTTATGCCGGATATTAAGTATTAGATAATATGATGAGGTCAGAACGCTAGCTTCAGGTGCATTGACAGTTTAATGGTTAGAGATTTGAAAAAATTCCTGGAAATAGCGGGTTCGATTTCTTATCAGTTCTCACGAGATTCTCGCTATTTACAGAGATTTAACATGTTATTCACGTAGAAATAACATGCCTACTTTACTTTATGCGATATATTTATTACTGAACTTCGGCGGACCCACTGTTTTTCGCTCACGCGTTGAACCATTCAACTCGTGCATGTTGAGTCTGGTCCATTTCATGATGTTGTTCACATACTGAGTTCTGGGCCTTCCTCTACACCGGCTGCCCTCCCTGCGGCCTTGCAGGAGAACTTTCGTTAAATGGCATCCTCCCTCCCTGCATTGATGTCTGTAGAAGGAGAGATTCCTTTTCCGAATGTGCGTGAGCAGCATAGGGCTAGTGGTCAGTTGCTCGAAGATGCTGGCATTCGTTTCTGCGTTCTCTTTCTGTGTTCTGTGTTCTCTTCATTCGTTCCACACGAACATCATGTGGTGTGCCCCAAGACAGAGGTTATCTGCTCGACATGAAGAAGCAGTTGTCATTGCAGACCATCATATTCGCCCTGTGTTGTGCTTTCGACATCTGGAATTCACTATAGATCGCATCCAGTGGCGTCTTTTCCATACCTGCGAGGCCTTCGGCGCATCCTCAAAAATAATTTTCCAACAATTATAAAAATGAAAAGTGTCATCATTCATTTAAATTCGATTGCTTCTCGTGATAGCTGTACACAGCTTTCCGTCTCAAAATCAGACGCTTAATCTCAGAGCTAACGGTTTTGCAGCACCTGCTCGAATCACAGCTGTTTTCTTCGAACAATTAGACACAAGCTAGTCGTGTGTCCAGACGGAGCACTGATGTTGAGACAGCGAAAGAGAGTTGTGTGTGTGTGAGGCAGTAAGCGCACGCGCCCGCGACAATATTGGCTTTCCCGATAGACATAATGCTCTGCCTTCTCCAATTTTTGCAATGAAATTCTACACGATTCTTGATCGAGGCGCGGTACCTACAAGGGAAGTGCAACCCAATTGTTCCCGGATTCGCTTAACCCTAGACTGCATGAGTGGGTCTGTGAGATCCAACACAAGATATAAACGTGTCCTGCACTGAAAGTATTCAACCGAATGCCTTTTAATTTCATGACTTTGTCTCATTTAGCTATACCTATCCAAACGTGTATGAGTTAATTAATGTGTCTAAACCGAAAGCTGTTTTTCAGGCATGTCTCCGTTACTGCATGAATGGGTCCCTGAGACCCAAACCTGCATGACCGTTATTATAAGCATTCTTCTTCTCAAAATAAACTGTCTTTGCTGCAATATCTTACTGAATGCGTGCGTGTATGCACTGTGTGAGTGTGTGGCATCGATTGCTACAACTTCCTGCTGTGCCTCGATAACAAGCAAGCAATGTGATGACTGCCTGATAGATAGAGATATATATCCATGGACAACTAGAGAGAGAAGGACTCCTGTCTGTAGGCCATGCAAATGCATTATATGAACGGGAGAAAATGCAAGTATTGTACATAAATGGCTCTATCTTTTGAACCACTGGCCCGATTGCAATCTAGTAGTGAAAGCAGCGAAGATGAAGGAGAAATGGAAAATGTGTCAGACATCGAGGAAGAAATCATGGCCTTCCCTATCGCTAACGATGAAGTTGAAGAAGGAGAAAGTGAAAGTGAAGACGAAGAAGAAGCCAGTGAATTGCATGCGGCTGAAACTAGGAATTTCGTATCTCCATCTAGAGAAATTTGGACTGATGGACATCCTACATCCACTGGAAGAATGCATTCAGGAAATGTTATGCAAATACGACCCGGAATTACTGCTTTCACATCCCAGAGAATTCATGACCATATATCTGCTTTCTAAGTTATTTTCGATCAGGATATGCTATCCACCATGGTTATTGAAACAAACCGTGAGGGCCGAAGGGTGAAGGGAAATGACTGGAAGGCGATTTCCTCGGCGGAAATGGAAGCGTACATAGGTCTATGTATTCTACGTGGTGTTTTCAAAAGCAAGAATGAAGAGTTGCGCGAGTTATGGAAGAAAGAGACAGGTCGTGCCATATTTAGAGAAACTATGTCCATAAATCGGTTTGAAGAAATTCGAAGAATGATGAGATTCGACAACAGGGCCACAAGAGTGACAAGATTGCGAAATGATCGACTTGCAGCTGTTCGCTTACTCATTGATGGCGTAGTCACCAACAGCCAAAAGTGTTACAACCATGGAGAATGCGTTACCGTGGATGAAGAGTTATATCCTTTCAAGGGCCGGTGCCAATACATCCAGTACATGCCAAGCAAACCGGCTAAGTATGGACTGAAATTCTGGATTCTCGCTGATTCGGAAACCTATTATATTTCTTATGTAACTATGTATACCGGAAAGGACACAGTCAACAATAGCGGTGATCGTGGTTTGGGAGAACATGTTGTTTTACAGGCCACTCATTCTGTCCCATCAAGAAGAAATGTCACCACAGATAATTTCTTCACGAGCATCTCCTTAGCCAGAGAACTAAAGAAGCGTGATCTCACTTTGCTGGGCACTATAAAGACATGGAGAAGAGAAATACCAAAAGCAGTGAGGAATCATCAAGGCAGAGAGCTCTATTCCAGCAAATTTCTGTTTACGACAATTGACCGCAATCCAATTCAACTCGTTTCCTACAAGGCGAAGAAAAACAAGGTTGTGATGGTCTTGTCATCAGCTTACAAGTGTTCATCCATTCAGGAATCCCATCCGAGAAAATGTTGTTCACTATTATAATCAAACGAAGGGCGGAGTTGATGTGATGGACAGAATGGTTGGAAATTACTCAGTGAAATACAAGTCAAAAAGATGGCACGTCACGGTTTTCTGCAATTTGCTCGACATTGCCTGTCTTAACGCCTTTGTTCTTTACAGCGAGGTATTTCCAGAGGAGAATCGACGCAGAAGTCATCAACGGAGACTATTTATGATTTCTTTGGGAACTAATCTTTCTGCTGACTACCGGAATTCCAGACGTCAAATGCTGAGACAGAGCAGCGTGGAGTCAGATCCTCATCCAGCTCTCTCTTCAGCCAGGCGAGCCAGATGCTCTGAATGTTGGAAGTCAAAGGTTGACAGAAAGACGAAATACTTATGCTGTATCTGTCAGACTCCCCTGTGTTTGCAACATTCTCAATTCAAATGTGATTCGTGCTAAACATTGAATTTTTCGTATTTGCCAAGTATACATACATGTATTTACAGAGACATTATAGGCCTGATGAGCATTTATTTACACCATTGATCAGTTTTTGTACATTGCCGATTTGACTAAATAGATCATCAAGCTACATCAATAATAAAAACTTGTTATTACATGTATTTAAACGCACAAGACTACCTTTATGGGGCATGGGTCTCAGAGACCCACACTATGCAGAAACGGAGAAAAAAAGATCATGCATTCTAGGGTTAATGTCAGAGAGGCACTGCGTCGACAGTAGCAGATGGTTGACGTTCAGACAAGACTGTGATCAGATGATGAGCGTTCTCCAATGAATGCAGAGTAATGCATCTGACTCGAACACCCAGATTCGGTAGAATTCCATAATTTGCTTTTACGTGATTGATGTAACGCTATGTTGAGTACTGTAGATGAGCTCATAACCACGCCTTTCGTCCGAAGGGAATATACTGAAGAGATGACAGTCGTCAAGCAAGGTAGGTCAACACCTGATATAAAATGAAAGTAGTGACTGAGAAAGAAATAAAGCACTACACAAGACATTTTAATGTATCAAAATTTCAAAAATGTGAGTGGCTGACCGGCCGTGAGAAACGCAGGAAACTGTTGGCCTTGCCTCCTTTTTTTCTCGAGAAAATGTGGTCTCAGCTCCTTGAGTAAGGTAGTTAAGCGACATGAGCAATCACTTCTCATGTGCACATTCACTTGGCCTTAAATAATGTTCGGGATGTTGTTATAAAAAATTCATTTAAGTTCATGAAAATTAATGTTGCAACATAAAAGTGTTTGGTATAGAAATAGTATTCCAATGCCGAGTGAAGGCCTATGGTCTGGGAGCACGCGACGCCACTGATCGCATCCTATCTTTATCATCTCAGGTGTCCAAAACCGTATCCCCCTGTTTCGGTATACTGCGACAGCTTCGCACCATCCGTCGCTCAGTAAATCGCTCGCACATCACCCACCTGATAGTGATATTAGTTTTCCCAGTACTTGATTACTGTATCACGGCCCTCGCTGGCCTACCTGATGTTGCTATCAACCACCTCCAATGTGTAATCAATGCCTCGGCGCGTTTAGTTAATAATATTCCCCGTTTTGAGCACATACCCTATGCGATGCGAGACTTGAATTGGCTTTCCATTCGGCAACGGATTGATCTGCGCTTAGTCTCTCTCGTCTACAAATGTGTCAATGGTCTGGCTCCTTCTTACCTAAGTGCAAAATTATCATTTGTGAACGACTTCCCAAACCGATCTCATCTGCGTTTTGCCTCATCTCACCATCTTATCGTGCCAAGATGTAGACTTAAGTCAACTAAAAATAGACTATTTTCCTCATGTGCAACGCGATTATGGAATGAGCTGCCTCAAGAATGCACAGTGCTGAACTCTCAACATCGATTCAAATCATCTGTCAAGAGTCTATTCACGAGTAACTAACTGATCGCATTTTTATGTATTTCTTTTAAAGTTGTGAAATGACCCTGAAGCTGTTTAGCATGTGTCATTTTAATAAAAATTCGTTATCATCTCTGTAATTTTACGCAACTTTATCCTCCAGAACCAAATTTCGGCTGTTTCGATGTGTTATCGTGTCAAGAGTAAGCAAAGCTTTCAGCGCGCATTATGACGTTGCCTTCCTGGTTTGTTTGTAAGGTTTTTGTTTTTTGTTTATTCATGATGATGCCAAGAGCAAGGCGCATTGAAATATCATTTCGACCTCGTGAATGCCAGAGGCATTAAATCATCAGATCGATTGTCCGAGGTCACCTGGAAGTGGTTTCTATTGTTATATAAACAAACCAGGAAGGTAACGTCATAATGCGCGCTGAAAACTTTACTTGCTCTTGACACGATCATGGAGGGTCTGCTTCGATGGTCTGGGTGATATTCATGCCGTGTTAGCAGTTCGAAGACTGGGTTCGATTCCCAGCCGGCAAGCCATTTTTCATGATGATGCCAAGAGCAAGGCGCATTGAAATATCATTTCGACCTCGTGAAAGCCAAAGGCATTGAATCATTACATAGGTATTCTCACACGGACGTCTTCCGTGCAACTTCCATCATTCTTCTTGATGGAGTCAAGATATTTGAAGCGATCAAACCTCGCAACAGGTTCAGTCCCAACTGTGATCGTACGATTTTCATCACGTGTTGAACCGACTTGCATTACTTGTGCTTTCTACATTCTTTTGTTTTTAACATGCAAGTATGCGTAAATAGCTGTATTCATTACATGTATTCAATACTTTCCGCCGGTCTTGGTTTGTGAGACTCCGAAATTTCCTTTTCTCAATCAGCGAGCTTCTAAACCCAAAAAACGCCGGTCATAAGTTTCCAAGCGATTTGAAGTACGAGTAAAAGAACTCGAAGAAAGAACACATTGAGATTTGAATAGAATGAAGAAGTATGATGAGATTGCTTGATGAAATTGTACGCGAACTAAGTGAATTTGAAAGACCAGGAAGAAGCTAAATGCTCGGCTGTGAATAAATTTGCGAAATAAAAAACACATTAGATGCTCTTTGAACGAACAGAATCTCTAAACATGCTTACACTAGGTGACATGCCATGCTCAATTACGCGTAACTCACGCGTAAACTACGCGTAATTACACATGACCCTAAGCATCCGTGGCTATGCGGGACATTGCTGCAACATCTAGACACGACCTGCGTGCTTGACGTCGCTCCGTCATTGTGAATCGGAAGTTACATTTTCTTGGATTTTTATGCGTTCCCCGTCGGCCATTTTTGGAAATCATTTATACCATTCGACGCAGCTTGTGATCGTCGATACGACTGTGGTCATACTTCTTTGAGTGGTTACTTCGTTCAGGAATTATCGCCGTCTTTATTCGTTGGAACCGCATTTCTGTGACTTGCAGAGTGAGTGATATTCCACACTTATCGGTTGGCGTGGTGGTAACTGGAATCGCGCTTCGTACGGCTTATGCACGTGTTTTTCTGATATCCGGAATAACTACAGTGTTGATTTAGACAAGGCTTTGTGCTTGCACGGCGGTTTGGACGAAGTAGCTGAGTGGCAGTTGAGGTGTTCGCGGTTCGATTCCGTACGAGTGCAAGTTTCTTTTTTTTCACTATGAGTCAGCGTTCGTTGCGTTCCAATTCTGGTAATATCTCTCCAAAGCCTCTATCCTTAAGAGACATTCGTTTAATCGTCGAAGAGTCGAAGGTCGAAGTTTTGCAGTCTATCGAAACAGTGCGAGGTGAATTAGAATTGCTGAGAAGTCATTTGTTATCGCTGGATTCCCTTGTTGTCAAGGTCGAAGCTGCAGTTTCCGAGACTCTGGATGTCCTAGATCAACATAAGAGTGATATTGGTACTCTAAAGTTGGCGGTTGATGACATCAGGTTGAATCAAATAAATTCCTTCAGTGATCTTTTGAATGAAGTCGAGGAGAGGGACCGTCGCAGAGATAATCTCATATTTCATGGATTATCTGAAAAATCGGATGATACTCTGATAAATCGTAAGCAACATGATCTAGAGCTGGTTCAAGAGATCGGGAATACGGTTGGTCTAACCAATTTTGAAATTGTGGAGACAACTCGACTTGGCAAAATCGCATCAGGGAGACATCGACCTTCGAGAGTGCGTTTCAAGAGCCGTAATGCGAATACAAAATTCCTTCAAAAATCTAAACACTTGAGGGAATCGAATTAATTTCGAAAAGTTTTCATTAGTGTTGACATGACAAAGTATCAGCAAGAAGAAAACTACCAACTTCGGCAAGAATTGCGAAAACGGAGGTCAGAGGGACAAGATGTTGTGATATACAAAGGAAGAGTGAGGTCTCGGGAAACCTTGCAAAATTATCAAGGATGATTTTATCATATCCTAGATGTCCGTCTATTTTACTGACAAATGCGCGATCACTCTATTATAAGCTGGATGAGCTCCATGTGTTGCTGAGCAATCTTAAGCCAGGGTTTGCAGGTATTACTGAAACTTGGTTTACTGCGGATGTTCCTGATGACAGCCTTTTCATTCAAAACTATGCTCTGTTTCGTGCCGACCGAATTTCACGACCTGGAGGTGGAGTCTGTGCGTATGTTCACGATTCTCTCAAACCCATCAGACTGCTACAGCCAAGTATTAATGGTATTGAATCGCTGTTTATTCGGTTACCTTTGAGCAATGTAATTGTATGGTGTTTATATGTTCCACCGAATTTGCCTGCAAGTATTCATTGCGAAATCCGTGAAAGTTTAGTTCTCATTTATGACTGTATGCTGGAATCTTTCCCAGATGCTAGTTTCATCATTTGCGGTGACTTCAATAATTTGAATACGAGCTTTTTCCGATCCATCTTTGTATGTACAAATCGAGTTACCAACCCAACACGTGGAAATTCTACGCTGGATCAAATCTGGATATCCGAACAATTAGAGTCTACTTACCCACTCGATGCCGACGTCGGTTCTCCTCTTTCAACGTCTGATCATTGCACTGTTTTCTTGAGGTCCTCATTAGCAATCAGGGAGAGTGCTGTAATCAAGACTGTATTTGACTATCGACATAATAATATCCAGAACTTCCTCAGATGCTTAACTTCAGCTTCGTTTGACAGAGTATACGGTGCGGTTAATGTTGACGAGAAATGCTATGCTTTTTACGAGGCATTTTTTGAGGCCTTGAGTGTTATTCCAAGAAGGCAAGTTATGATGACTCAGGAAGACAAAATGTGGGTAACTCCTGTTCTAAAGCTGATGATCGAGGATAAATGGTTGGCTTACCGAACCGGTAATTGGCCAGTTTACAACCACTTGAAAGAGAAAATAAAATTGGAAGTTTTGAAAGCCAAGAGATGCTGGAGCAACAAAATTCTAATGAGGGATAAGAATATCTGGAACGTTGTGGGGGAAATTAAAGGGGAAAGGAAGAACTTTCGATATCCTGACACTGGACCCGATGGTGACTGTTTAGTCTCTGAATTATCCAAAATTTTTGAATCGTGCTTTAATCATGAACCTGATGTTGATTTGGAAGTGCTTTCAGATGACTCGTGGGAAGTGCACATAGACTCGTTACTTGTTCATCGACATCTCTCAACATTAAGAATGCAGCAAGCAATGGGTTACGATGGTGTAAGTGCTTTTCTACTGCGTGAAAGTTCAGATGCAATATGTGATCCTTTAGCTCATATCTATCAGACCTCTATCAGGACACGGACGTTTCCCACATATTGGAAAAATGCTTACATAAAGCCTATTCCAAATGCCGGAACCCTTCAATTTTTGATTATCGTCCAATTTCTCTGTTACCTATTGTTTCAAAACTTTTTGAGCGAATCGTCCTTTCATGCATGAAACACAATTTTGTCAAATCATTTGGCGTTGGTCAACATGCATTCAGACCTTTAGGGTCTACCACAAGTGCGCTAATTGACATTCACAACAGCGTTACGCATTTTTTGGAGAATCCTGACAATATGTGTGTCAGACTAACGTGCCTGGATTTTTCGAAAGCTTTCGATAGGATTCATCATAATCGTTTGTTGAATGTCCTCCTTGTGCAGAATTATAGTAATGGATTTATTTTGTGGCTGTGTTCTTATTTATCTGATCGAATGCAACGTGCATGTGTTAATGAAAGTATTGGGCCCTTAATAAATGTAACGTCCGGGGTGCCTCAGGGGTCTGTACTTGGGCCTTATTTATTTGCTATGTTTGCATCTACCTTGTCTGTGTGCTCAAATAGCGGTCAACTTATAAAGTATGCCGATGATTTTACCCTTGTTGAGTCCTGCACAAATGTTGAGCCCAATCCATCGCATTTATCAGTAATATAAGATTGGTCTTTTGCTAACAAGTTGAAGCTAAATCCTGATAAATGTAGACAGATGTTAATTCGTCGGAAAAAGAATGCCACTGTGTTGCCATATGATGGTATAGAATTGACATGTAAAATTGATATTCTTGGTGTGACTGTAACAGACAATTTGAAATGGAACGTTCATTTTGAAAACATTTTATTGTCAGTCAATCGTCGTCTACATGTGATACGCACATTGAAGCCCTATGTCTGTAAATCAGAATTGGTTGAAGTTTTTCATAGCTGTGTCGTCTCTCTACTTATGTGCGCCACTCCGCTTTTTTGTAGATTGTCATCAGAGATAAGTAATGAGATAAATAAATTTCGGAGGCGAGCGCATCGCATCATCTGTAATGAAGATTGTAAATGCCACATTATTCCTGATTTTGACAACATGCGCAAAGATCTGATTTGTAAATTTTTATTTAAGTGTCAGTCACCTGCTCACCCACTCCATGCTTTAGTGCCTGTCCGAATGACTCATTCTGGCAAATTTCGTTTGAATCCGTGTTTGACATCACGCCGACAAAACTCTTTCTTCATGTGGTCATGCATGCTGGCGAACAGTGAAACAAGCTTGTAAATAGTGTTTTTCTTCTATTTTTTCTGAGATTTTTGCTTCAACAAACGGTTTTTCTATTTCATTATACTTATTGTTTAATTTACTTTTGTATAAATGATTGTCATTCTCTTACAATAAACGCATTACTTACTTATCTGTCGGCAGTCCTGTTATATAGACTTTGCGTCTCATGTGTCTACATGTATCAGAGACTAAACAATGTGATAGGACCTCAATTTCATGCTCAGGGAAGACAGACCATGCTTAGCGGTTCATCCGTGGTTCAGGCGGCAACGCAGCAACCGTAGACGACGAGCAAACTATAAACGCTCGAACACGCGTATTCATAAACATTCTCCATGTTTTCACAGCATCAGATCACGTGATTGCTGACTCTTAGTGGAGCGCATGTGTACGCGCGTAGAAGAATAGAATGTCTATAACCACGGATGTTTGGGTTGCTCCGTAATTACGCGTGCATTACGCGTGGCATGTCACCTATTGTAGTTTTAGGATTGCGACATAACCACCTTGGTATTGCTTAGTAATAAGGACTAATAGCATTTCTTTTGTGACATTCACTAATGCGATTGAAACTTATTAACCAAATGTGGCATTCGCTAAACAAAGGAATATATTTTTTCATGTTTTGTGTAATAGCGTGTCCTAACTAGTAAACATCACAGCTAAGCTCCAGACGGAGTGTGAAGCATACTTCAGATAAACTACATATTCTAAAAAACATATTGTGTATTCTGCATATGAGGCTTGCAAGTAGACGTTCAACCTACTAACCTACAAATAAGCTCAATCTGCTCTACCTATTGCGTAACTCGAGCAAAGACATCCATCTTAACTGAATTTTCAGGGAACCAAGATAGCCATCTGCAGCAGAGTTCCCTGACATTATTATTTGTAGGCAAACTGTGTCCTCGTCCTTCGAATTCGAGCAACAAACTCCATTCAAGATCATTTTTCTTTTTTGCAGACTATCAAGCAATCATACCAATTCGATCTGATCAGATGCCATCTAATGAAAGAGCAAGGAATGAGCGATGGAAAGCTATCTTCGAACAATCGGAACTGATGAAACTACAAGTCAGGAAAGTGTGCGCAGATGAAAGGACGAACAAAGGATTATATTCAGATGTTAAGCAATTCACTCATGAGATGCTCACTCATATCTTCGTCGACAAGAAACACAAGCTTATCTATTGTGAGAACTGCAAAGTCGCCAGCACACATTGGAAAAACATCTTCGAGTCTTTTAGTGCTAATAAGAAAATCACAAGATTGAATCATATCCCTCCCGAGGAGAGGCAGACCGTCTTGAACACTTATTTTAAGTTCTTTGCGGTGCGTGATCCCTTAGAGCGTCTCATCAGCGCCTATCGTGATAAAGTGGAGCCTACGAGGATCGATTGGTACACTGGTATACGAGAGAATATGAAGAAGATCATCCGAGAGAAGCTTGGATCGAAAGTCCAGAATAAAACTGAATATATTCACTTCGACGAATTCCTCACGTTTGTGGACTACGAGATAAAGACGCATACTGGCCACCAAAATGAACATTGGGAAAGTCAAGCGCGTCATTGCCAGCCGTGTGCAATTTCCTACGACGTAATTGCGTCGTTCAGCAACATGGACGAAGAAGCGGACTATATCTTGAATAGAGCAAAACTGGATAAAGAGGTGACATTTACAAAGCGGGAAACACGTTATAAAGACCCGAAAAGTATCAATTTCATAAAGGATTATTTTACAAATATCACAGACAAAGTTATTATAGAACTGTATAAGTTATATAAGACGGATTACACTATGTTCAAACACAAAGGATTCCCTTATCATACCTTCGATCGTCCAGCGATTCAAGCTTTTGTACGAGAACTTGACACAAATATCACCAAATTCTTGCGGGAAAATAATAGTCCCTTTTTATAATTGTGCTAATGAAAACCATGTTTCCCGCATAGGTTTCCCCAATGCGTTACACGTGAAACGTGATTGTTGAAATAATCAAGAAGCACAGTTGATCCTTGAGTTAGGTAGCATTGAAGCTGGATTTTCTCTTTGGTTTTCCTGAAAACCTCTGTATTGCGGCTATGGGAAATACAGCACATTGAGGAAAAGCAATCCTACCTCTATGACTAGCTCAATTTTTACATAGCTATAGAGATGTTGTCCTTCAGCATCATTTTTTTATCTAATCAGACTATATACATTTACTGGGCTAGACATATCTGCTGTCTAATAGATAGCTCTAATACTTACACATTACTCGTCATACATAGCACCCATTGTTTTTCATGGATTTGTGTGTGCCATGGACCGATGGTAACAGAGATCATAATATCATTAAAGTCACAATCTGGATCAAAGTTGCTGAATATGAGTTGTTTCGCATTGGCAGGAGTCGCTTTGTCGTTGAAGCTGTGTGATATATATTATTTTGTTAAAATAACTTCATTGATGAAGAGAGAAGAAAAAAATCGAGGACTTTTGATTTTACGAATTCCATTGCAGATCATTGAATGTCGACATCAGTGGCGTCATCTCCTTGCCTGCGAGACCTTCGCCGCATACCCAAAAATAATTATTTACGTTCATAAAATGATTACTTAATACGTGCAAATAGTTTTGATTTTCGTGTTTGAGAGCATCTTTACGTTTACACCTTTACACACACTTTACAGTTTCAAGTCACTACTCTCAAATACATTCCGAGCGCCAGTGATACATCTTCAAGCAATCACGCAATGGGACGGGGATATGTTCACAGCGAATCACAGAGATTTGTGTGTTTGTATGATGTGTGGAGCGTGTGCGCTTGGCTCGATCGTCTTCTCCCGATAGAAACGAAGAAGCAATTACATTGCAGCAATGCAAGAAAAGATAGAGAGAGACGCAAATTTTCCCTATCCGTGGTCTCGTCAAATTTTGGAGAAAATGATGACGCGTTGAATCGTCGTGTCTGCTTTCACCAATGGCTGGATATCAGATCTGAAGGTTAGAAGCCGCAGAAAGGAGATAGCCATGAAGTGATTCCGTCAGAGATAATGATTCAAGACATATTCTGATATTATGTTTATGGCGACGATTTCAACAGTGGTTCTTCTCTACACCGGCCAGTCGTCCGAGGGATTATGCAGAAAACTCTAGCCATCGTACACGAAGTTTATGGCATTAAAATAAAAACTTAACCACTCTCAAGGGATAGAATATCAGGAGGATCACAAAAAACATTTTAGCAGCCCTAAATTTGAAACATGGAAGTGATTGACAGGCTATAATAAACACAACAGAGTCTTGCGTTGTCGAGAGCTTCCACGAGAGTGAATTTTCTCTATAGTAATCTCACCAAGGCGATCAAGCGTCATGTGAGAAATCAACATCACATTTTCATTGTCATTTGACGTTTAATCTTGGGAAAACAAGAGTCGCGTTGAAGAACAGTCAGGTTAGGATTGCATGCTTATGAGGCTGTCACATAGGACATATAGTGAATCACAATTCACATGCAGAATAGTCTACATTGGGTAGTCGAAGGACTTCAGTGTACCTTTCATTTAAATATCAGTATCTATTTCTCACATCATTTCATTCTGTAGTCAAGGATGCCAGCATGATTTGAATGTTCATGTACTTGTACAAGTATTTGAAAATTCACTGAAATTAAGATAGTGTCAAATTAATTACTTTATGCAGTTCATGTTGTCTGCTGCAGAAATATAGGATGTTCCCAGCATTTGCGGTCATTTCTGACTACCAAGTCTGAAATTCTACATGACAATTGAAGATATCAGTGCTATTATCAGACGTACACTGTAAATCGCTCAATACCAATCACATACGAAGGATGCATACCAAAATATTTTTTGGTATATTTCTGTATTCTCTTGGTATATTAGTATATTCGTATGCTTTTCGTATGTTATTTCAAATGTGGTATGCTTTACATACTAAATCCATACCAGCTCAATGTTAAAAGAAAGCATAAATTATGTCCAAAGTATGTTGATTTAAGGCCTTTTGTCAATAAAGATCACACTAATGTTACTACTGTTCTGTAAGTGAGGAGATAATGACATTCAAGAGTCATTTAAATACTGAATTCGATTTCAATACCAGTCTAAGGCATTTCATGAATAATCATTAAGTATTCAACCATCAACAATTATGCATTATGTAATTTTGAAATTAAGCATATCCGAAATAAAATTCATGAACGCAAAAATAGTTATGTTTGATATATATAAGTCAACATGATTGCACGAAAAATATCGTTTGAATAAATTGATGTTAATGAAATTGGTTCATAAAGTAGAGCTATCTAAACGTCCTGTTGATGTTGCTAGAAAAGTAGCAACGACGACAAGCTCGTGGAACTTGAAATTCACAATAAATCTAATCTAGTTAAATATCACTCTATCAAACAAAAAATGTTCACGACTGGTGTTACCGAAAAAAGTTATTTGACAGTTGTATGTAATACATATATTTTTTTGCTATGTGACTTAAAGCTGCACATACGAAATGCATTCCAGAGGCATTCGAATGAAGATGAATTTGCATCGGGTCTCGTATATAAAACATAACAACAACTCGTATTTCAGTGTAAAACAGCCAATCACAGATAGAATAGTACGTATCGCTACATAACAATCACATACGAAAGTAAGTGAGATGTGGTATGAAAAACATGCCAGATCTCTGTAAACATACGATAATCTCGTATCAGATGTTAGTTTCAAGTTGTATGTGAATTTGGTATATGTTTGTATGTAATTTTCGTATCCAGCGATTCACAGTGACATAGTAGTAATTATTATTGTCATTGCCGGATACCATATAGTGGAAACCAGAAGTATACAGAACTGATAAAATGGGGCCACCTTAATTAAATCGAAATTCAATCTATTCTAAAGTGTTCCAACCGTGTCAAACAGCACTATGTATTATTCGAGAGTTTGTATTCTAAAGTTTCAAATGAGCTCTAATAAGTTTGTATCCACTATTGTGTTTGCAGAACAGTGGTCAAAAGGTAAAAGTCGCCCGATTTACAAATTGCAAGTTTTCAATTAGAAAACGTGTTAATATGATGATGAATTCGGCATGGGAGTACGAGCAACTTCCAGGCCTTCCTGTATTACAGTATGAGTCAAATTACTTGGAACAACCTTAATTTTTCGAAATGGTTTATGTTCCTCTTAAAAACGCTATTTATTCCATAAATTATATGTATTTGGACATCAAAAAAGTCCATCATTCATTTTGTTTAGTGTCAAAAATCACTCAGAATTTAGTATGGCCTCCTTTTGCCTTGTACATAGCTTCAATCCTGTCTGGTATTTGAGCAAAAAGCTTTTTACAAGTATCCTTGAATTTATCACTCAGCTCACCAGCTGCCGTCGAAAGCGTAATCTATAATTGATTTGCTCATTTTTTCTGGTGCAGGTGGATTGACGACTTTTGTTCTTCAAAATTGCCCATAATGTTTCAAATGTGTTCATGTGTGGGCTATTCGAGGGCCAGTCCAGAACAGGAATTGCCCTGTGATTGAAGAAGGTCTTAACCACCTTCGAAGTGTGGCATGGTGCGTTATCTTGTTGAAATGTGGATGAGTCATTGCCATTCCACTCGGAACATTGTGGCAGTAAATATGTCTCTAGAAGTTTTATGCATAGTTATGCAGTAATTAATATGATAGATGCATATTAATTGGATAGCAATATGTACAATATAGTATGATTCAAAATATCTTCATGTAATTTTAAATCTCAATCAAAATTCCAAACATATTCTGGAAATTGTTGTTCCATTTCATTAGAGAAATAGCCACTCTTGGGTCCAATCTGGGGGGGCACCCAAGATTAGACCCAGGATTAAGCTTGGTCTTGGGTCTTGGGGGTACCCCCAAGATTTAATCTTGTGCTTGGGGTACCCAAGCTCAAGATTGGACCCAACCTTGTTGTCACTGTATACAAAATATAGATATCTGACAACACCAGGTTTTGAAACAAAATGTGCTATCAAAAATCAGTTTTAGGTTCAACTGCAAAATTCTGAGTCAGTGTACATTATCATCGAGTTATTCTAAGTATAATAAGTCAATGCATCGGAAAAATTGAGTAAATGCCAATGCTAAAACATGCAACGACTAAATAACGCAGTTTCAAAGTGACTATAGAATTTTGATGGGTGATAATCAAGCAAATTAGTGAATTACTTAGGTGTTCCAAGTAATCTGACTCACACTACTGTACATATTGCGCATCGGAATTGGTGAACTATGAAAGAAATAGTGATATCGTGATTCTGAGGTTGTTGGCTGAAAATCTCGCTGCGTAATTACATGCAATATGCTACTGCGTGTCCTGGCAGTCTCGTCACACCGACTGAATTGTTCGCTATTCTTCATGTTCGTGCATTCACTGACTAAAATTTAGCCATGAATTTAGTCATGAGTCGAGAAAGGTGTTGGAAGTTTGAAAAATAACTTTTGAACTCATGCAGTAAGTATAGAAGACAGAGTGTCGAGTTAAAAAAAAGTCAGCATAAAGTGAAAATTTTTACATCAGAAGATTCAGTTTTTTGCGGAGATTAGGTTCCCACGTTCTAAAAACATATTTGATCAATTTTTAAAAAGCTTATTTTTTACGAATTATTACTGTGTTTATATATTAGCTATTTGGCACCTCGATACAAGCAGCATGAAACTTGTTGGACATCAAAATGAATGAAAATATATTGATTCAATTAAGCGGAAATCAAACTGGGTACAAGGAAATTTCATGAACCGTATTGTAATGTAAGTGTTTATTTTTATATTGCGACATGATCACACTTAAGAAAGTCCTCTTATTAATAAGGTTGAGCATTAAAGTAATATATAGTCACCCATCGAGTTGCTAATTTGGCAAACATTACCTCTCCAAGGTTGTCATGACAAGGAGGATTTGTAAAATACTATTCTCCTTTCCGCATTGCTATCTTGACCAGTCAAATCAGTTAAATCCGTGCAAATTTCTCCAAAAGTGTGCAAATTTGCACATCTCTCATATGGAAATGGGTTTCAACTAGAGTTCATTTAATTAAATGGAAATTGCATACACAATGGGGATTTAAGCTAAAATTGGGTTGCTACTCAATCTAATATACTCTATGTTTGAACTGATTTGAATAAAACTTACATGCTTAACATTTTTGATGAAAAACTGAGTGAATGACATTTTAAACCTAGTGACGATTTTATGATAACTTTTACAATACATCTTTATTTTTTTCCTAGTCCATCAATTTTCGTGACTAGTAGGCTATATCAATAGAAAGCTCAGAAATTTGCTCGTTTTCACACACCTGATTCATCATCATCCTTAATGAAAACTTGCGGCTTGTAATTTGAGCGGCAGTCACAATTGCGACGAGTTATCTATTCATTGATCACAATTGCCGTAACAACATGCGATAGTGAGGGTTTGATCCTGCCAATTGACAGTCACATGTCAACGGCTCGTGGCTCACTTGGTAGGGCACAGGTCTTCTTGACCTGGGGTCGTAGGTTCGAATCCTGCCAGCCGCACATCTTTTGCGTCGCAGTTTGATCTTTCGTTTATTTCATTCCATTATATTGTTAATTAAAACATGGGCTAGAAGCTGCAGAAGTGACCGCTGCGACGCGAGCTCAACGTCCGCCAGCTTGATGGACAACATGAGATGAACCAAAGCATTTAAAGCGATATATTGGCGAAGCTGGTGACTACGGGCGAAGCAAGAGCGTCTCGCCGCGGTTGAGCTGCTTCGAACGACAACAGAATTTTTGCCGGCAATTGTGTAGCGCATGATTCACAACGTTCAGGAGGAACATGGGATCTTGGATGGATGGAAAATTGAAAGTTATTTTTAATTATCGTTTTATAGACAAGAAATTGTCGTCACCGGCTGTGAGTGTGTTCTATACCGGCATTAGCTAAAGGTTTGAATAGTCGCTGAGGAATTTTGCCACCTGTTGATTTCTTATACGATGAAATGGTTATTCGCATAAGTTCTGATCGATTTTCGATGGAATATTTGATAACTCTACTTACGCTCCACTTCTACGCGCTATCCGTCGTCACAGGGTTTATAGTTAATGCAAACATGTGCAAAAGAATTGTGGTTCAGAGTTCTGTGAGCATGTACAACTAGTGTTGCAAACTTGGAAAACAGAAAGTTTTGCGAGGAAAATCACAATTATGCTCTACTTACAGAATTCAAAAATGCGCATATTCAATTTACGCAATATCACTTAATTTAAAATTCATAATAAATTTTTTCAAAATTTTGAAATTCATATTTTTAAACAATTTTAAATATATGTACATTCTATTTCAGATATTCAAAACACAGTGCAATATTGACTTTCCTGATCAAATATTGACATGATCAAATACAACGTATACAAAGGCAAATGCAAGACGTCAACACAGACAGTTATCAAACACAACCTGTCATGTCAAATGTAATACTGATTGATTCGCCAGGAGCGAGTTTAACAATGATGAATTAAATATGAATGATAGAGACAAATGTCATTATTCCTATGAAAAATGCAATGGATAAAACATTTTTGAGACGCAATTTTGTAAATAAATAGGACCGAAAATTTTCCCAACGTTTCGCTCATAGTCTATTGAGCATTCTCAAGGGTACACAGGTAAAAATTAACGACTGGATTACATACATGAACTGATTACAAAATTTGAAAATCATCGAGTGGAAACTAGACTAAAGGGACTACAGTAATTCCTACATTTGCATAGCTAACTTATATGTAAAAAAACAAGGCATCTAGTAAAATGTGCTAAATTACACTATCCCAGCAAACGGAAATCCGATCGATATACGCATCGCACGCATCTGATCCTTTCTCCGGATATCCACGGATATGCAACGGTAGAACGTTTGGATGTCTCTTCAATCTCCAGGGAGAGCAGACTGATATCCCATGGAGATCCGAACCTAATCCTGGGATAAGCTTGATATGCAAACGACATCAATTTTGCAAAGCAGATAGTTCGGTGTTATCCGTGCTATCTGCAAGGCATCACGGCTATCCTTCTATTATGATTTCGATATCCGTTGCTTATCCATGCCCAATCCGCCACTATGACTTCGATATCCGTCGGTTATCGTTATGCTATCCGCTATTATGCAATTTCTATTATGACTTCGATATCCGCTGATCATCCATTCGATACGTGAAGGTATTTGTTATTATGCTGAACAATCCAAAACCCAACTAATCCTCAAGTCGGACAGATAATTGCAATCTATACAACCGGTGATCCACTGGTTTCTAGCTTAATTTTTGGCTGAAAACCGAATAATGATTCCCATCCTAACTGCTTACACATATGCACAATTAAAAATATTTCATGCAATACAAAATAAAAGAAATGCCGATCAAACCTCAAGCAACACAATTTTTAATCCAGTATATATAACAACGTATCCATCCGGATTCAAAACTACCGAATTTGAGGTAGACATGAAAAATTGCTGAAAATGAGCGAATTAATAAAACTCACATATTTGCCAATTTGCTCCAATCCTGATCAGGAATACACGTCATAAAAAACCTTTGAAACAGGTAACGCAGACATAAACGTTGGATAGGCCTAATACAATGAGTTTCTAAAAAGATATGAGACCGATCATGTTGTGTATATATATGCCTTGTTTTTCTATGCTAAATTATTGCTTCTAAAGACTGATTTCTTCCATGTGCTAATACCAAACACATTACTTTTTTTCGATAACATTATAGGCTAGCTAGTAGTTCCAGCTATAGTAACAACATTTTTTTCAGAAAATTCGAATTTTCATAGGTAAAGAGATATTATTGCAGTCGTCTTATTCTTTTGCACTTTTTGAAAAAATATAATATAAAAAAGGAATGCATTGGTGTGACTTTTTATTGAGCTACATATTAGTATAATCAATTAAGAACCCATCTTTAATAAACTTACAACCTTATTTTGGTTACTTACTTACTTACTGCGAAAGAATTAAAAGAGCCCACAGGTTTGATTTGAGAACGTGTGACAGCTAGATAATTACATTCGTAGAATGTGTTTAAAAATAATTCATGACTAAACCAATGTTTAATCACGAATGTCCTCTTATCAAAAATATCGCATTTTCCTATATCAATTTCTCGAATTTATGAATTTCTCCTAGTCGTCTAAACGTATTGTATAAAGCAAATAATGATAATTTCGACTGATTGTCTGCTTTTTGGTAAAGGTAACGGGACATTTCAATTCGAACAATTAGAAACTTCGAATTTCTGTAAACACTTACATAAATACAATAACTCACTTGACTGAATTCAATTGCGCCCATCCTCGGTAACATTATTCACGAAGCATTTTAATATGCTCGATGAATAACATGCCAGGAACATGTATCGTCGGCAGGCGTCACCATAGTTTTCACTTTCTAAGCAAGATGGTCATTTGCACCTCCGCAGCGCAGAAATCACGAGCTCATTGTGACAGCGCAGTAACTGATTCAACATTGTAATATTGAAATTCGTCAGGATCGCCGGGCTCACCTTATAAATTCATCATATAATAACCGATCTCAAGATGCGAAAGTACGTTAGAAGTAAAGTGGAAATTATGACTGAAAAGGTCGGGATAAATTAGAATGAAAGGGTTCTCTAGAAATAATCACGAAAGAGTGATTTTCGTTCAAAATACAAATCTCAAAAATAATATATGTATATATAGCGAGCCCCACTGGGTTATCCTTGCGATGCATGAAGCTATCCGCTGGTTATCCTTGCGATACGACAAGCTTCTACCTCCAATTGTTTTCCAAACAAATTTTGTAAATTAATAATATATAAAAATGAAGCTAAATCGAAAGTTTGAGTGTCCTTTTCTTTGGTTTGTGTCTTTGCTGCAGCCCTTTGCAGCTTATAAGCGCAAATGTTTGGATGACGGATTCAAAATAATGTCCGAAAGAAATCCGCGTTTAAAATATGAATGCGGATAATACAGTGCGTTCATAAAGTCACTGTGCACCTAATAATTCAATGCCTGCTTAGTATTTCGTTGCTTAGAAATAGATTGCCAGGGCATTATGAATAGTAAAGTTCCTTTGTAAAAACATCAATTACTACGTGATAACAAAATATATATTTATATCTTACAAAAACTGTTGAAAATGTCCACCTTGCTCACGAATACAGAGGTCTATTCGACGTCTCATATTCTCAAACACTCGGTGAATTTCTTCGAGACTGATAGCGGCAATTTGTTGTCGGATGCTATCTCTTAACTCATGTAGATCTTGTGGCTTGCTTCGGTAGACCTTCTCCTTTACCGCTCCCCACAAGTAAAAGTCCAAGACACTCAAGTCCGGGGATCTTGGAGGCCAAATTCCTTTGGAGATTATTCTGGTTTGGAATATTTCACCCAAGCATCGAAGTGAGGAATTGGTGGTATGCGCAGTTGCTCCATCTTGTTAGAAGTAAGCAGTTGTTTTTTCATCGTCAGTTAATTCGTTGATGAACGAAGCAATGATTTCATTACAATATCTTTCTGCTGTAACAGTCTCGGTAAAAAATATTGGTCCAACTATTCGCCTTCTTGACATGGCGCACCATACCCCAACTTTGAGAGAATGTAATGGCTTCTCAACAAATTCGTGCGGGTTTTCGCTAGACCACATTCGGGAGTTCTGGCTACTGACATACCCTGAAAGATGAAACCAAGCTTCATCAGAAAAGAAAGTTTTATCGAGTACATCATTTCCATTCAGATTTTCTTTGAAAAAGAAGCAGTACTGAAGACGCCTATCATGATCGGCATCCTTCAATTCATGCTGGCAAGGGATGCGGTATGGCTATAGGCCTATGTTCTTTCTCACAGCAGTATGAGCCGCCCCGAGAGATAGACCCACTTCTTGAGATAAGCGACGCATCGACTTGCTTGGGCTATGAGTCATAGCTTCGGAAATGACATTGACCTTCTGCTCAGTTAAGACTGTTGGTCGACCTGAACGTGTTGCATCGTGCACGGAGCCAGTTTCTCTGAACTTATTGATCAGATTCCTAACAGTGTTTCGATGAGGCAAATCAGTTGTAGGAAATCTCTCTAAAAACTCATTCTTCACATCATCAGTGTATTCACCATTGGCTCGGAAAACATGTTCGACCAAGAAGATTCTCTCTTGTATTGACAACACCATACTTAGCTTGGAAGTGCAATGTCAAGCTCTCGGGTGCTTCGAAGTGACTGATATTCAACTCGCTGGTCACTATGTTGAATGTCATAAACCAGTCAACTGCGCCTCTTGAAACATGTAAATGGCTCTATGCAGATGCCAGATATCTATGATTAATTATTACGAGCGTTTGCTTTGACAAAATGTTGTTCAGAACAGGTGCACAGTGACTTTATGAACGCACTGTATAAGGACATCTGCAACCATCCGATGTTTCTCCGGAATGAAGAGAATATCTTCAAGATATCCGTAAATTTCCATAAAATGGTGGATGCTAGCGGATATCTTAATGATATCGCTACATTATCCGTAAATTTCCGTTTCATAATTTCCTTTTTTAAGACATCCGCATGATATCGATTTGTTATCTGCGGGATTTTGCGGACTAAAACGGATACCTCGGAAGGGCAGAACCTTTATCCTAATCTGAATGGACAGAAGGATTCTGTGAAACCGCGATTGCTTGATAATTAGTTTGCTTTTTCTTTTCTTAAGTCCAGGGAAGGGTTTGAATCAATCTTTTTTCAAACAGGAATTATATAGTCAGTATTCGAAGAGAAATCGTCACAGGACGGATTCCGCGTTTATGGTGTTGTTAGGTAATGTTCGATACATAGCTCCTTGCAGATATCTGCAAAACAAAGACGGAAACACTTTCTATAAACATAAATGGGCATCAGAAAGGATCTGTACATGGCTTCATACATCAAAATGTGCACCAGATTTTTTCAAAGTTACATTGACTGCCCGTCCGTTTTATACTCATTATTATGAACATTCTTACAGCATAGATAGTCTAGCTTATCCTACAAAAGATTCCTACAACGGCTACAATTAGTTTCACGGTCTGAACTGTAAATTTCCGTTAAAGCATAAGTTTGTTTTATCTGATATGAATGGATTTTAACTGTTACGTCATCACCCATCATGTTGTGACGTCATCACTTTAACAGATATTTGCGGATATTTTCTGTGAAGCCTTTCTGTGAAGTTTAACGGTTATTTTAGCTGTTTTTAGCGGTGCACAGTTTACAATGTAGTGCCTATCCGAGCGAACATATTAAATCAATGCATCGTGATGAGTGTCTGACCGTACGACATCAAAATTCTGAGAAAGTAACCATCATGAAGCGGTTGAAGCTCGTGTAGAGGAAGCGTCAGCAATTGAAAACCTTCGTCCAACCATCAGCCGACGACATGAACTGACTTCTTTGTATGAACTGACTCCTATATAATGTGCCATTCAGTATTGTGATTTTCCATTTTTGTACTTCACCGTGATCAAGCTACTGTGTAGCGAAAATTTGGTAGTAGTACTTCTTTTTCATTTTCACTTACTGCGTCAAGAATAAAGCTGGGAGTGAAAAAAAATGTTTATTTTGGAATGCGCTATACCCATGTCCTCCCGCATGACGCCATTGACGAAATTACTTTACCTTACTTCCCCATGACCAGGTTGGTGGAGATGCGGTTTCCCGATGCTGTGAACATATATCATCATAAGGCGGAGTTGATTGGATGTTGAAAACTGTGGTTTGCTTCGACTGAATTCGAATCAGGTATTGGATTTGAACATAGATAAACAGACAAAACTACACCAAGACCAAGGGAGTCATTGAGACTCAAAAAGTTTGTTGCATCTGTTTTTACAGTTTGATTCTTTACTGTATTCGTGATGAAAAGTTATTTCATTTTAAGAACACGCCGCTTCGCTGTCATTTTTTCCTTTTTTGTTTATGTTGCAATTTTCAAATTTAGTTAAATTCTGTTTTTGGTGTTCGTTCGTAAGAGTTTGAGTATTTTTTGAGTTTGTTATAAGTACTGTATACAAACTTGCATCTCAAGGTTTAAATACAACGTAGTCTTTGGTGTAAGAAGGACAGTAAATGCTTCATTTTATGTTTGCAGAACCAAACATTGGATGTACTTTTTTGATTTACTCATTCTTTATTTTTAAAACAGGTTGAAACAAATTTGTGGACCATGAATTTATGAGTAAGGGAAACTTGGGCCACATGACATTTAACTTTGAGACACACTGTAAAAGTAATTCAAAAGAAACATGGAATTGAACTAAAGCCATTGAACTGTTGATGGGCATTTTTCCGTTTATGAGGTTATCTTGAGAGTCGCTAGGTTTCGAAAAGAATTATTTGTTAATAAAGAAGCCTCTCCTGAAAATAAGTTAGCTATTTAGAATGAAACGACCGTCACCGTGGAATAACCAACATGCAATTTGTATATAGCTCATCTTTAAAACCGCATAATTCATAGATGGATTGACAGGACGATCAAAAGACGTAAAAATGTTCTTGGCCTTAGGTTCGAGCCGTCGTAGTCACTCTATCTTTCAGTAGTGGTATTTTCTTTACATTTTTTGTCGTTGTTCGATCGCTGTAAAAGAAGCTGTCAGCGATGAACCAGTCCGTATAGAGATGTTCTGCCGTGGATGTTTGATTAGTTGACAAGATATCACTCAAATGCTCGGATATGAGTGCATGTGTGCTTCTAGAAGCCTGCACACATCTCACACTTTGCATTGCATTGATCAGTAACTTTACAATCAAGACATTGTAAAAGAGGATAAACATCTTACTTTTTGCCTACAAAGCTGTAAGTCTTTCCACTAAAAACACAAATACAATGAAAAGAAATCTTTTTATCAAATTAGACAAATATTATATTATCAGTATCAGACAAATCGCGTAATTTTCTTCATAATGGTTTGGTGGCATTCTGGTGGACAGAATCTTGTTGGCCATCAACGCGGTAAGCGGTCATTATTTTAGAAGGTAGGTATGGCAGCTAGTGACGCATGTTCCAATTGATCTTCTATCTTGACAATTGTTGTAATAGCGCCTGAAACCCAACAATGCGACAAGGTGAACCGTAGAATGCTTCATGACACTATGACCAGGAAGAGGCCCAAGAATAACTGTTTTTGTTATTTGATTGATAAATAATCAAACCATTTCATTTAATTTAGGTCAAACTTTCTTGACCATTGAGGACCTCAGTGAGATACTCAGTAGACCATTTTCATAGATTTACAGTTGACTTGATTCAATCAGTCTCAGAATAGCCAATACAAGAAATATAAGGAAATTATTTTTTTGTAAAAGATTTGCCACTGAACCCTTTTTATTATTTTTGAGTGTCGTTGGCTCCTAATTTGTCCATGAGTCAAATTGCCACTGCTAAATGACCTGCAATTGTTAAATAAACTGATATTGCTATGCTGCTGACACTGCTAAATAAACTGACTGCTAAATAAGCTGGCTCTGCTATATAATCTGACACTGCTATGCTGTTGACACTCCTATGCTGCTGACATTGTCAGATAAATTTCAACTGCTAAATAGACTGACACTGCTAAATAGACTGCCACTGATAAATAAACTGACACTGCAATGCTGTTGACATTTTTTAATAAATTGCAACTGCTAAATAGACTGACACTGCTAGATATGCTGACACTGCTAAATAGACTGACACTCCTAGATATGCTTACACTGCTAAATAAGCTGACACTGCTAAATAGATTGACACTGCTAAATAACCTGCAACTGCCAAATAAATTAACACTGCTGAATGAGTTGACGCTCGTAAGTAAACTGAGTCTGCTAAATAGGCTGATACTGCTAAATAATCATCGACTATTACATAAGCTAACACCCCTAAAAGAACACACTGTTGAATATAAATGTCGCTGCTAAATACACTGCCACTGCTAAACATGCTGACACTGCTCAATACGCAGGGTGTATAAGGCCATTAGCAGATAGACTTTTGGATGCGGATTCTAAGTAGCAGTGATAGAATATTACTTGGATTTTGGCAGTTTTATGGTGCCTAGATTGGCTCCAATATTTCTAATTCTATTTACTTTGATGTTGACCTAAAGCATGTGAAACTGGCTATGAAAATCAGATGCCTTTATCTTCCGATGGCATATGCAGAGAATTATCATCAGTATCTCAGGCGCCTGACGATGGCCACCGTAGCTGGTCAGAAGCGCTAGCGCAATATAAGTGCACTTTGACTGCGACCAGTCGGTTTCCATACCTAAAAATCAAATTGCAAATGGGAGACATTTCCTTTCAATATTGAGAAGCCATTGTTTAAACAGACAAACGCGATTAATGTGTCATCTGCAATAGAAATCCGACAAATGACAAAAGATTAGAACAGGCATGTGTATCTATTCCAGACTTGCCGAGGGACATGAATATTCATTCTCACAGCTGTACTTTGCCACAGGAAATCTCTATGGGAATCTTGTGGAAATTCTCAAGAATCTCACGCATGCTCGCGTAGCGCACAATATAATAGAACACGAAATACAAACATAAACTACAATTTTCAAACTTGCTGATATCGATCTATCTGATTTTAATGACATGCCACCGGTATTATACAATTTCATCGTTATATTTTTCTTAAGAAAGAAGAATGAATGACATGACTTAAATAAATCTTTTATCATATCATCATGTCACTAAAAATAAAGGCCTCCGTGTTTCTATACACACTGTTTTTGTCTTATACAAACAACTAGACGAATTGCTTGAGAATCTACTAATTACATGTACGAGCGTAGTTTTCTGCACAAAATTCTTCTGCTTCCTCTAAAATTGCACTGTCTACTGTTGTGTGCGTGTGCATCACGTGCTTGATAGAAGCAAGCGATAGAAATTGACATGGATATTCGTCTCTCTTTGTCTTGCATGATCGGCTAAGCGCACGCATCGTTAAAGTAGCTCTTGTCATCAGCGAACACACGAACCTCAGCAGTCAGATTGCAGGCAGGCCTGTCAAGTGAAAAGTACCTGTCGTTGACTGAATTTTCCCCCGTGATAAATGCGTCATAAGGGAATACTATTGACAACGTTTGACTCTTCACGATCTAAATATACTGACTGTGTACTGACTGTGAATTTCATGTGGTGTCAATCTTCCGGCTCGTCAGAATTCAGGCTTGACTTAATTTGATCTTCTTGCCCCTCTAGACTAGTTCTGGTCGTGGCCATCAGTATAAAGAAGTGGTTCGGAAACTTGGGTCCGCGGCTCCGAAATAGCCAGTAAGATGTACCATTGAGATATAGGAAAGATAGAGCGATTACTGTTCCCTAAATGAATGAAAGAAAGCGTGCGCTTGTCAGCGTCCGGTGGCTTTGACATTTGCCATTTCCTGGCTTCATGTGACATTTCCACATCTGAACACATTCATCGATGAGAACGAACCTCACGTCGATAACGATATTCTTGAGGTGATGAAACACCAAGTTTCAATTCAAAGCGAAAAAAATTCACGGTACTTTCCCGATCTACATGAATTTGAAAAATGCTATCGTTTCATCAACAACCCGTTTGCACTCTCCACTAGTGATCTGGCTTCTGAGAAAAACTTCATTCAGGATCAGTTTATCGACTTGACACATAATGGGGGTGCAAAGATTGTTTCTCGTGAAATGTGTCGCAGTGACTTTATGTTTGAAATGGCTCAATTCTATCCGAATGTCAGAAAGATGGCTCTTAAAGTGCTGATTCCACTTTCAACCACATTTGAGTGTGAGAGAGCGTTTTCAACTCTGCTTGTGATGAAAACAATCTCGAGCATACGAGATGTGACTCTTGACATGAGAGTTGCACTATCCAAAACACAGTCCAACGTGGAAGAACTGTTAAAGACTAAGCAGGTACATCCATCTCATTGAACTGACGGCAAAATTGATGAATATTGATATTTATCGATATGAAATATATAATTGTTCACCAAACAATGTACTCGTTTCACTATCCTTATTGCTAGCGGGGACTCCGAATCATTGAGAAATAATTCTGAGACCGTCAACTAATAACTTTTGAAAAGTTTGAGAACCACTGGCATACAGGAAAGAAAGTCTTCTATGGTGCAGACACTGTCTTTCACCGCGAAAGAGGATTACTCCACAGTGCTTTTATCCACAGATACTCAAAAATGCTGTCTCTGAATCATCCACAATGTGTTCAGTTGTTAACATAAGATGTGACTAAAAATGATTGAGACTATTCCAGAATATCAATTTAATGGACGACCTTGCTGTCGATGATAATTATGAGACATAAGTCACTCAAAACATTAGCACGTGTCTCGTCAAACAAAATTCGTGTTTGGGTGCAAGACCTGGTCAAAACACGTTAAACATAACTGATTGCACGCACGTTAACATAACTACGATAATCAGCGATTATCAGGTGACATGTCAATCTGAGAGACTCAAATTTTTGTCAGACAATTGCTAGGACTCTACTTTACTACGACACATCGAATTTTAGACCATAGATATGTTATTTCATCTTCTCTCATGAAAGTCTCAATAATCTTTAGTCACACCTTGCATTTCTGAACCAAGCAATGAGCGGTCATCACTGTTGTCTATCAAGTTCCAGATGAGTACTAGAAAGAGCACTGAACCGGTGTGTTAGCTACGACTAAGAAATGTTTCCTAAATTCTAGCACTCTTTGAGTGTGAAAATATCAGTACTGATTTTAGAACTGTTTGGGTTCAAAAGCGCGTCACTTAATTCGCACTCATTTAATCAGTTGCATAGGACTAGCAGCTCCACGATAAATGCAATACGGGATATCGAACCCGAAGTATCTCATATAAACATCCATCTATATGAACTGTTGTGGCAATTAAACTCAAATGCATTTTCCTCAATTAGATCATATTCATCTTGAAGAAAATGATCAAAAGAAAAATACATGGAATTACAATTATAATCAATGAAAGGTTAACACATGCTTTTAGGAAGAGGAAATATTATGCAGATTTCATGCAAGGATTTCTATACTACATAATAAGTCAATTAAAATGGTCAGATGCAGTCAGCAAGTGCTAATAATAGGCCTATCAATAGTGCAGTTAAAACAGCTAACTTAGAATTCATATGCCATGTCTTTGAATCTGTCTTGCAAGATGTGCACCTTAATGTTCACGATTATAAAAATGACAATTCACATTACAAGGGTAGTCATAAAATGTCCAGACGGAGAATGTGCAAATCGGTTGATTTGGTTTCATAATTGAAGTGAAAAGAACATGCTCGTGTTCTGATAATTGAAGTGAAAAGAACGTCGGAATAAAGTTAGTTCGATGAATGTTTGATCCAAATTGATGTCATAGGTTCATTAAGAGGAAATCGATGAAATGTCACAGACTGGTGTTTGCAGGATCGCTTATTGTTTCATTGCACCCACTTCGACATGCAGGAGCACAACAAGCCGTCATTATCTCAACACTCGCTACCTGAAAAAGAAGCGACCCGAATGCTAATTTTGCTGCAGGAACCACGAACAACTATGTTGACCGTTTGATAAACGTCACTTGATCCCACAGCCACTGCTCGTCAGCAATGCACACTCGCGTCTCAAATGGGAATAGACAAATAGTCTATTATATCGAGGCGTGCGCCGTCAGCGACCAGCTGCACACTGACTCAATGAATTTGGATTCGTGTTATATCCTTTATTGATAATGATATTCCATCATATTAGCACTTAGCAAGTTTTTTAGTATTTCTTTGAATTTAGCTTCGGTAATTCTAGTATTCTTCTGTTTAGTACTCAGATTTGTACTTAAATAGGGCCTTATGATTTGCAGTGTAGCATAGAAATGTTTATTAATAAAACCTCTAGAATGGAAGTAGAGGATAAGTCACATGTGCAATTCTAAGCATTCAATTGATGGCTCATGCCCCATCTTAGTTCCCCCGGATGTGCTGCGAACTTGAGTCAATTTCTATTCTAGTCGACTTCTGATAAACAATCAATTTCTATGGACATTGCAAACTTGCATGGCACAAAGAACTAAAGCGCATGTCGATAAATAAGAACGAAAACCATTAGTTACTTGTTGCTAATTTCTGGGGTATGTCGGTAGAATGAAGGCAGATCGTCATAAGGCATTGGCTTCTTTGGGCTAACAGTTAGAAAACAAGGGCTTTTACTATTTATTTGTTACAAAATGTGGCAGATCCACGGACGAGGACCAGTTAAGACTACAGAATTGGCAGTTTTGTTTTTAAATCAAGATTTGAAACACTTTAAAGTCGTAACGAAGATTATTATAGAGATATTAAGGATGATATAAGTTATTAGATTGAAATCATCACACCCTACAAGTTTCGAATTCTCGATGTGTTATGTAATTTCAAGAACTTTTCGGGATACAAATTTGACTTTTGAATCACTTGTCTGAATTCATAGGTTTTATTTCGTGGCAAAAGACAGGTCGACAAGAGTTAGCAAAGCTATTTGAACAGTTGTACGGCTGTACATCCTGAGAAGAATTAAGTCCATCACCAATGACATCGAATTCGTTATAGTATACAACGCTTTGATACGCAGCTTGATTGAATATGCTTGCCCCGTTTTTGTTGGTATCTCATCGAGTGACTCAAGACGTCTTCAGGCGATTCAACGGAGGTGTCTCAGAATCAAGGGTAATTTGTCACTAACTGATCTCTCGTCAAAGCGAAATTCGTTTGCAACAAGATTATTTGTTAATTTGGAGAATCAAGATACTACAATGTAAATCGTTCGATACCAATCGCATACGAAGGATGCATGCCAAAATGTTTTTTGGTATATTTCTGTATTCTCTTGGTATACCAGTATATTTGTATGCTTTTCGCATGTTATTTGAAATGTGGTATGCTTTACATACTAAATCCATACCAGCTCAATGTTAAAAGAAAGCATAAATCATGTCCAAAGTATGTTGATTTAAGGCCTTTTGTCAATAAAGATCACACTGATGTTGCTGCTGTTCTGTAAGTAAGGAGATAATGACATTCAAGAGTCATTTTCAGTACTGAATTCGATTTCAATACAAGTCTAAGGCATTTCATGAATAATCATTAAGTATTCAACCATCAACAATTATACATTATGTAACTTTGAAATAAAGCATATTATCAATCCGAAATAAAAGCACATTATAATTCATGAACGCAAAAATAGTTATGTTTGACATATATAAGTCAACATGATTGCACGAAAAACATCGTTTGAATGAATTGATGTTAATGAAACTGGTTCATAAAGTAGAGCTAACTAAACGTCCTGTTAATGTTGCTAGACAAGTAGCAACGTCGACAAGCTCGTGGAGTATAAAATTCACAATAAATCTAATCTAGTTAAATATCACTCTATCAAACAAAAAATGTTCACGACTGGTGTTACTGAAAAAAGTTATTTGACAGTTGTATGTAATACATATATTTTTTTGCTATGTGACTTAAAGCTGCACATACGAAATGCATTCCAGAGGCATTCGAATGAAGATGAATTTGCATCGGGTCTCGTATATAAAACATAACAACAACTCGTATTTCAGTGTAAAACAGCCAATCACAGATAGAATAGTACGTATCGCTACATAACAATCACATACGAAAGTAAGTGAGATGTGGTATGAAAAACATGCCAGATCTCTGTAAACATACGAGAATCTCGTATCAAATGTTAGTTTCAAGTTGTATGTGAATTTGGTATATGTTTGTATGTAATTTTCGTATCCAGCGATTCACAGTGTATAATTGCATATTTGTCTCCTTCCACTCTTCCTGCCTTTCTGAAGGACTACCACCCAACGCGATGCCTTTTTGCCGCACATGTGCATTATTCAGTCCCTCACTTCCTGTGACTAACTTTTGAGTACTTACTTTTCTTTCATATAACTTGGTTTGAACTCTATGTAACATGTATACATTTTTTTGATTCACATTATTTATTCAATGAACGTATCTCTCTCTCTCACACACACACACAGAGTTAATATTATGTTTGTGCAGAAATCTGACAAGATCCCCGTTTGATTTGCCCAAGTATGAATACGTCACGCTTTGAAAAAATGCTCTGGCAGCAAAGCATGTACTTTTCCACCTTTCCATGTGCAAAATACTTCTTCTATATGACTGCTCAACCTGAGGTTTGGAAGAATACTGAAGGATGCCCCGCGGAACAATATCATGCTTCATGATTAACCCGAATTTCCCTTAAAACCCGTCACAACGGGAAATTTTCAAGACATCCTGAGAATCCTAAGAATTTCGAGTATCTGAAAAAAGCATTTTCAGGGTAATTTTTAAGCTATAACTTCTCTAGGTCACCAGCATGGACCCACTTAACAATATGATATTTTTCGTTTAAATTTTTAATTGAATTTGTAATTGAAAATGTCAAGTATGCTCGTTTTAGTCAGCTTGGGTATATTTACATGAGGTCATCCCCTAATTAATTATTTTCGATCTGTTCCGTGAAAGTGGGAAGTTCGAGGGGATAGACAGCTGCCCACAGAATTAAATATTTTGTTAATCTGCTTCGGTTTGCTAGAAGTGTGACTAATTCGAAATTGACGGCACATCGCGGAACCTATTAAGTGGGCAACAAGGAATTCCTTATCCCTTACAGACACGGGAAAATGGTCGTGCGATGCTTGCGGATTAATGTGATTTTCAGCAAAGTGCTTCGATTGCCACAATTACTTCAGATTTGAAGAATTTAGATCATTGTGCACAAGTTTTCTCTATAATGTTGGCCCTTCCGATCATTATCAAAAAAAGTAGCAGGCGTACCAAAATTAGTTCACTTGATGATTTCACCATCGTCTTTTTAGCATTCCTTAGTGCCTAGTACATACACTGAATCGAATGTTAGCTAGACAGCGATGTGTGTTTTGGTGTGTGCGAAGTGATATCACAGCACGCACGCATCTCTCACTGGTTTTGGTGTCCTCTGATGACAGCTTATTGTTTGCCATTTCTAGTAGCAAGCGATACACGAATTATCCATTCGAGAAGGAGCAAGTTGTCTAATTCTGTGATGTGCCATTTCGATACTAAGGCTACATATAGCCCTTCCTTTCTAGGAAACGGAAGCGTGCGCAGATGAATCTGATTCTGTGTAGCTGCCAGATGAGATATCTCAATCTGACAAACGGCCTGATCCAATGTTGATCGATGCGATGGGGAAGAAAGTTATTTTGAGCAAATTTACCGTTCCCTGAGAAGAGAACGTTGAGGGTGGCCATGACGAGAAAGCTGCTAAATGTCAAGAGCTTGCCGAGAGGATTTAGAAACAAGAGTGGAAAAGTGTACTCATGCCGCTTGTAGGTGGATGCCGCGGTTTCATTGCTCCACCGGTCAGACACTTTCTTGTTAGAGGCGGTGTTAAAAGCGCAAAGATCACCATCAAATGACTCGGGTCCATTTCGGTACCGCATTTGCTGTCTCACGCAACTGTTTGAATTCAATCATCAACTGAGTTCCTTGATGAACTCTCAACGAATGAATAAATTTAAAATCAGCCAAAACTTTCAGATTCTTCAGTATTTTATAATTAATGACGAGCAAGCACATTTAGCAAGAAAGAAATTCGATTTACAATGAATCAGTGCAATCACTAATAAGATTGATGGCTTCAACATGCATTTCTTCCACAATCTTCCACAACGTGTGCTTCAATACAGTTAATGGATTTTCTTACAACACTTCCTGAGGATGATGATTCTTTTGGAGATGCTGCATTGTCTAAAGATTTCTCTAAGGCATTTGATGCAATATCGCATTCCCAATTGATTCAAAAGCTGATTGAAAGTAATTTTCCGTGTGGCTTCACTGCTTGGATTAGATATTGTCGTTGTGATAATCTACAACGCACCAAACTCAATGGTGCATTCAGTATCTCCAGTCAAGTTTCTAGTTACCACAAGGATCTGTGGTTTGTCCTTGCCTTTTTATCTTCTGCATTGCTAGCATCGTATCCAACATAAGATGCTATTATGATAAGTACGCTGATGATATCACTTTGATTATGATGATATTTAGAAACCCTATGAATTCAGAGCATGTTCTACGTTAATGTTTTAAAAATGTAAAATTTGTAAGTGTCAAGGCTAGCCTCAGCGTGAACATATCATAAACTAAGCTTTTAGTGCGTTCCAAGTCCCACCACTGTCCGGATATTACTATCCCAGAAGTTCAAAATGGTAAATCGCTCTGTCTTGTTGGTGTAACTTTTACTAATAAACTTTTGTGGGACCTTTATTTTTCAAATATCCTTCGTAAATGTAATCAAAGACTGTATAGTCTCAGAATGTCATGATCTGTGTGTAATTCTTGTCAATTGTTTTCAGTATACATTTGACTAATTCCAAGTCTACTGTGCTATTCGTCGCCATTAGTTTATCTTTACATCAGAAGACTCTTCGTATGATAGACGTGTTTATAAAACGCTGTCACTTTGTTATCCATCCGTCTCAATGTCCTTGTGAAATTGCCTCCCCTTTTTCCGCCATCCTCCAAAAATCTACAATTAAACTTGTTTACGAAATGAAAGACTCAACTACGCATCCCTGCATTCCATGATCCCACCGCCCACTTTTAACGATCCGATCAATACTACATCGAACTAACTACAACAGTAAGGCGACAATGAACGTTTCCCATCAATTCACCTGAAGTCCTTCTCTGCTCTCATTATTTGCAAATGTATGATTTTAATTCAAAATGCAATAAACAGTTTCTTGTCTTGTTAACATGGTAGAAGGTTCAGGAAATCTGACAAAAAACTTGATGTAGTAATATGGACCACGACCAGAAATTTGTAACAAATCCTTGGTCATAGAGTAGGTATATCAGGTAGAGTGGCAACTCCGCATTTATTAAATCCTCAATGTGTATACACTTTCGATTAAATTAAATGAACTCGAGGGGATGTAGTTGGTAATTGTTACCATATGTGAGATATGCAAATTCTTGCAGTTTTGAAGAAATTGCCACGGAATTGAGTGATCATGATAGTAATGCAGAAGGAATTATGGTATTTTTCAGATTCTCAGTGTCATGACAGCCATGGAGAGGTAATGTTTGTTAAATTAGCAATTCGATATGTTCCTATGAGCATTTTCTTGAGCGTGATCATATCACAGGCAACCAGCCACTTTCAGAGCCAAATCACATAATCAAAGACAATGTTTTTAATTAACTTTAAAAGATGCAAATGTGTCCACATCACTATTTAGATCCAAGAAATTGAACATTAATTTAGTGAATCATAAAATCACACCAATGAAAAATGGAATTAAAAACTTGGTATTTCAGCCAAGAAAGCAAAATAAGATCTCGATTTTTCCATGAAGACAAGCATTATATGCGTTTCATGAAATTCCCTTGATAATCAGCTTAATTTCCATTTAGTTAGGATGTTCACACTACTTATAAAGGGGACTTCATCTCAGTAGTATGTACATTTGCCGAATTTTGACTTTTCAAAACTGCTCAAATAATTTTTTGGACCACGGGAACGCGATATCCTAAAAAACTGAATCTTTTCATATAAAAATTTTCACTGTATACAGATACTTTTTTGAGTCGACACTCTACCTACATATCCCTATTCTATGTCCTTGGTCGAGGATCGCCCGAGCTATTATTGTTGATCACTGACCGATACATGAGTCCATAATTCTAAAAGTGATACATGAACTGTATATAATTCTGTAAGGAAGTCGTCATGAATATCAGCACTATGTGTGCACTTGAATTATCTGTCGCCCTCATTCGTAATTTTATTGCGGACCAGAGACAGTGGATAAACCTAGCCCAATAAAAGTATGAAATTTGGCTGAATATATTGCTATATTCTAGATTGTATATCTACATAGAATGCTAAACGTTCTTTCACTATTCTAGTTGACGAGAGGTGGTTCATCATAGGTTGAAGGTGAAAATATAATGCACTCCCTGTGATTTAGCCGTAAAAGTTTATTGCTAAATAGTATACAATGTATAAACAAAGAGACATACGTTTCGCGAAACAGTCACACACAGTCTCTATTTATTGATACAATTTAATCTACATCAACAATGGTAAAAGCCGTCTTGTAGTGGTCATAAGCAGAACCAAAGAGAAAATCCAGCTTCAGTGCTACCTAACTCAAGGATCAACTGTGCTTCTTGATTATTTCAACAATCACGTTTCACGTGTAACGCATTGGGGAAACCTATGCGGGAAACATGGTTTTCATTAGCACAATTATAAAAAGGGACTATTATTTTCCCGCAAGAATTTGGTGATATTTGTGTCAAGTTCTCGTACAAAAGTTTGAATCGCTGGACGATCGAAGGTATGATAAGGGAATCCTTTGTGTTTGAACATAGTGTAATCCGTCTTATATAACTTATACAGCTCTATAATAACTTTGTCTGTGATATTTGTAAAATAGTCCTTTATGAAATTGATACTTTTAGGGTCTTTATAACGTGTTTCCCGCTTTGTAAATGTCACCTCCTTATCCAGTTTTGCTCTATTCAAGATATAGTCCGCTTCTTCGTCCATGTTGCTGAACGACGCAATTACGTCGTAGGAAATTGCACACGGCTGGCAATGACGCGCTTGACTTTCCCAATGTTCATTTTGGTGGCCGGTATGCGTCTTTATCTCGTAGTCCACAAACGTGAGGAATTCGTCGAAGTGAATATATTCAGTTTTATTCTGGACTTTCGATCCAAGCTTCTCTCGGATGATCTTCTTCATATTCTCTCGTATACCAGTGTACCAATCGATCCTCGTAGGCTCCACTTTATCACGATAGGCGCTGATGAGACGCTCTAAGGGATCACGCACCGCAAAGAACTTAAAATAAGTGTTCAAGACGGTCTGCCTCTCCTCGGGCAGGAGATGATTCAGTCTTGTGATTCTCCTGTTATCAAAAGACTCGAAAATATTTTTCCAATGTGTGCTGGCGACTTTGCAGTTCTCACAATAGATAAGCTTGTGTTTCTTGTCGACGAAGATATGAGTGAGCATCTCATGAGTGAATTGCTCAACATCTGAATATAATCCTTTGTTCGTCCTTTCATCTGCGCACACTTTCCTGACTTGTAGTTTCATCATTTCCGATTGTTCGAAGATAGCTTTCCATCGCTCATTCCTTGCACTTTCATTTGCGCTTTCATTAGATGACATCTGCGTTGTAGCCAACTTGACTTCCAGACATTCTGTAAAACAACAAAGCGATTTAAGTGATTTGAGACATATTGCTTCAGAAAAGCGTCTTGTAGTGGTTCCGTGTGAGGATGTAGGAATCGGGCACATAGGAAACGGGAATGCACATTGATGGACGCACGTTGTCATGACAACAAAGTCTGATGAATGACAGCTGTCAGTAGGTGACAACGATTAGAAACTGGCACTTTGTCAGTGTACTTTATTAAAATTCATGGGTGCTAGCACACTTCTTTAACTATAGAAGCATTTTGGCAATGGAATCCTGCGGAATGGATCCCAGCCGCGTGTACTATTTATTTGAATTCTGCTCTTCTCGATGAATAAACATTGCTTTGACAGCTTTGTTTTGCTCGATTAAGTAATATCTCTGAAAATCGAAACTATCATGTACGGCCCATTCCAAATCGAAGAATGCAACAAAACATATTGTAATCTATTCAAATAATATTTACTTTTTTACATTTTACTTTATCTCGCTCTCTGTCTTAACCAAATTTTAGTCATGAAAAATTGCAAAGATGTAATTTTACATTTTTTAGCTTTTATGATGCCTGCTGTCAGAAAAAAGCAAAAGTCGAAAGTAATCGTCGGCGCCGTTCCATAGATATATACATAAATTCAAAATTCAAATTTTAAATTTTATGTTTAAATAATTGCACGGACTCAAACTGGACAAAATTGGTGTCCGTGATGTTTCCGGTTGCCAGAAAAGTAAGAAATACAAAAATCGTCGGTTCCATTCCATACATGTAAGATTAACTAAACTCAAATTTTAAAATTCAAATTTCATTTTTATGTTTGGAATGAGATAGTGGTCATTCCAATTACTGAATAAACTGTGAAGTGGAGACTTGAACCGTTGCAATGCCTGAAAGTTTTAAATTCATGTTTTTAGCAATGCTTGGAGAGCAGAAATTATGATCATCAAAACAGTGAACACCAACAAATGACTTTTTAGACGGGCAGCGTTATTAATGTTTGTGTCAAAGCAACCCCGTTAAATGAAGTTATTGACAGAGAAAATCATGGCAAAACAAAGCCACTGTCGAACAAAACCACAAGGCAATAATATCTTGCTGTCGAATCAAGCGGTATCGAGGAATACAACTGTGAAACAAAAACACTAAGAAGAACGACGTCGAACACAAGTACACATCAATAAAGTGTGGAACAATGCCATCGTTGGATTCGAAGTACTATGTACACCTTGATACCAAAATCATATACAAATCAACACTAATGATTTATTCGTGATTCTCGCATATTTATAGATGCAGACTAATATTTGGTAAGTTTTTCATGCGAATATTCACTTACCTTGGTATATGTTGGTATATATGCGTTTACAGTGAACCACCACAGCCATACAAATGCAGCCATCCATTCAATTAAAGATTTGTGTCAAGATTTTATGCTTTGCTGTTAGATCAGAGATACACTGTAAATCATAAAATCTTATTCAGGTATAAATCTGAGTACTTAACAGAAGTGTACTAGCATAACCGAGCTTAAATTTGCAGAAGCACTAAACCAAGGCGCCAACCAGCTAGTTGTTCATAGTTCCTACACGAAAAACTTTCATATATAACATGATTCTTTACTTCTATACCCATCCCCATACTAAAATCCAATATAAATAACACCCTCCCCTACCACTACACCCCCCCCAAACACCTCCTCACATCCCCCCCCCTATCCAAACATCAAACAATCCATCCCATTCACACCAAATTCACCCTCCCACTCCATATCAAATCTAAAACCTAATTCAAACTCCATACAATTCTCAATCAACATCAAATCCAATAAATCTAAAAATCCCCTAAAACCAACTCATCAACACTACCCACACCCCCCCCAACCCACCAACACCCCCACCCCCCACACCCCACTACCAATAACCCCCCACACCACCCCCCTCATCACACCTCCCACCCCCACAACACAACCCAACACCCCCCCCCTTCCACCCTTACCACTAAACCCCCTCCCCCCAAACCCCTTCCAATCCTATCCATCCTTCCCCCCACCCCCCTCCTTCCCTCCCCCCATCCTCATCCTTGTTCCACCACTTTAAATCACTCACTTCACAGTCCCTATTATTATCTTACCTTCCTTATCACTCTCCTCCTTTACAATCCTAATCCTCCTCTTATACAATACACCCCCTTTAACGACTCATTTATATCTCCTCATCCTCCCTCTATCACCATTCTCTCCCCCCTCCCCTCCCCTATACTCATTCCCCCGTATTCAAGACCCTCGCGTATCAAACAACCCCCCCCCCCCCCCCCGCCTCCCCCCCCCCAATCTCACCCCTCACACCAAACCCCCCCCCCACACTCCCCCTATTCACCCATATCCCCTCCCCCTCCACCCACTTACCTTTTCATCACTCCCCCCCTCTATTCACCCCACACCTTACCCCCCCCACCCCCAAAACCAGTTACCTCCTCACCTCTCCCAGACCCCCCCCCCCCCCTCCTACCCCCCCCCCCCACCGCTACTAGTGTGAAGTAAACACACTCTCGCAGCTCATAGATAATGTCGCACGCTCTCGCAAGAGCCGTGCACGCGCGGCGACCGCACGACAGCCTGCCAAAGTGGCGAATGAAGCGGGTTAGATATGCCGTATGGCATTTTTCGATATAGGGAGGTGATAATCCTTTGCATCTCATTAAGTGAGTACTAAAATGAGTGCGAATTAGGTACTGTGCTTTTCAGCTCAAATAATCCTATGATGAGTACTGGACTCATGTGCGACTTTATGAATAGCAGTGCACAGGTAATATACATGTTGTTACAATCACCTTTCAAAAATAGCGCCATCATACTTAGATTGAAATTCGATCCGCTTCATTCACAGGAATCCTATATGTAAGTTTGAAAATCAGAATATCAAACCGGTGGGATATGAACTCTTCGAAAAAGTCATGAATTTCAGCTTCCAGTGCATTAGGTCAAGCGAGCTTTGAGAAAATATTGAAATACTTTGAAGCTAAAAGTCACGGAAGTGTTAGCTACGACAAAATTCCAAAAGGAGCTCAGAAGGTAGCGAATCGCATCCCACAGAATGGATAAAAGTGGCAAGCAGTTGTTCTTTCATAAGATTGATCAAGATTGATTGATGTTACAGGATGTTAAAACCAGCTGGTGTGTAAATTAGCGTCAATGCATCAAGTTCATTTGCGGACACAGATAAGGTAGTGATTAGATTAAAACACGTGTCATTTTCTCATTATGGTCATGGTTACTGTCGACAACATCTGTGCAATCAATTGTTCCACAAAGATTGCCGATGACGACAACAGTATTAAGTCTGAAGGAAGAAAAAAAGGTGACAGATGTGGATCTCAATCCATTGAAGGGACATCAATTGCCTGAAACTATTCTCATCCTACAAAAGAAACTGAAAATAGGTAGCAAAAAACTAATCGTTGATCTGAAAGACGCAACTACCTTCAATAAGATTCTGTATACGGGTGTATGCTGCAGAATCTGGGCACTGAAACGGCACAAGAATCAAAAGCATCTATCTCTTCATAGTCCGGCAGTCAGAACGAGTTTCTACAGGGAACGAGGCCGAAAGTGAGACTTTCACAGAATGATGTACACCCTATGCCTACTTCGAATCGTCACGTCTGCCGAGTTCTAGTGAGTTCCTCTTCTTGTCAGACAGGATCAAAGAAAAACACATGTAAATCCAATAAGACGCAGATTGCAGTATTTGACTAAAATGAAATCCTGTATGTTTTCTCTAATTAAACGAGAAGTAGGTACTGAGCCTAGAGTCACAAGTTTTGGCATGGAATGTCTTCAGGTAATTTCCTATGATGTGCATGTGATATTATCAAGCTTCTGATCGGCAATGTATGTGCGAGAATGTGGTTGAATGTGGATAAAATTGCTCAAACTGATTGTGTTTACCGACATCAAGAGCCTCACCAAATAAAATGTGTTTAGCTTTATAGACAGGGGTGCATGAAGATGAAAGGGAATGACCTGAAGACATTCCATGCCAAAACTCATGACTCTAGGCTTAGTACTTTTTGTTTAATTAGAGAAAACATTGAAAATTTCATTTTAACCAAATACTGCAATCTGCGTCCCATTGGTTTTTCTTTGATCGTGTCTGACAAGAAGAGGAACTCACTACGACAGACGTGCCGATTCGTAGTAGGCAGAGGGTGTACATCATTCTGTGAAAGTCTCACTTTCGACCTCGTTCCCTACAGAAACTCGTTCTAGCTGCCGGACTATCAAGAAGGGAGATTGAATTTTACGAAAATAATTATTTAATAGAAATTGATGTCTACATACAGAATTGTAGTTGCTGAAAGACTTGTTAATGAGGTTCATTTAGCTGTGGTCCCCTTTATCGGGAATATGCCCACACCCTGCCTGGCCACTCACTTGTGCCCACAGGACGCATCTGGACCATACTAGCGATGCCCTATCATATCTATAATTTCGATGTATTTCTCGAAATCTAATATCAAGAGAATGAGATTAAAGTTTATATTTTCCAAATGAGAATCAAAAGTAACATAAAACAATTACATCATACAAGCTCACATAAGTTATTGTAAATTATCGTAGACAAAAGAGCAAAACAATTTCTTCGGCGTTCTGGTTCAGAAAATTTTACAGGAATGCGGTCTTTGCTAGTACTGGTATGATGATTAGTAATTTCATACAGCGAATGGTCAGGTTTGTGACACTTTCTATAAAAATTATTGTACAACCGACAACGCCTTTGTTGAAAAGATGTCAAAGTGTTGCTACAACTACTACTATTTTCTTGGCACGTTTAAATATTCGTTCAATTATCTTACGACAATCATAGCTCAAAATTCCATACAGAGGAGAACAATAAAACAAGACACATTCGATATTGGCTTGGTTAACAGTCCATAAATCATGGTTTTAGAATAGGTTTCAAAACTTTCAGGAGGCATTACCTTCTCGAACAACGTACTTCAATCTCCTCAAAACGTGCGTTCCACTTTAAGTTCGAACTCCAAGTGACACCTAGCATTTCCAACTCAGTTACAATACTTATTGGGATTTCAAAATTGACATCGGAAAAGCGCTTCGGAAAATACATAGCTTTGGTCTTATTAACACTAATTTAAAAATTATTGCGTGCAGTCCAATCCCTAAGATGACAAATTTCAGAGTTGGCCATTTCTGAGGGGGAAGAAGCTGACAATTTTGATATTGGCAAAATCCCATAAATGTCATCAGCATATTGAAATATTTGCGTTGAACATGCCAGTGGCGTAATATCGCAACAATAGATCGCAAATAAACTGTCATATCTGCATCCGTGGACTTGATGAATTTGTAATTTAGAACCTCCATTGACCGTTTTGATAAAATTCATTAGAAAAGTAGGAATTTAGGTCAGTAAATACACTAATGAAGTTTACTGAATTTTCGTCTATCACTTTAAGCAAGTAAGTAAGCAATGCGCTCATTGAAAGATTATGATAATCATTTGCACAAAGGTAAATTCACAAAATAAGTAAGATGATAAATCGAAACATGGCTTGATTATACAGAAATTGCAGAAAAATGCTAAAGAAAACGCTAATTAGCGACTTGTTTCACCGTTCATCATGCAGCCGTTCATCATGACCATATGAAAAGAGAGCTTTGTCGACTTGATGTCAAACACGGATTCAGACGAAATTTGTCAGAATGAGTCGTTCCCAAAGGCACATTAGCATGAAGTGGATGAGCAGGGGACTGACACTTGCAAATAGAAATTTCCAAATCAAATCTTTGCGCATGCCGGCCAAAACAAGGATAATTGAGAATTTACACTCTTCATTACAGATGATGCGATGCGCTCTCATTCAAAATGTATTTATCTCTGATGACAGTTTATAAAAAAGCGAAGTGGCGTGCATAAGTAGCGAGACAACACAGCTATGAAAAACTTCAAGCAACTTGGCTTTAGCAGCATATGGCTTCAGTGTTCGCATCACATGTAGACGACGATTGACTGACAATAAAATATTTTCAAAATGAACGTTTCACTTCAAATTGTCTGTCAAAGTAACACCAAAAATATTGATTTTGCATGTCAATTCTATGCCATCATATGGCAACACAGTGATGTTCTTTTTGCGACGAATTAACATTTGTCTACATTTGTCGGGATCTAGCTTTATTTTGTTAGCAGAGGACCAAACTTGTATTACTGATAGATGCGATAGATTTGGCTCAACATTTGTGCAGGACTCAATGGGGAGAACCAATCCATCAGGCATTGCCCTGTTGAACTGAACGACGAAGACTCAGGAAACTTCATTAACTATTGACCTAATCTCCTATTTTAAAAATGACTTTAATGCATTCAAGCTAGAAATAATACATAAATTTACACATGTACTTTTATATAGTGGTTGTGCTTACTGCACCAATAGCTGTATAGTGAGTCACATGATTCAATACTTGATTGATGTCCGAGAGCCTCTACAAAATGAGTAAATGTCATGTTTTGACTTAATTCTACTCATTTTGTTGAGGCTATCAGACATCAAATACTGAACCATGTGACTCACTTCAACTTTTATTTCGAAGTTAATGTTCTGAACTCAATTATGTTTCCAATTTCATGACATTGTGATAAATAGTTTCTTTTCTGCAAAAGGAAATGTACGAAAATTGCCAAGTGTTTCACAATCCATAGATCAAAAAATCTCTGTTCTCAGCACGAAATTCTTTATTGCTCGATATTGCGCCAACCAGTTCGGTAGGCATCCTCAGAGGCAGTGGCTATCATTAACATTGAACACTTTTAAGAGAAGATAAGAACAATAGAAATAATCATTAAGACAAAAAGACAAAAAGGAAGATAATACTGGATAAAAACGTAGATAATCACTGGCGCTGAGTGGAGCTCCACGCTCTAACCACGTCCTCGTAGCAAGCAGGAATAGGTTCCGTTCGATTAACACAATTGTTACTCGCCTGAATGTGCCAGCTTTCTAAAAATAGCCTCTCTCGATAGCGAGATTCCTGCACAATAACCTGGGAATTCCACCGGTCAATGCGATGACTCTCTTCATACGCATGCGATGCAATGGCTGACTTTTCAATTTGTAGATTTCTCCACACTGCTTCGTGCTGTTTTATTCTTGCGATCAATGCATTGTTCGTCTGGCCAATATAGTGTTTATCACAGTCGGCACAGTTGATCTTGTAAACAACGCCTTTCTTTTTATCTTCTGGAGGGCGGTCTTTTGGAACATTTAAAATGTCTGAAAGTCTTGTAGGAGGTCGAAAGAACACTTTAAAATTAAAGTCGTTTAGCACTCGACCGATTCAGTCCGTCACATTCTGCACATAAGGTAGGGTTACCTTCCGTTCCGCCTCTACCTCCTCTCTGGCAGTATTTCTATTAGTTTCGAAGAGCATATGTCTGGGATAACCATTCCCCGACAGAGCTCTACGAATCTCCACGCGCTCCTCAACATCTGAGCAATGAGTAGAAAATAAACTCCTTACCACTGACTTTTTGTGACCTGGTGGATAGTGCGAAGAGAAATCAAGATACTTATTAGTGTGAGTATGCTTGCGGTAAACTCGATATGATATCTCATTATCCGGTAGACGCTGCACCATTACATCCAAAAAGGCTAGACACTGACTGTCATCTTCCAATTCCATAGCAAAGTCAATAGACGATTCTACAGTATTCATATAATTAAAGAAAGAAATGACCTCATCTTCCGGCAAAATCACAAAAGTATCGTCAACATAACGTTTCCAATACCGAACAGAGAAATTCTGATTGGCCAGGATACGATTTTCAACGTCTTCTATCACTAGGTTAGCTACTAGAGCAGAAACAGGAGAGCCCATCGCACATCCAAAAACCTGTCTGTAAAATGCTCCTTGGTAAATAAACTGAGTAGCTTCCAAACAAAAACTCAGCAACTCGATAATGTCTACAACTGCCAAAGCTGTACGTTCTTGAAGACATGTATCTCTCTCCAATCTTTCTTGTGCTACCCTTATTGCAAGTTCTCTGGGCACTCGAGAGAGGCTATCGAGGGATCGAGGCTATCGCTAGAGAGCGCTATCGAGAGAGGCTATTTTTAGAAAGCTGGCACATTCAGGCGAGTAACAATTGTGTTAATCGAACGGAACCTATTCCTGCTTGCTACGAGGACGTGGTTAGAGCGTGGAGTTCCACTCAGCGCCAGTGATTATCTACGGTGACTTCCTTTTTGTCTTTTTGTCTTAATGATTATTTCTATTGTTCTTATCTTCTCTTAAAAGTGTTCAATGTTAATGATAGCCACTGCCTCTGAGGATGCCTACCGAACTGGTTGGCGAAATATCGGGCAAAAAAGAATTTCGTGCTGAGAACAGAGATTTTTTGATAATGGAACCGGCACACAGCCCTTCAATTTTCTTACATTTTCGAAACAGATATGGAATCCATAGATATTTCTTGGATTTCTTGAGGCCCAATAATGGATGTATTGAGAACAGATGTGAAGTCGACCATTTCTTTAATTTGAGACTAGTGCTAATAATTTACATATATGTCAAATAATGACGTTATAGGCATAATTCAAAATGGCCGCCGTAATTACAAAAATCTGCTGCAACCCGAAAGCAAATAAATTGAAGGTCTAAGCATCTATATATTGTCAACAAATAAGTCTTTATTTCTCCTAACATATCCAACGCATCTTACATAAATAAATTTAAGACATAGATAGAAAATCCTACAGATCTCTATCCTGATGAACCTTTTAGATAGCGCATACATTTCAGAGCGGGAAATTTTCAAAAATCAATTTTTTCTAAGAAGTGGCAAATAAAGTGGGTGGTGAAAACTGCCTGGAGTACGATAACTATCACTTACATCGTTCGACTGTTCACGATATAATTTGCTGACTGTGTGCGCATGCGTTTAATGTGGTGTCATTCTTCTGGTTCGTTATTATTCAAACTTGAATTTGCACTACGTTCAATGGAAATTTGATATTCATGCCCCTCGAGATTAGTTCTGGCCGTGACCATCAGTATTGAGGAAAGTCACCCCTGGACCCAAGCACGCACACAAGGCAATTTATCTCTGTCGCATGTCTGCTCTATTCCTTGATTCTTGTTGAGTTTCGAGTTTCAGTGGTTAAGTCTTTTTAATGTGAGGTGTGAAATCTATCTCGAAATTTGAAAAGACGCGTTTTCTATATAACCACGTTTTTTTGTTGTCATCAAAGTGAAGATCTCTTAAGGTATCCTCTAGGTGTTGATGGAAAGAACTACTTGCAAATTGCTGAAAGGGATGCTTCGAAGCACTTACTTGAAATTTGTGCATTTTTGAAAACACCGCAGACATACAAGACAGTCAGAAAAATGCAAAAAACAAAAACAATTTTTGCCGGTGCACGTATCATCATCTGATGAGTGAGTCCCCTGTGAAGAATGTACATGATGAGAAAATGATCATGTTTAAAGATCAACGCTTTTATTACTCTCATTGGTGAATCAGTGGGCAAGTAATCAGACAGATATTTTTGTCGGGAATAAAATTCCATGCGAAGAACACGCATGTGATCTTAATAATCAGCATTCAATCTCATATCAATAGATTGATCATTCACTTAATCCGAATACGTGGAGTGTGACGTCTAATGCTTTGCCATTATCCAACAATGGCTGTCAATCATTATTATTAATCGATAGTCCTAACTCAGACAATCAACCAGCCCGAGGTCAACATTATCATACGCGGTGCTTCTTTCCATAAATAGAGTGATTAATATCATGATATCGTTCTACTTCTATAGCAAAATTCGCGTAAGCATCTGCTAGTTAGACAGTTTACTTTGCTTTATTAACCGGTGGCCTCTGGAGAATCACATGGCAGCAGAAAAATTTGACTTATTAATGGTGAACACTTTAAAGTGTAGAATATCTGGAAGATTTCCGCTGAAATGTACCGTTGCAATATATCTATGAAACAATATTTCACAGTCCAATGAATTTTCAAATTTGATTTCACAGTAGGAAGGCGTATTAAAGATGCTAAAAGAAATGATTGGAACAATAGAGATAAATATCATCCGTTAGAATTGAACGGCAGAGATAACAGTGACGTCAAATTTTGTGATCAACTCAATGATATATTTCTCGCTCTGAACCACACTTGAAGAGATAGAGCTACACTTGAAGAGTGAGGCTCTGATTGCTCCTGACTTGGAATGAATTATCCTATTTCAAGACATTAGAATTGATGGAAGTCATACGTGAAGTCTTCCAACCAGAACTAATTCTTTGGTAACTTGTGTGCCGAAGTAAATGCGAGAATTGTGTATATTGAGATTCATCCTCAGTTGGAAAATGGAACCGATCTGAATATCTGTCATTCCAAAATTAGGAGTTATCAAGGGGCCTACTTTACTTTTCTCAGTATCAACACAGCTCCTATTTATGCATGCAGTCACACCTGAAGTAAATTTGAATGACTCAAAACCTTTTCATAACGGGTTCTCAAGCTGATGCATGAAGGGGTGGGGTTCGCCCTGAGCTGAGATTTTAAGTTTTCGCGCATTTTCGAACTTTTCCCTGAATGTCGCTGGATTTGGCCTAGTGAGAGGTCTTGACATAAACATTGACAATCACTTCTAGAAGGTCTGAAAATGACACTTTAGAGAACATTTTGTGTGATATAGACTTATACTTTTCAATGAATATGAACATTCATTGCATGGATACAAGTCTGTGAGTCATATCATGATTGCATATCATAGCATGCACATCGAATACAATTTTTGAAATTCAAGTGTTATGTGAATACTGTTTATTAACATTTTAAGCAATTTTTGCGACATGCTACATTTCTTGGGTAAAGTAATCTTTTGTATAGTTTCTGTGTCTGATCACATTTAGTCATATTTTGGTCATTTTTATGTAGCTTGAGACTGCTAGAGTTGCTGGGAACAGGGGATAGAAAATGAACATTTGATAAATTCATATCTGAAGCTGATGTGTTCACATTTGATGAAGTGACAGTTGAAGTTAATGCATTCGCATTTGAAGTTTAATGAATTCGCATTTGAAATTGACGAATTCGCATTTGAAATTGATGAATTCGCATTTGAAGTTCATGCATTTGCATTTGAAGTTGATGCATTTGCATTTGAAGTTCATGCATTTGCATTTGAAACTGATGAATTGACAGTTGAAGCTGATGAATTGACAGTTGAAGTTGATGCATTCGCATTGGAAGTTGATGCGTTCACATTTGATGAATTGACGGTTAAAGTTGATGCATTCGCATTGGAAGTTTAATGAATTCGCATTTGAAGTTCACGCATTTGCATTTGAAGCTGATGAATTGACAGTTGAAGTTGATGCATTCGCATTGGAAGTTGATGCATTCGTATTTGAAGCTGATGAATTGACAGTTGAAGCTGATGAATTGACAGTTGAAGCTGATGCATTCGCATTTGAAGTTCATGCATTTGCATTTGAAGTTGATGCATTTGCATTTGAAGTTGATGCATTTTTGCATTTGAAGTTGATGCATTCGCATTTGAAGTTGATGCATTTGCATTTGAAGTTGATGCATTCGCATTTGAAGTTGATGCATTCGAATTTGAAGTTGATGCGTTCGCATTTGAAACTGATGCATTCGCATTTGAAGTTCATGCATTTGCATTTGAAGTTGATGCATTTGCATTTGAAGTTGATGCATTTTTGCATTTGAAGCTGATGCATTCGCATTTGAAGCTGATGCATTTGCATTTGAAGTTGATGCATTTGCATTTGAAGTTGATGCATTCGCATTTGAAGTTGATGCGTTCGCATTTGAAGTTGATGCGTTCGCATTTGAAGTTGATGCGTTCACATTTGATGAATTGACAGTTGAAGTTGATGCATTTGCATTTGAAGTTGATGAACTCACATTTGAAGTTGGTGCATTCGCATTTGAAGTTGATGCGTTCACATTTGATGAATTGACAGTTGAAGTTGATGCATTCGCATTTGAAGCTGATGAACTCGCCTTTGAAGTTGATGCGTTCGCATTTGAAGTTGATGAATTGACAGTTGAAGTTGATGATTTATTGATGAATTGATGTATTAGTCGTATTATATGCATGCGTTACTGTCATGTTCGGCAAAGTGTGTGAGAATGTGGTTAGATGTGGCTTAAAGCGCTCAAAATAGCTATTTTTGCCGATATTGAGAGGATTGCCAAATCTGAAAATGTTAGTAATACAGTATAATAGTCTAAAATTGCTTCATAGACAGAGTGGTATGTACATCATTGGAAATAACCTGAAGACATTCCATGTCAACTCATGACTGTGGGCTTAGTAGCTTTTGCGAATCACAGGAAACACAAAAATTATTTTATTTTTCAAAAAACCCAGCAATCAGTGACCGATTGGATTCAGAGCTGGAATCGGGCCCCGACAGGGCCTGACCCTGAAATATTTAGCAGCCAGGCCGATATTCACTAAGTCTGAAATTAAAAATATCTTGCTCATTTGATCAGTTAAATTCTCTGAATCAATTCATGTGATGGCTTATCAACACCTCAATAGCGCAATCGGAATAAGCAACGTTGGAATAAGTCATCCATAAGTACACTTTCTCGACCAGTTTGTTTGCTTAAGAGAATATTTCCTGTAATTGACAGATCATTAAATGGCCAAATTCTATGTAAGGAGTTTAATGCCATTATCTGAGGTTATGTCATCTCTTAGATAAATTAAGTAATAAAGGATGGTCTGGTAAAGCAGCACGTTGTTGATTTTCGACTCTGCATGTTACAAATATGTTTTTTAAATAGAGAAGTATGAACTATATCACGTCGAGATGATGTCAAACAACAGTCGATACACGATTAGCAAATAAAATATCTCAATAATTTTGGTCAAAAGAGTCGATTGAATATTCAGTTCAAGTTTTGACTTAATGACTTCACTTTTCCAGATAGGCCACATGTCGCCAGTGCTTTCGTTTTACCTGCTTTATTCATCATAAGCATAACTTCACAAGGTGACATGCCACGCTCAATTACTCGCAATTCACGCGTAAACCACGCGTAATTACACATGACCCTAAACATCCGTGGCTATGCGTGACATGGCTGCAACATCTGTCGGCAGTCCTGTTATATAGACTTTGCGTCTCATGTGTCTGCATGTATCAGAGGCTAAACAATGTGATAGGACCTCAATTTCATACTCAGGGAAGACAGAACATGCTTAGCGGTTCATCCGTGGTTCAAGCGGCAACGCAGCAACCGTAGACGACGAGTAAACCATAAACACTTGCCAGTGAGCATTCATAAACATTTCCCATGTTTTAACAGCATCAGATCACGTGATTGCTGACTCTTAGTGCAGCGCGTATGTACGCGGGTAGAAGAATAGAATGTCTTTAACCACGGATGTTTGGGGCATAGAAATTGATAACAAAAAAACCTCTAGAATGGAAATGAAGTTTCATGCAATACACAATGGTGGCACAAAAATCGCTCGCATTTTCACTTAGAAACACTTGTCAACGGCTGTTTCATTGGGTTAGAATCAGTCAAATGTGCAATTCTAAGCTTTTCATTGGTGATCCATGTCCCAACTTAGTTCCCCCGGATGTGCCGTGACCATGAGTCAGTTTCCATTCTAGTCAACTTAAGATAAACAAACTATTTCTATGGTTTGGGGTGCTACGTAATTACGCGTGGCATGTCACCTAGTGTTGCAAGAATAGGTACATTAAAGAGGCTCTAGGATCCAATTTATTTGTGATAGACAAATGCGTTATACATGTACATTGTACAATATGTCAAAATAGACTGCTTTAAATGTTTGAAAATTAACCTCGCTGCTCAACAATAATAATTTACTAACAGGTGGTACATAGACCCTACAGCACACAATCATGTAATCAAGCTTTTTAGAATGACTGTTAAAGTGATTACACTCAACTAGCGCAATTGTTATGTCATTTAGAATGGTAAAGTGCGCAAATGGTAGACTTTCTCACCCGGGCCCAGATACAAAATTCATCCGGTTTTTTGTCTGGGCCTAATATTTTGGAGTCAACATGAGCCCGATTCCAGCCCTGGTTGGATTAACGTTTTCCTTGATCGTGCCCGACAAGAAAAGGAACTAAATAGAACTCGGCAGACGCGCAGATTCACAGTTGGCATAGAGTGTACATCATTCTGTGAAAGTCTCATTCTCGGCCTCGTTCTCTGCAGAAACTCGTTCTGGCTGCCGCACTATTATAATTGACTTGTTTGGCATCGTAAATAGTAATCGGTGAGAATATCTACAGCCACAAATTTGTGATTGAATTTCATTTGCTTCGGAGAAATACTTAAGAAGTAAAGAAGGGGGCCGAATTTCCCCCTCCCCCCGAGATTTCCAGGAACTTCAGAGGTATGGATGGTGTTCAGGGATAAAGTGCCCTGTGTGCGTGTTCGGGTCTCGAGATCACTTTCCTCAATACTGATGGTCACGGTCACGGTCTCGAGGAACAAGAAGATCAACTTTCCATAGAACGTAGTGCAAAATCAAGTCTGAATAATAACGAACCAGAAGATTGTCACCACATCAAACGTACACAGTCAGTAAATTTAGATCGTGAAATGTCAAACGGTGTGAATAATATTTCCATTTGACGAATTTAGCCTGGAGAAAAACTGAGTAAAAGATAAGTACTTTTCATTTGACTGGCCTGCCTGCAATCTGACCGTTGAAGTTCATGTGTTCGTGTGCTCGCTGACGCGAGTTACTTGTGAAATGCAGGAGCTTGTCCAATCCCACAAGCCAAAGAGAGACAAATATCTATGTCAATCTCTATTGCTTGCTACGATTGCATACAAAGGCACGGATGGGATTGTGTCTGCTCTAGACTAACTCATGCGCAAGCGAACCTATCTCTGTGGGATGGTGTTAAGAGGAACAATGAAAACAGGTTAATATATTTAGACTGATGTCACATTAGACAGGTTTATTTGCAAACATGCTTCAGTGGGCAAGCTACCATCATCAGTAACAACAATCAATGAAAAATGATATATATACGTTAAGACAAAGTTTGCCCAGATTCATATTTTTAGAGAGAGAATGCAATGTTTTCAATCAACCGAACATGTTTCGGAACATCACAGGTTCTTAATCAGTGTTTTCCACAAATTGCAAACAACGCAATGAAGACATTTATATACAAAATTATTCTCGATAAAAGCAGTTCAACTGATCTACTTGCAGACCACTTTACAGGCAGAATAGAAGCATAGATATCTACATATTTACATATATTCAAAACTGAGAAAATTCAAAATCACTTCATGAACAAAGACCCGATTGCGACAGCCATGAAATCCAATGTAATCTACATGTATTCTTGTGACCGCTGCTCAATGCCGTACACCGGAACCACAAGGCGCCACCTGGCTGTCCGCATTAACGAGCATTTTAAAGGCTATCCTAACCTTACGGAAGCATCGATGCATGATCACCATCCGAAATCTGAAAATTTCTCTATTGTCGGTAGCTTTAATCAACCTTTGATTCTTGAATCTATTTTGATCAAAGACAATGACAATCTGTTGTCCAATGAAAGAAAAGGATCAGTGCCGCTCTTCTTGAATTTGTAGATACAGTGCAATTACGCAGTTTGACCTTTGTAAATATGTAGATTTCTATGCTTCTATTCTGCCTGTAAAGTGGTCTGCAAGCAGATCAGTTGAACTGTTTTTATCGAGAGTAATTTTGTATATAAATGTCTTCATTGCATTTTTTGTAATTTGTCGAATCCGATTGAAGATGGAAACTGTGATGTTCCGAAACATGTTCGGTTGATTGAAAAACATTGTTTTTTCTCTCTAAAAATATATCTTGTGTCCAATGAGTCACGCAAATTCTAAATTGTCTCCCATTTCCTGAATTTATATAGTAGAGACTCGCGGTTTTTTGTAAACTGAAGCTGAAACTGGGGGTTTTATATGGTATACTGCTTTATTATGCTGGGGTCTCCCTCCGATTATTATACATAGTATTATATAACCTTTAATTATCGTCACATATTGCTTGAAGTACACTATTTTTTACGTTCTTAGGATATGAAGACATCTATTGAATAGTGTTGTAAACACAATCGCAGTTCACTGACCAAGTATCATGCTATTGTTGTGTTCAACATCTAATAGTGAAGCACATGTGGTGGTGAATTGTATTCACTTTGATTTGTACTGTGGTAATTTAATGCCTTCGATCAGACGTAACTTACCGGTAGACTTCGACACGCATGGATCTCGAAACACGAATTGAAGTTGTTGATATCTTCTTTTCTAATGTCAAATCTACTTCAGCAGCTCTACGACTTTATCAGTCTACTCATGCTTGTCGTCGTGATCCTTTTAGCGTGTTTACCATCACACGTCTCATTCAGCGATTCAAGGAGACCGGGTCTGTGGCAGACAAGTCACGTTCGGGTTCCTGCTCTCCGGTGCTGTAGATCTTGAGTCGATCCTATGGACTGATGAGTCCTACTTCTCCATCGCCGGCCACGTCAATTGTCATAACTTCATCATTTGGGGCTCGGAGAATCCGCGAGAGGTCATGGATACCGATATTCATGCTCCGAAAGTGTGCGTATGGTTCGGCTATACAGCTCAGTTTCGATTGACTCCTTTCTTTTTTCCGGGAACCGTTACAGGCGAGAACTACACCAATATGCTGCGTGACCATGTGATCCCCCAAATCAGAAGGAGACGCCGCATTAATTCTACTGTTTTCCAACAAGATGGAGCTCCACCCCATTTCTCTGTGATTGCTAAATCGTATCTTTCTAGCGTATTTCCTGATGATCGGGTAATTGCCAGAGGATATCCTAATCGTTGGCCGGCCCATTCTCCCGATCTATTACCGTTAGACCGCTAGACTATTACTTCTGGAGCGTTGTAAAGGACCGTGTGTATCATTGCTTTACCCCAACAAGTCTCGACGAATTGCAAGACCGAATCACTATGGTGATTGAAGCAATTGATCCCGATGAGCTGAGAAGATCTGTTCTCCATCTGCCTTCGAGATTACAGAAAGTGATTCAGTGTGAAGGAGGACCTATTGAACACTGCCTCTAATCGAACATTGCCTTTCTTTTTGTAGATATTGGATCTTGTTGCATTTGTTATGGAGTATCTTGTTGTTATAATCTCTTATCATTCTTGTTATCAACAAAATATAATTGCATACTGCATTTCTTTGTTATTTTTTTGTTTCAGAAATGGGAAATATTGTTTAGAGGTATTATGCATAAAGCAGCATACCATATAAAACCCCCCAGTTTCAGCTTCAGTTTACAAAAAACCGCGAGTCTCTACTATATAAATTCAGGAAATGGGAGACAATTTAGAATTTGCGTGACTTATGGGACACACGGTATATACAAGACCTGATGACATGAAAAATCAAGACAGGAACTTTTCCTGCATTGATTTTTCATATTCATGTCATTAAAAGTTTACGGCTTCTAGCTGTCAATGATGTTACATTAGTTGTCGCATTCCTTCTGGGCAAATTCTTCAGAGGTGCAACAATGATTGAGATAGCAAAATTTCACAACAATACTCAATTCAAGACCACTCAATGTGCAAGATGTTTCACTTGAAAATTTCAATTGTTTTTCTTCCTCTTTCAGACATGTTAGTTGATTATCAAGTATTTTACCAGCTGTCCGCAGCAAAGTTTGACAACAATCCGCGGAGAGGAGAATCGTCATGACGTGATGAGAGTGCGTGTCCACACACGTGTCTAGGCAATATCTGGACATGAATGTTTTTAAACTCAAAGAAGTTTTGCCAGTTTCGGTAAATCATGTCAACCTAGGCAGTTTGATTTGAATGAAAGCGACGCATGTTGCACTTTTGTGTTGTCCTGGTGATGAAGTGAATAAGTAGTTTCATTACCATAATTAATCCCATGTTGAAGACAAAAGTTATAGATGTCCTGAAAAGAAATGCGCATCGAGGAATTACGTCAGCCTATTTTTTCCAGGTTGACCTTGCGTCGCATTTACGTATGTTTTGGTAAATAGCCAGTTATGGGATTCTTTTAGCCATAAATTAACCGCAGGAATGTCACATATCATACTTATACTGGCATAAGTACATATGTGTAATGAGCGAGTGCCTTAAAGAAATAGCCAATGATATTATGAATACTGTAGAAATAGCAGACAATATAAGAATGATGCTTGAAAGTGCGAATTCACTATGATACAATGAATTACATTGCCTGTTCTGCAGAAAAGGCAGAATAATATTGGGAAAATTAATCGACGAAATGCTACGTAGCAACTAGGTAACAAGTACGTAATTTATTTCAGAATCCTATTGTCTTCTTGTTTTTACAACTTCATACCTTTTTCAGAATGTAAAATTTAAGAATCCCGACCGCGAAACTACTCGACAACTCAACGCGGACTTAAACTCAGCATGGCATTCACCAGGAGCCGATGATGACTGTGCAGGCCCATCACCCCGACAGAAATGGAGATCGCGTTGAAGACATTGAAGCCTGACAAAGCACTCGGCCTTGACAACATCCACCCAGAGTTCCTGTCAAACTCCATCCAATCGCCAGCTAACTTTTTCTCGACATGTCTTAACACACAGAAACTCTCGAAGATTTGGAGAACTGCAAAAGTTATCGCGATATTGAAGCCACAGAAACCTGCGAAGAACCTAGCACCCATCGACCGATCAGCCTCTTGTGTGTGCCCGTAGCCAAAACACGCTCGACCAAGTGGCCTGTCTGACCATCGACAGGCCACTATCGAGTTGACCGCTGCTTACAATACAGTGTGGCATCGAGGCCTTCCTCTGAAACCCAAACTCTGTTGAAGATGATCCCAAACAGACAGATGGTGCGCATGATTATAACTACGTGCACGTATGTTAAATAACCGGACTTCTACGCTACGCATGGGTGGAGAAAAGTCTAGACGGCGACTTTTGAAGAACGGAGCTCCCAAGGGCTCTCTTTTTCCATATCTACACAGCGGACCTCCCTTACACTATCAGAGAGAAATATGCAGACGACCTGGCAATCATGACCTCTAACAAAGACCTCAAGAACCTCGAAAAGACACTATCCACAGACCTGCAGACCTTGAGCTCATACTGCCACTTCTGGCGACTGAACCTTAACACTAGAAGGACAACAAGCACCGTTTTCCATCTCGCAAAAAGAGCGGCGAACACTCAGCTGAATGTCAAGTTGAAAGACTACGACATACCCCTTGACCGGACACCCAAATACCTGGGCGTGATATTCGACCGTCCTTTCATATTCAAGCAACACATCCTATCCGTCACCAAAAAAAGTGCAAGGACGATTTTATGCTTTTCTGCTGCAAAGTACTGCGCCCCTGCTTCGATGCACACCAACCATACTCGCACAATCGATGTCACCCTGAACCGCTCCATGCGCCTGATTTCGGCAGTTATCAGATCTACCCCAACAGACAATCTGCCTGCCATGAGTGGAATCATCCAACCAGATATTCAACGTGAAGAACAACTGTTATGGCTCAGCAACCGAGCTAGATCAGATTCAAAGCACCTACTTCACGATTAGATCCTACAGAATTCCCGCACAAGAAGACTCAAGTCCCGACTAACTTTTGTGGACCGCATGAACGATGTGATTAGACGGACGGACCTGCAAGAAGACTTTGCTCAGCAGAGGTGGGCGGAAAGATGGGAAAACTCCAACTGTCAACTCCGACGTTTCATCCCTATCCCGACGGAAAGGCCCCTGGATACGATCTACCAAGACAGTAATGGGTGTTCCTCAACAGGCTTCGATCTGGTTTTGGCCGTTATCGAGCGTTCATGCATCGCTTCGGCTTTCGCTGAAAGATCGTTGTTTCTGTGGACAGACCCAAACGCCTGAGCACGTCCTGTTCTGCAACGAAGTGGCCATCCGCAGCCCTCAATGTTCCCATAAACGCAGCAAATAAGAAGGCAAAAACGGACCAAGTGCTGATAATTGCGGAAAACCTAAAGGCATGATTCTTGTCAAACTGACCTTCAACTTAAGCCTTTGTAACCGACCTCTGAGGTAGCCCTTAAACCAAAGAATGAAACTACAATTCAAACTAGCACTCTTTAAGCGATTGATCATAAGACTGGGCAAAACACCATCAAAGCCCTAGATAGGTCTAAACACGTCATTCGAAAAACCGCTTCAAATTCTGTTATGCGATCATGAATTTGTATTAATGCACCATCATTAGATTCGTGTCTTCTGAAAGGAAAGTGGTCAGGACCTTTATCTGCAATTCACTAACCTTGAACTTTATCAAATGGCTGAGCACCAGAAAAACCGGAACTTTCGAAATTTTTACTAAAAACCGGAATGAAGGATATCGGAAATCGCATGTTTTCATGTTGAATTTTTACATTTTGGGATTGAAATAACAGTCAATTTCTGGCATGAAAGAAATAAACGTTCGGTTATGGATTTACTGACTATGTATTAAAGCAGAAAGCACCGTACCTTCATGAATTAAGCGGCCTGGTTCACCATCACTTCCAGAAGAGCTACCTTTACATTACCCTTAGCTTGCGGACGGAATCACGTTGGCCGGCGAACGCACTGTAGACACAGACTTCATTTGTATTTATTTGAAATGCTCATTTGAATAGCATAAGTTTATCTACGCTTAAGTATTTGTAATCATTACCTACGCAATTTGCTCATTAGATCACAAAATGAATAACAGTCAATGCCAAGTGCCAGTGGATTCCCATATATGATATCAAGTACATATCTATTCGATCTGGAAATCAATTGGGCATTGGATTGCTCTTCAAATACAGAATTCAAGTAAACTTAGGGTGTGTTTACACGTGTAACTTGATTGTTGAACTTTTCGCTCCATGTCAGAAAGGAATTGACAAACAATGCAAGAAAATAAAAGTCTTCAATGATCGTGCTTTGTGCGCTAGCAGACAGAATCCAGACAATAGCAATTCGATTAATGGTGGTATAGAGAAATGCATTGATTTTATCAGCCTATTATCCTCTGAATGCAAGTAAAAAGTTGCGCCTTGCTGAAATTTAGCTGACACGTTTTGCTGACCACGAGGAGTGGAAAAACTTGTCACCGCTATTAGTTGTGGTCGTTGCTCGTGCATGTTAACGCCAGTGTTATTCTTGGTTGGATTATAGTGTGTCATTCAGCGATTCATCGTCATAATTTGTATCAAAGTGATCGCCATATTCTGCTCTTTCCAAAGGTGTAAAAACTTTCAAACGGTGTTCATTATCCAGTGAGTTATTACCCAAATTCAATCTCTCCGGATTTAAGTCAATTTGCGCATGCGCAGATCTAAATACATCATCACGGGCAAACGCGTCAGTTGTTTCAGGTGTCTCGATTTATACTCTTCTTAAGTTCGTGCGAAAGTCGATCTTGTTGTGGTCTGTCGGTTACCGCCTGGGACTGACGTCCATATGATCTTGAGCTCAAATCGACTGCTGAATATTTTACCACGCCGCAGAATTAGCTTAATCGGTTACCAAAGGTATTCTTTTGTAATGGAGTCACTTCGAAATTGCAAGGAATGTTGTATGGCGCAACCTTGCACTATAAATGATAAGTCGAAAGAGAATGAAAGACGTTGGATCCGTTGTAGTAGTCCAGGATGTTCCAAATTATTTCATGCTTTATGCATTGGACGCGCAAAGCTGTCAGATCGTAATCTCAGTAAACTTTCCCTCGTGTGCACTTGTTGTGAACAGTTTCTAGCCTACTCTGCTGAAATAGCGCAAAAGTCTCTTCTGTCTCTGATTGATAAAAAGTTTGAGGACTTCAAGCAGTCAGTCTACTCGACCATTGATGATAGGATAAAAATAGCCGGTGCTGACTTGATGCAGCAAACTAAAACATTATTTGATTCAATGGTGAAGCATTTCGAAGATAAACTTTTCAACATTAACAAAGTTGTGAACGACTCAAATACAAAATTCTTTGAATTGTTGAAAGAAAAAGATTCCGCCATCTCTGACATCCGTATGGAGTTACAATCTCTCCGGAGTGCATATTCAGGTTTACAAGGTCAAGTAATGAAGACCGATATTGAAAAGCGGAAAAAGTGTTTTATTATTAGAAATTATCCTGAAAATGACGAGAATGGGCGTCCGATATCAGATTGTCAAGGTGTCGTTGAATCAATTGCGAAGGTATTAAGGATCGAAGATGATCTAATCAATATAAAGGATGCTTTCAGATTAGGTAAACCACACGTGAATGGAAAGCCCCGTCTGATAAAAGTTAAATCCTGCGAAAAAACAGCAAAGTCTTTTCTGAGTAAGTCTCGCCAATTAAAGCAAGCAAACTTTTCACTCAGTAAAGTGTTTATTCAGGAAGATCTTCCGCTTGAAATCAGCCATAAACTATTTCAAATGAGACAGAGGGCCTATTCACATCGGCTGAATAATCCACACGAATCTTCCTACGTCAAAGGTAAAAAGTTATACATCAATGACGTTGTTGTTGAGGACGCTCAACATTTTTGAATCGCGATCTTACCCGTTCTCGTGAGGCATGTCTACCTAATATATTTCTCACAAACTTACGCTCTATCAAAAACAAATTTGACGAGCTCAGATCTCAAATTGCAGTCATCAATCCGGACATCGTCATATGCACAGAAACGTGGCTTGAATCATCTTCCCCAGATCATGCTTTCGATATGTTTGGTTATGATTTGTACAGAACAGACAGAGTCAATGATGCTGGTCGTGGTGGTGGCGATTTGGGCAAGGAAGCGCTTTCGAGCTACCCGGGTTCGAATGCCATATTTAAGCCAAGCAGAGGTATGCGCTATACAAATTCCATCAGCGAAATTAATCATCTCCGGAATCTACCTTCCTCCCGGTATGTCGAGTTCTGTTTTTAGCGAGTTCCGTTACTATGTGACTGATGCTTTTGAGAACCCGCTCAACCTTCTCGTAGACCACAGACTCATCATTGCAGGGGATTTCAATCAATATAATAATTTATTTCTTACATCATTCTTATTCCTACGCAATATCGTGTTCGGTCCTACTCGTTTTAATGCATGTCTTGATAAAATTTATGTCGACAAGAGCAGTCATAAATATGATGAGAGTTTTGTCACTATTGGTCCACCTATAGGTTCATCCGATCACAATATCGTGCTTGCTTTCTCTGATAAGAGTCTACAGCAACGTGAGACCATACTCTTTATGATCTTAGAGAGTCTAATATTCGCTCATTTGAGAAAGCGTTCATTGCCAATGATTTTACTTTATTATCTTCGCCGAATGACATTGATTCGAAATGTGAACTCTTTACCACTTGGATGAAGAATTCAATGGAGGTAATTCCTCAGAAAACTATTTTGCTCAATAATACTGACGCTCCATGGATGACGCCACTAATTAAAAATTTAATTGACTGCCGCTGGGAAGCTTATCGATTCCGCCGATGGGATGTTTATAATTCACTGAAAGTCAAAGTCAGACAGGAAACTTTTCGGGCAAAAAAGAGATACTTAGATAGAAAATCTTCGACTGTGAAGGGTTTGTGGTCCTTTGGAAATATAGAACATTCAGCCTCTTCTCGAGCCGACTTTTCTATCGATCGAAAATTTAGACTAAATCCTATCGAATTTCTCGACGGTCTTAATCAGAGCTTCTGCGACGTCATGAGTCCCGCAAGTTTGATGCCTAATTCCGATGATTTTTCAGACGATGGATGGCTTCCTCGGATAAACTTTGAGGATGTTTAGCTCATGTTATCTAGGCTTCCTATAAAATCCACGGGCAGTGATGGTATTCCGCACCTGATTTGTAAAAAGTGCGCCATAATTCTTGCAGAGCCGCTGCACCATCTTCTAAGCGAGTGCCTTCTTCATAGAAAAATGCCCACATCTTGGAAAATCGCAGATGTCACACCAGTTCCAAAAAAGAGCACTTCAGAATTGGACTTTCGGCCGATTAGTTTGCTACCGACCCCGGCGAAGCTGTTAGAAAAGTGATTCTGTTCAATTTAAGATCTGATCTTTCCGAATGTCTTGATGTTCATCAATTTGGGATCAGAAAACGATCATCGACCACTCACGCTATCATTGTGGCACATGACACCTTAACGAAGCACGCTGATGATCTTCAGATCGGCTCAACCGTTTTCGTGAGCTTTGAGTATTCAAAAGCTTTCGATAGAATTAGTCATAAGGACCTGGTGGATAAGGTACGACTGAGTAATTTAACCAATGATTTTATGATCTTTCTTTGCAAATACCTAAGTGAACGTCAACAAAGGGTTCGAATGTGTGGCTATAAAAGCGGACTGAAGCTTGTTACCAGTGGGGTGCTACAGGCCTCGTTAATTGGCCCTTATCTCTTTTGTCTCTACTTGTCTTCTTTGAAACCTTTACATGATTCAACGGTCATGATTAAGTATGTTGATGACATCTGCATAATCGCTGGGATTCGCCAAGGGTACGCGCTGCAAGATATAGAACAAATAAATTCTGAAATTCATAACATTGCTAATTAGTCAGATAGAAACAGTCTGAAATTGAATGTCAGCAAGACAAGAGGCTTCGTCTACTATCGAGGTACATTTTATAATCAGTTGCATGTCGAATCGAAGATTCCGTTGGTAATCTTTGAAAACAGTGTGAGATTTTTAGGAGTTATGATGGACAGTGATATGAAGTGGAAAAGTCATATTCAGCTGATTGAACGGAAATGTGCTCAGCGCATCTATATTCTGCGGAGAATTAAATCTTTTACCAGCGACGAGGAATTCTTGATGATATTCAATGGAATCATAAGATCTATCATGGAGTATGCCTGCCCTGCCTTCATCGGACTTTCTCAAAAACAATCACACTCCTTAGAGAAAATTCAAAGACGATGCCTAAAAATCAAGGGCATTACTATATCTGAAGATCTTTCCTCGAGAAGGTCTCGCTTGTCGCTGAACATTCTGTGAGACATTTCCAATGCCAAATCTCTGCTGCATTTTCTGAATCCAGTTTTTCTACCAAGTGGTCGCATCTCAGTGCCATTTTGCAGAACTTCCTTGCGTCGCAATTCTTTTTTACCATCAGTGTGTATAATCGCGTCATCTGTACTTCATGATTGAGTCACTTACTTTATTTTATGATTTTCAAATCGCAATTTGTACCTTAACTTCGATTGTATATTTTGATTACCATTTCAAGAATGAATAAACGTTTCTCTCTCTCTCTCTCAAGGGCCGTTTCACTTTCTCTGAGTACCTCCTTTCTTTACTTGAAATAAACTATCAAATGCAAAGTGTAAACTGTTATTCCACGGATATTTATGAATGATATTGTCCAAACTCCCTCCTTCAGTCCTTGTGAGATTCAATAAAGAAACTTTACAAAGCGAAGTAAGTCGTGGACATTGAATCAAATCATGGGGTAGATTGAAGTCATTTCCTTTCTTCTCTATTGATCTGAATTGTTTTTCAATCGGAAGTTCATAGTGAGAGAGTTACCTGCTGAATTGTGACTTCATTTATTACTCACCTAACGTGAAGAAAACGTCGCTTTTCAAGATTACTTCAAGCAAGTATAAAATAGGACAGACGCTAGGGTCATTGAGATGCACGTTTTGTTTATTGAACCTGTGTTTGGAACTAAACTTTGGAAATCCTTCTTATGCTGCTTGAATAATCAGATTTCATTCAAAATTCAGTTTTTCTTGCAGATCCTATGAAAAGAGCTTTGATTTAAAAGATTGCGGACCATGAATTGATCATTAGGAAACACTGGACACAGAAAATAAACCCTCAGAGATCTAAGGGAGTCCCAGCGCACCCCGGAGCCATGTTTTTCGATTCTACTGTTTTTGGCTGCTGTTCATGCCCATAAAATCATAAATTTTGACGATGATTCTGCTTGTGATATTTCATGTCAGTTGACTTAATAGAAGTATGGTAGATAGACAATGAGGTACACTCACTACACTGATACCATCCTCTCAGACAGTGTAGAAATGATTTTCACAAATGATATGCTAAGAAATATAAAATGTCAGCGTCTGTCGGGACGGGAGGTCTTCACAGTCATTTTGTTTTAATAGAAAAATATTCTCTCTCTCTCTCTCTCTCTCTCTTTGTTTCAACAAATAATTTCTATTTTTCAATAAAGATAAAACCCGACGCGTTTCGTCCTGTGGACAGTGTCAATAGTACTGGTCTTGGTCATAGGCTTCAGGTGATCCATACGGCTCCGTACTCGGTCCATACCTGCCTGTCTCTACAACATCAACGCGCAAAGCGGCAATCCCACATACTCACGTAATGCGATGCGAGGATAACACTACCTTATGTTTGCCAATTTGTGGCTCGAAATGGAATGCTCATGTCAGAAAAACATGATAATGTATGTTGAAGTTGTTAAGATAAATGTCTGCATCTATTGACTCGAATATTCAAGGCACTTTTGATAAGAAAGCGTAATTTCAGCCTCAGGGCCAATGAAGATGTGCCAAATGTCACAATGAAAAATCGCTTGAGCATCATTGAGGCAACAAGTTTGATTTTGTTATAATGAGTTTACGTTTTCCTGCTAACGTTCATGATAACCAACAAAAGCCTTCTCAGCCTATCCTTTCTTATTTAACGACCGAGTGAAATTGAGTGATCATATTTACAATTTTGTCAGAACAGCATATCTGAGACTATATTCCACTAGTATCCGCAAACTTTGTACATTATGTGACCAGACAACGTCTGTATATTATGCAGCACCTCGCTCTTGAGCATTAAGCCCGGCTATTCCAAGGTTTATCTGCCAAAGACGTTACTCGTCTTAATCGTCTAACGTAGCATCCACATAGCTGAAGAGATGGAGTCGCGTGAAAAAAGGAACCTGAATCTCCTAATATCTGGGTTGGAAGAGATAAGTGAAGGCAGTCTCCAACAGACAAGAATCAGACAAAGCCAAATGCTCTGAAGTTTTAAGGCCCTGAACTTAAACAGCATCAATCTTCCAGACATCAAGTGAATTGGCAAACCTCGAGAGGATAGCAAAAAACCTATTTCAATTACCTGTCAATCTGTGACTGACAAGCATGCTATCTTGAGATCTGGAAAATTTCTTCGCCATTCTCAATTTTCCAACGTATATATTAACATTGATCGAATACCTTTCCAGCAACACCGCTTCCATCAACTGAGACAGGAATTGTTCTCACGTCGTAACAAAGGTGAAAATGTGATCATCTACCGTGATAGGGTCTGCTCGAAAGACGAAGCAAAAGCACCAAAAAACTTTCTGTAAATGTTTTAACATATGGAGCTTCTTTTCCTACTATGTTATTGCTGAATGCTAGATCGATTCTTTTAAACTTGATGAACTTTCTGCATTGATTGCTTTAAAAAGTCCTATGGTTATTGCTGTGACAGAATCATGGCTCCACTCTGGTATCACAGATGAACAATTATTCTTTTTTGCGTAAAGACCGCAATGATAGAAAGGGTGGTGGTGTCTGTTCTTGGATACACCAGAGTTGCAATTTCTCCTGTCATGTAACTGATATTAACTGCCCTTCTACCATTGAAGTTTTATCCTATGAGCTAATTGACATAAACACCTTTGTTTTTCTGTGCTACGTACCACCTAATCTTTTGAAAAGTGACCATATAGTCATTGCTGATTATATCATCAGTGTAGTTGATGAGCATCTATGTAAATATCCTGAAAGACAATTGATATCTTGTGGTGATTTTAATAATTTTGATGACACCCTTTTCTCCAATTACTTCAATTGTGTGGAATCTATTCAAAATCCCACTAGAGGTGATTCATGTTTAGATCGCATTTGGGTCTCGCGCACGATTTGCGAACAGTATGAAATCGTTTCTGAAGTAGGTCCACCATTGAAGACCTCTGATCACAACTGTGTGTTGCTTACTGCAAAGAAGGCATCTAAGGCGAATATCAGGACGATACAAAACGTCTATGATTTTAGAAGGTCTCACATTTCTGCGTTTCAAAATACCTTATCATGTGCCAAATGTTTCGTCCATTTATCAGGCATACTCAGTAAACGAGAAGTGTGAAAGGTTCTATGAATTGATGATGGATGCTGTTCAACATATACCTAGAAAGTGCATCGCTCACTCCTCCTCTGATAAACTTTGGATGATCCCAGTTTTAAAGACACTGATAAGCGACCGCTACAGAAAGAAACAATGGAACGTTTACAACCACCTAAAGACAAAGTGAGAACAGAAGTTCAGAAAGCAAAAGGTGTGTGGACCAAAGCTAGCCTAAGTAAAAATCGAAATATTTGGAGTTTAGTCCGCGATATCAGCGGACGAAAACGATCCCCCGCGTCTTTGAATAGCCTCTCTTCAGGAGTGTATGAAAGTCTTCAGATTCTTTCTGATTCCTTTAAAGAAACTTTTAACTCTTTCCTGACGAAACTCCTTTGAATCTCAATGATCAAAAATGGAATTGTTCGATAACGTCAGAGAATGTATTTCATCACCTCTGTAGCATCAACGACAGAAAATCAAATGAAACTGATCCACTTTCCCCTCGTCTATTAAGAGAAAGCGCTTACTTGATTTGCGATGTTATCCGCCACATTTTTGAGAGTTCAGTCCACAGTCGAGTCTTTCCAGACTGTTGGAAAACTGCTTTAATTTGCCCTATTCCAAAGAGAACGAAACCAGGCCTTGCAGATTACAGACCAATATCTCTCCTTCCTGCCCTAAGCAAGATATTTTAGAAAAAATGTTTTGAGCACAATGAAAAATAGTTAACTGAATCTCTACGACAGTGAACAACACTCTTTCCGACCCCTGGGCTCAACCTCGACAACTCTTGTACATACGCAGGATGTTATAACAAGATTTATGGACCAACCTTCCACCGTCGCCGTTCGCCTAACGAGCATCGATCTATCCAAGACCTTCGATAAAATGCACCATGATAGGCTAATCAACGATTTCTCCAAGCGTGGAATAAACCATGGGTTCTTAATTTAGTTGTTATCGTATGTGTTGCAACTGCCAAGCTTCGAAAGCGGTTACAAGATGCAGGGACAAACGTCAGTCGAGCAACTGTGTGGCGGAGGTTGAAGGAAATGAAGTGCGAATCCAAGAAGCCCAGAAAGGTCCCTCTACTTACCAAAGCGATGAAACAAAAGAGACTTCAGTTTGCTCTTGACCACGCTGTTTGGACTTCTGAGGACTGGAGAAGGGTAGGTGAATGTCTGAATTCATTTTGTTCTGAATTTTCATGAGAAATATTAACTTGAGTAATTTTTCCAATTTTTCGCTTTTTTTTATTATTTTTCTTTTTTTTGCAGGTGGCCTTTAGCGATGAATCATCTTTTGAGTGTTCGTCAGTCCGTCCTAGGAGAGTCTGGACAGCTTCCTCATCGAAGACTCCCTTAGAACGACGTTTGAAACATCCAGTCAAAGTTATGATGTGGGGTATTATGAGTGCTGAATGTGCATGAATATATATGTGCATGAATCAACATTCGCATCTGCACGTCTTGGAGTCTCGTGTGAGACCTCAAATGGAGCAATGGAGTTCTGCTGGTGTTAACATCTTTCTGCACGACTCGGTACCGTGCCACAAGGCTAGACTGTGCACAAATTATCTGAATCAAATCAATCTGGATGTTTTGAAATGGCCTGGAAATTCGCCAGACCTCAATCCTCTGGAGACACTTTGGGTGATACTGAAACAGAGACTTTGTGAATATGATTTGCCTACTGAACAGACATTAATTGCAAAAATTGTACAGTTGTGGTATAATGATGTCTCCCTTACCGAAACATGTGAAAAGTTAGTAGATTCCATGCAAAAAAGAATTCAAGCAGTGATCAAAGTACGAGGAGGACATACCCGGTTTTAGCTTGAAATCTGTTCTGCCTTCGAGTCTATTTTTTCATCTACAGCAATTTCCAGCATTTAATTTTAATACATGAGTTACATCAGTTCTTTTTTTACTTGACTGTCGACATAAAACACTATAATAGCGCCTCAAACTTCCAGGAATAGCTTAGATATAGTTTAGATACTATGATTTGCATGAATCTGCAAAAATATGTGGTGTGAGACAGACCGTATTGCCGTTAAAATCTACATGTATATCAAAGATTATTTTGATAGGCACATTTTGTGATGCATTTATAGCTTTCATTTGCGTAAAAATCCGCCTGTGATCACGGTATTGTTGTCTCATAAGTAAATTATGATTTTACAATTGAAATATAAGTCACCAAAAACTAAAATTCAGAAATATTGTGCCTAGATGTTAAAAATGTCAATAAATTCTCCGTTTTATCGACGCCTACGTTGCAAATTAAAGACATTAGTAAAATACTTGTATACGGTTTGAATGCCATTTTCCAAACAAGATTTATTCATATCCTGAATGGAGTTTGAACCTGTTGATTGCAGTTCGATACATTTCCCCAAATTTAGAGGAATTACGCATAATCGGAAAATTAATACGCTGAATACCAATACGCCAATACCAGTATCGATAACCAATACGCTGTGGTGTGAATAAATATATTTAATGTCGTCCTTAAATATTGAATCGAGCGTTATCGCTGGCGTCTTGACCTTGCAAGGAATTTGCTAGATTGAGGCCATAAAGCTAGGGTAGTGGTAGGCTAGCACTAGGATAGTTGCTATCTTTATCAATGCGATAACCTAGCGCTAGCTCTCGGACACAGTGCTGGGCTAGCGGTAGGCTCTTGCTAATTTTTGTTGATGTGAAAGTTGCTGTTAGGGTAGCACTAGGCTAGCGCCATCTGTATCAGTACAGACCTGCAGGCTGCACGAACTTTGGTTTCTAACAGAGACGAATCACTTTATCTGAATGATTTCTGAAGACAATCATGAAGCCAAGACACTGTTTGAATAATTTGTTTCCGGTCAGATCAGAATCAAGTCGGCTTATTCTTCCAGTTTGCTGAGCTTGCCGCCTCGGAGATTAGTTCACTTTGAGGGCTTGTAGATGCTGTGATCAAAATCAGCTGTGCAGTTCAATATGATTATTTTCTATGTCTTCATTTGATTGTATTTTTGATTACTTCCTAAGCATTGTGTCATGTTCAGAAACTTTGTTTGATGTATGTTCAGTGTTTAAATATATCAAGTGGTGGAACTCGTCATTACTCTGACCTAGTTTGAGCGACAGTAATAAAACTGTCATTCCTCAAATTGTGAAAGCTATTCCGACAGTATTGGAAGTGATTTCATAATTTCCCAAGTGACGATGATCGGTATTTTTTCATGCTTCTCCTTCTGGGAGGTCAAGATAAACGTTCATAGAAATATCTATGTTATCACATTGGTTTTTGGACATTTGCCTATGTTTTAGATGATTAGCTATATCTCTAATCTTATCTTAATAATATATGGGCTCTTATGCGTAGTTCAACGTAGCTAAGTGCGTCAAGGCAGCTAAATTAAAACGCGTCAATACCCTATTGCGATCATTCTTCAAACAGAGAATCTGTTGAAGGAAGATTCTGAACACAATCAAAAATAGACTAAAGAATTACATCTGACTAGAATGAGTAACTGCAAATAACAACTGCAATTAGTAACTGTCAGTGGTTGAAGTTGGACACCTACGGCATATAGCATCAATATAGGAATAGTATCCACTTTTAGAGGACATAAATAGATAGATTCCGAGGACACGTTTATGTCAGAGGTAGAAGTGGGTGTTGCTGGCATTCTAACCCAATGAAGATGAAATCTGTGGGGATGTCTACATACAAGCAATGATTCCTAAGTGACATCTATGATTTTAAGATGGATCTCAAATTCTGACTATTGCATAATTTCTATGGAGATTTGACATAGAATGCTTCTTCCGGACAATAATGTAGCATTATACCATGGATTTTTAGGGCAGTAATATCAGACATAGACGAGGCTGCGTTAGCAGCCGAGACTGTCTGATATTTCTGCTCGCAAAATCTATGATATAATGCTATTGTATGTAACTCTTGAGAAGTCTATGAATATTGCAATTCTTAATCACTGTCAGTAACAGATAATAGGGAGATGAAGAAATCTTTGACTGATTTTTATCAAAGTCTATGAAAGTTTGCTCTCTCAATAGATGGTAGTTCATGGCAGTTCATGAAAAATTTGAAAGTCTATGAATGTTTGCAATGTGAAGAGATTTGAAATTCATATTTCCATCAAAAATTGATTTGAAATATCCATTTACCAATTCATTCATTAATGGATTCTCAAGCTGGAGTGACGGACGACGGTTCATGGCTATCTGGTGCGGTGAATTTCCATGTAAAATTGGCGGGCGTATAATGGTGCATTATATACCCTCCAATGCCGGATAATAATGCATTTCAAACTCATTTCAATCATTTCTATGACCTCCGAAGCCATGGAGAGTGAAATACAATGCAGTTTTCAACTCAATGTAATTCAGCGGACAATAATGCCAACTACGACATCAGTGTCCACTGATTGATGTAAAAATCGGCATGATTTTCATGTTCATTGAGTCAGAATGTCCATTCGTATGGATATCCATAAATTTGTGCATGTTCATTTTTGTGTAATTAATTGGCTGATTTCAAAACGATCTGCTTGTTAAAATCGATTCAGATATGTTATCTTAATATATCCCTCCTGGCATTTGTTACTTCCTATCCTACTCCTTGTTCTTATTCATTACAGATCAATTGCGTTTTGTGTCAGCAAGCAGTATTATTTACTTCCTTATCAGAGTAACAGAAATCATGACAAAGCACTGACTTGAGTAGGTAAACAGTGATATCTGCTTGAGTTTCGAATTCGTAGATTGTCACTGTTTACTTGCTCAAATCCGTGCTTTATCATATACACTTTTAATTTGGATAAATTTGATGGCTCCTATACGATTGCCATTCCGTGCGATATCAATGAATATCATAATATTAATCTTTAAAAATTGCTCAGCAATCAACTTTCAGTAAACGTCATGAATTTCCAATTAACTGAAAATCAGATAAATTTGATTGGATTTATCTTCTTTCATGTATTTGTACCAATTAGGATGCAATGATCTTGTCACCAGTGACTGTAGTGCATCACAACTTTGGAAAACGAGTATTTATACGCTGTCTGAATGGGTGAATGCATGTCACCGAGAGAGGTAATGTCCGAAAATATCCACTGTACCGTTTTCAAAGTCCTCTAAAAGCCTAACCCCATGCACCCAAAACACGGAAAACAGCCTAACTTTTACGCCATTGATCGGATGATCAAAAAAGAGAAATTTGAGCTCCCTACATTATATCTTGCTTACACTATCAGTACCATTAGCAACTGTCGAAGCCATTCCACAAATTTGCTTGTTTAGACGACCGACTTAGTAGCGCAAAAGTCTTGCCGGCTTTTTGAATTTTTTTGTTGCGAAGGAATTGAGTTCTAAAGTACTTAAATTGATTTGAAATCGTCTCTTCAATGGCTATGATAATGAAGCTGATGTATAGATAAGGATGTGAAGAGCTCAAGGTTGACATTATTGGTTGATCGGCTGAATTCGGTGACTTCATTGTGTGAGTTTGCAATATTTAGTTCACTTTGGCTGCGCTTAGAAAGATATTTAACCTATGCGAATCTTCGCATGGGTTACTTCTAATTTCGCAACAGTTTGTGAGCGTGGATGAAGCAGACTGCAAGGTTGTGTTTAAGCGATCGTCGAACAGGTGATTGTGGGTAGGGAAACTAAGAGCATTAATCCTCAGACATTATCCGGTAACATGCGTAACTTCTGCGAGAGAGAGAGAGAGAGAGAAAGAGGGTATTGGCTTGTTGGGGCTCGTTGACACTTGCTGCGCAGTTAACTGGTGCAATGAATTCTTCTCTTCTTATACACCTCGATATGCTGCTACAGTGTCATTCCTTCAAACTCGATCTGCAAATCACTTGCAAATAAGGCCGTATGTTGCGTGTTGCGCTTCGAGCGTCGCGTGAAGCGCAAACACGTGCATGTAACCATACAACATGTTAAAGCACTGCAACGTCAAAACAAAGGTGTCTACGAATAATGTGATACAGAATTCTTTATCATATTATTCATAGATCTTCGAGGTCATAATTGTCACATCCAATCAGATTGTCTCTAATTGAACATTTTTCAACTTCGGCGTTTTGTCAAATTTCATAAAACTGTATGGGTTAATGATTTTTTACCAATGAGCCAAAATGAATAACATCACGACAAAAAGAACACATCGAGCCACAACTTCTACGCATCCTTGCGGAAAACGCAATAGAGCCTAACTTAAGCTCTACAGTACCTCACTAGGTTACGGTTCACAGTGCACAGCAAAACATCAAATTCGCCAAAACCCTTGCATTTTTTCCGCATTGACCCAAGAAGAAACACGCACAGCCGCAATGAAGAACGTAACTTTTGCAAATTCAAGTAAGAAGATGCAATTTGTCCTTGAACAATTAAATGAAGTGCAGCGTCAGAATAAGTGTTCCCACCAGAATTACGGAACGTTTGGGATTGACAATGACAATGGACGATGACAAATATTTAATGGTTGATGAGTTCCTCATTGAGAATCACGAAATAGATTCAAAGAATACTTCATTTCTTATGTTGAAAACCATGATTTAGGTTCACATAATGGAAAGGGTGACAACGCAGAGTTTGAGTTGAATTAAGGACTCTAATGTCATCTAACTCCAGAATCATGAGAACTTCGGCAAGTTTGCCTCCAGAATGAACTCAGATCTCCACGAAATTTTGAAGGGAACGAGTGCAAGTGTCGCACACCTCTTGACTGTTAGGCCTCAGCCACACTGCGAGCTTTTCCAAGCGTTTCCGAGCAAAGCGTTTTGCAGCAAATATAAAGTCATCATCACATCGGCTGTAGACTGCCACACTGCGAGCAAAGCAAGCGAGAGCGATTGATTGCTTACGGACATACGTTTGCTCTAGACGCTAGGGACGCTCGTGTTTGCTTTGCTTTCAGTGTGGCTGAGGCCTTAAAGAACTCCGCGGATCAGATGGTTTGTCCTTCATGAAAAGTTTCAATCATAGAGTAAGTATATTAGGTAGAGTGGTAACTCAGCATTTATTAAATCTCCAATGTGTATACACCTTCGATTTTATTAAATGAACTCAAGGGAGGTACAGTCGGAATTGTTTCAAAATGTGAGATATACACATTTATGCAGTTTTGAAGAAATTACCACGGAATTGACTGATCATGGTAGCATAAAGCAGAAGGAAATGATATTATTTTACAGATTAACCGTGTCATGACAGCCTTGGAGAGGTAATGTTTGTTAAATTGGCAGCTCGATGATCTGCCATTGCTTTCATGAATTAGAAATATGAAATTTCAGCCAAGAAAGCACAATAAGATGTCGACTTTTTCATGAAGACTTGCACTATAAAACGGATCATGAAATTCCTTTGATAATCAGCTCAGTTTCCGCTTGGTTAGGATCCTTATTAGCAAATATTCATTTCTTTTGATATGCAACTTGCTGCATACTACTTATATAGAGGAGTCATCTCGGTAGTATATAAATTGGCAAATTTTTTTTTTTGAAACTGCTCAAATAATTTTTTGGACCACGGGAACGTAGTCTCCGCAAAAAACTGAATCTTTTCATACAAAATTTTTCACTGTATAAAGATACTTTTTTTGAGTCGATACTCTACCTATACTCATTGTCAAAATTTCTGAAACATTTACTGTATATCCCTACTCTATGGTTTCAATATGAGATTTATGTAGTTATTCATTCCACTTTTCTCTAAAGATTTGTCTTTAGTCCGCAGTAGATTCCGACCATTTAATCTACTAGTAGGTTTTATTTATCCACAAAAGTAGGATGACATGCATTTATCTATAAAACTAGACAATGTATATCTGTGGAATAGTGAAATAGATACATTTTATCCTGATGTTTTCATGGAGATAGATGTCCAATAAACTCCCATCAAAAGTCCTATTTTCTATACAAATCATACTGAGGAAATCCCTCTTTGACTTAAATCCACTGACAATAACTCAATGAAATCGTGTTTGTAGCTAATATATCGCAACATCTCTGTTGAAATTACATTGGATTTCTCAATCCATGCTATATGAAAGACAAGCAGTCCACAGATGTGCTTTTCTTTTAACACTCGAGGTTTTGTTTGAGAAAGTTTAAGGCATGACCAAAAATCACGTATGTTTTGTCGATTTGACCAAGATACATGTATCAATCCTTCTCCACTTGATTATACAAACTTCTAATGTGACGCCAAACAAAAATGAGCCGCTGACCCTTTCGCGACCAAAGCGAAATTCATAACATTGTCGGACATCAGTATGACGTGCTCTGCACGCACAATTTAAATATGCCCCTATGAAATCTTTCAAATTGTGGTGACTTTAAACAATGTACATGTATGATTGTTATGGTGGCTGGAAGTGCGGCAATGACCATAGATGCGAATGACCGCTAGCGTATGAGTATCTCTGGTCATAGCCGTACACCAAGCCAGCACAATAATCACATTGTTCAATGGAAATTTGCATGGATTTTGTGGCATTTTTGAAAAATGAAAAAGGCGTGCAGGCAATAATTGTCTGCGCGCCATTTGGAACTGTCAGAACTGACTTTTGAATTTCCATGGAACAATGAATGTATGGCTTGGTGTGCACGCAATGTCCTATTAAATAAAAGTCGATTTCTCTTCATTTTGTGTGGGGTGAAAAGATAATAATAATAATAATAATAATATCTTTATTTGAGGTCAACAAAACACAAGGTTAATCGGTTGACGCACTCACAAATCACAGTTAGCACATTTGATTCGCAACATTGAAAAAAGCGACACTGCGAAACTTTTCAAACAAATCTCAATTACAGTCTGCACATTCGCACTCATAGTCATAACATACGCGAGAAAAAGGAAAGTTCACTACTTGGAGGAGGGAGAACTTGAGCCAGAGATAACATGTTTCTGCGTGTGTCGCAATGGGAGTCCGGACAGGGAAGAGAAGTAGGTCGGTCGGCAGCAGATGACATTGAAAGCGGCGGACAAAGAGATCCGACGTAATACCCAAGCGATAAGTCAAATAGTCAAGCCAACGTAGCGCCATACTGTTTTCGGATACACATGCATGTCAATAATGCAATTCAAATAAAGCGGAGAGATCAGTGATCGCGTGGAGACTGTTGCGTGATACCAGTGATGAAATGTAGAAAGCAGGAGATATAAGTCCGCGAGAAAGAAAAAGAAAAATAGACGAAGTAAGCTCAAAGCAAGCGAAACATAATGAGTTAACGCCAAAACAGGACGAGAGTGAAAACTGACCGCTCTCGCTGCCTGCAGTCGGCAGAATGTTATATATGTTATATAATGTTAGATATCTCTTCTATGCAAGCTGCCGGGAGGAAAAATCAACTTTTCAGTTCCACAGGATCACAAAGCTAACTTCTCCTCTTGCAATTAACTTTTCTTGTGTATGTTACAGTGTAAAAAATCATAGAAGTCTATAAACAAGTTATGATTAGCCAGAGACTACCAAGAAATCGATATAGTCCCTGGATTCATAGATTTCGCGATATTGTCATCAACTTCATATTATCAAACTCCCTTCCTATCTCCACTATGTTGAACTATGCGTTCTACATTTTCTAATGTAGAACGGAATTTCTATGAATCAAAATACATGTAATCCAATGGGCTACCGTGCTACATTTTTTTACCCTACAATGCACCCAAATTGCAAGTAAGCTTAGATGATATCTTGGGTATAGATAATAATGCTACACCTCATGCAAGTGCCAGTTAAATATCGGTTCACTTGAAATTCAAATGAAGGAAATGCACATAGAAGTAGATAATAGTACTTTCTATGGTATTGTTAATTTCTATGGAAATGCATGACATCAATATTGGATAGGCTATCTACTAGGACTTTGGATGCCATGGAAAGCCAACCACGTTTGTGTTCTTAGCAGATTGTCTATATCGTCACTGGTCCATAGAGTTCATTGACATTTCTTGATCGTTTGATAATAGTGATATAACTACTCCATCTGTACTACCATAGAAAGATGTAGCACTCGGCTTCGCCTCGTGCTACATTTTCTGTGGTAGTACAGATGTCGTAGTTATATCACTATAATGAACAATAGACATCCATAAGGCACAAAATCAAAATAAGTGATTACAGCAAACGGGAGGATCATGATTGTAGGCTGCACTTGTAATCGAGAACCGCACTCCCTTGAATTTCTGCAAATCCGTTAGTTAAAAAGGAAAAGAAAAAACGAGCTTTTACTCGACGTTTCGGGTCCAGACCCTTCTTCATAGAGTATAAAACAGGCGCATATGACATGCTATTTGGACATATATATGTAAAAGCTGAATAAAAATCTACATGGCGCGACCTGTGTTCTCGTACAAGCCAGCAAGCTCATGACGACCATTCATAGATGGACATCTGTCCTGAATCATGCGAGCTTCCATCAAAGCAGTGTCAACCGTACTTCGTGCTCTCTGAAGGAAATTCACATCGAAATCATCAAGGTCAACAACAGTACAGTCACGAAGATGCACACTCAATGCACTCTTACTGTCCTTATTCATAATACTCCGCTTATGTTCTTGATACCTAATTTTGAAAAATCTTGAAGTTTTACCTATGTAACTAGCACTACAGATCCGACATTTAAAGTCATAGACAACATTATAACTATTACAATTTTTTTATCAGGCAAACGATCACAAAGGTTGCAGTTGTCATGTTTTTTATTTTTATGTTTATTGAGACTATTTAGACAACGGGACAATGTAGGACTGGTAGTATTAGAACATTAAGATTATATTTGCGAATCAGAGAATTAATTTTTCTGTGTAAGCTATCGTCAACGAAAGGCATAGATAAATTGATATTTTTGCTTGCATTGAAATGACGTTTCCTATTCCTCGATTTCCGTCTAAAATCCTTTTCTTTGAAACCGTTTTTCTTAAGTTTTTGTTTAGCGTCATGAATTTCTTCAGTTTCATCTGCTAACGTACTGCATCTTTCATCGGCTGTGTTCAGAGCATTTTCTATGAAGTTACTTTTAACATGATATGGTATCCAGCTGTCTTTGCGTATAGAGTTATCCAAAGTTAATGGCTTACTATAGTGCTTGCAGCAAACACAATCGTTTTGAATCGAGATGCTCAAATCTAGGAAGCTGAGACAATTTTGTGGAAATTCTAAAGTAAATTGAACATCTTTATTTATATTGTTGAATATGTTGAGAATTTTGTAACTATCTTGAAAACTGCATGAGAAAGGACCCATAATGATGTCATCGATATACCGCTTGAATATTGGAGGGGAGATATTCATTTTTTTCAATTCTTTTAAAGCTCTGTTTTCTATGTAGTTCATGAAAATAGCAGCGAAGGGGGAACATAATGTGTGCACATAGGGACGCCACCAATTTGGAGATATGTTTCATCACCATGTGTCCCTATGGTGTCCTTGAGTGAATTTGCAATAGAGGAAGTCTGCTCCAAACAAGAGGACAATGTAAATAAATGTACTTCCACTAGAAAATATATTGTTTTTAATATGCACTTTGAGTAGGGTTCTATCACTCAACGATCGAAGAAATGCAATCCTTTAAAGCTCAAGCAACAGAACTTGCTCTTCATTCGATAGAGTATAAGAAGCCATTTTTAAAATATTTTAAATTTGTCATTTTATCCTGATGTTTTCATGGAGATAGATGTCCAATAAACTCCCATCAAAAGTCCTATTTTCTATACAAATCATACTGAGGAAATCCCTCTTTGACTTAAATCCACTGACAATAACTCAATGAAATCGTGTTTGTAGCTAATATATCGCAACATCTCTGTTGAAATTACATTGGATTTCTCAATCCATGCTATATGAAAGACAAGCAGTCCACAGATGTGCTTTTCTTTTAACACTCGAGGTTTTGTTTGAGAAAGTTTAAGGCATGACCAAAAATCACGTATGTTTTGTCGATTTGACCAAGATACATGTATCAATCCTTCTCCACTTGATTATACAAACTTCTAATGTGACGCCAAACAAAAATGAGCCGCTGACCCTTTCGCGACCAAAGCGAAATTCATAACATTGTCGGACATCAGTATGACGTGCTCTGCACGCACAATTTAAATATGCCCCTATGAAATCTTTCAAATTGTGGTGACTTTAAACAATGTACATGTATGATTGTTATGGTGGCTGGAAGTGCGGCAATGACCATAGATGCGAATGACCGCTAGCGTATGAGTATCTCTGGTCATAGCCGTACACCAAGCCAGCACAATAATCACATTGTTCAATGGAAATTTGCATGGATTTTGTGGCATTTTTGAAAAATGAAAAAGGCGTGCAGGCAATAATTGTCTGCGCGCCATTTGGAACTGTCAGAACTGACTTTTGAATTTCCATGGAACAATGAATGTATGGCTTGGTGTGCACGCAATGTCCTATTAAATAAAAGTCGATTTCTCTTCATTTTGTGTGGGGTGAAAAGATAATAATAATAATAATAATAATATCTTTATTTGAGGTCAACAAAACACAAGGTTAATCGGTTGACGCACTCACAAATCACAGTTAGCACATTTGATTCGCAACATTGAAAAAAGCGACACTGCGAAACTTTTCAAACAAATCTCAATTACAGTCTGCACATTCGCACTCATAGTCATAACATACGCGAGAAAAAGGAAAGTTCACTACTTGGAGGAGGGAGAACTTGAGCCAGAGATAACATGTTTCTGCGTGTGTCGCAATGGGAGTCCGGACAGGGAAGAGAAGTAGGTCGGTCGGCAGCAGATGACATTGAAAGCGGCGGACAAAGAGATCCGACGTAATACCCAAGCGATAAGTCAAATAGTCAAGCCAACGTAGCGCCATACTGTTTTCGGATACACATGCATGTCAATAATGCAATTCAAATAAAGCGGAGAGATCAGTGATCGCGTGGAGACTGTTGCGTGATACCAGTGATGAAATGTAGAAAGCAGGAGATATAAGTCCGCGAGAAAGAAAAAGAAAAATAGACGAAGTAAGCTCAAAGCAAGCGAAACATAATGAGTTAACGCCAAAACAGGACGAGAGTGAAAACTGACCGCTCTCGCTGCCTGCAGTCGGCAGAATGTTATATATGTTATATAATGTTAGATATCTCTTCTATGCAAGCTGCCGGGAGGAAAAATCAACTTTTCAGTTCCACAGGATCACAAAGCTAACTTCTCCTCTTGCAATTAACTTTTCTTGTGTATGTTACAGTGTAAAAAATCATAGAAGTCTATAAACAAGTTATGATTAGCCAGAGACTACCAAGAAATCGATATAGTCCCTGGATTCATAGATTTCGCGATATTGTCATCAACTTCATATTATCAAACTCCCTTCCTATCTCCACTATGTTGAACTATGCGTTCTACATTTTCTAATGTAGAACGGAATTTCTATGAATCAAAATACATGTAATCCAATGGGCTACCGTGCTACATTTTTTTACCCTACAATGCACCCAAATTGCAAGTAAGCTTAGATGATATCTTGGGTATAGATAATAATGCTACACCTCATGCAAGTGCCAGTTAAATATCGGTTCACTTGAAATTCAAATGAAGGAAATGCACATAGAAGTAGATAATAGTACTTTCTATGGTATTGTTAATTTCTATGGAAATGCATGACATCAATATTGGATAGGCTATCTACTAGGACTTTGGATGCCATGGAAAGCCAACCACGTTTGTGTTCTTAGCAGATTGTCTATATCGTCACTGGTCCATAGAGTTCATTGACATTTCTTGATCGTTTGATAATAGTGATATAACTACTCCATCTGTACTACCATAGAAAGATGTAGCACTCGGCTTCGCCTCGTGCTACATTTTCTGTGGTAGTACAGATGTCGTAGTTATATCACTATAATGAACAATAGACATCCATAAGGCACAAAATCAAAATAAGTGATTACAGCAAACGGGAGGATCATGATTGTAGGCTGCACTTGTAATCGAGAACCGCACTCCCTTGAATTTCTGCAAATCCGTTAGTTAAAAAGGAAAAGAAAAAACGAGCTTTTACTCGACGTTTCGGGTCCAGACCCTTCTTCATAGAGTATAAAACAGGCGCATATGACATGCTATTTGGACATATATATGTAAAAGCTGAATAAAAATCTACATGGCGCGACCTGTGTTCTCGTACAAGCCAGCAAGCTCATGACGACCATTCATAGATGGACATCTGTCCTGAATCATGCGAGCTTCCATCAAAGCAGTGTCAACCGTACTTCGTGCTCTCTGAAGGAAATTCACATCGAAATCATCAAGGTCAACAGCAGTACAATCACGAAGATGCAAACTCAATGCACTCTTACTGTCCTTATTCATAATACTCCGCTTATGTTCTTGATACCTAATTTTGAAAAATCTTGAAGTTTTACCTATGTAACTAGCACTACAGATCCGACATTTAAAGTCATAGACAACATTATAACTATTACAATTTTTTTATCAGGCAAACGATCACAAAGGTTGCAGTTGTCATGTTTTTTATTTTTATGTTTATTGAGACTATTTAGACAACGGGACAATGTAGGACTGGTAGTATTAGAACATTAAGATTATATTTGCGAATCAGAGAATTAATTTTTCTGTGTAAGCTATCGTCAACGAAAGGCATAGATAAATTGATATTTTTGCTTGCATTGAAATGACGTTTCCTATTCCTCGATTTCCGTCTAAAATCCTTTTCTTTGAAACCGTTTTTCTTAAGTTTTTGTTTAGCGTCATGAATTTCTTCAGTTTCATCTGCTAACGTACTGCATCTTTCATCGGCTGTGTTCAGAGCATTTTCTATGAAGTTACTTTTAACATGATATGGTATCCAGCTGTCTTTGCGTATAGAGTTATCCAAAGTTAATGGCTTACTATAGTGCTTGCAGCAAACACAATCGTTTTGAATCGAGATGCTCAAATCTAGGAAGCTGAGACAATTTTGTGGAAATTCTAAAGTAAATTGAACATCTTTATTTATATTGTTGAATATGTTGAGAATTTTGTAACTATCTTGAAAACTGCATGAGAAAGGACCCATAATGATGTCATCGATATACCGCTTGAATATTGGAGGGGAGATATTCATTTTTTTCAATTCTTTTAAAGCTCTGTTTTCTATGTAGTTCATGAAAATAGCAGCGAAGGGGGAACATAATGTGTGCACATAGGGACGCCACCAATTTGGAGATATGTTTCATCACCATGTGTCCCTATGGTGTCCTTGAGTGAATTTGCAATAGAGGAAGTCTGCTCCAAACAAGAGGACAATGTAAATAAATGTACTTCCACTAGAAAATATATTGTTTTTAATATGCACTTTGAGTAGGGTTCTATCACTCAACGATCGAAGAAATGCAATCCTTTAAAGCTCAAGCAACAGAACTTGCTCTTCATTCGATAGAGTATAAGAAGCCATTTTTAAAATATTTTAAATTTGTCATTTTATCCTGATGTTTTCATGGAGATAGATGTCCAATAAACTCCCATCAAAAGTCCTATTTTCTATACAAATCATACTGAGGAAATCCCTCTTTGACTTAAATCCACTGACAATAACTCAATGAAATCGTGTTTGTAGCTAATATATCGCAACATCTCTGTTGAAATTACATTGGATTTCTCAATCCATGCTATATGAAAGACAAGCAGTCCACAGATGTGCTTTTCTTTTAACACTCGAGGTTTTGTTTGAGAAAGTTTAAGGCATGACCAAAAATCACGTATGTTTTGTCGATTTGACCAAGATACATGTATCAATCCTTCTCCACTTGATTATACAAACTTCTAATGTGACGCCAAACAAAAATGAGCCGCTGACCCTTTCGCGACCAAAGCGAAATTCATAACATTGTCGGACATCAGTATGACGTGCTCTGCACGCACAATTTAAATATGCCCCTATGAAATCTTTCAAATTGTGGTGACTTTAAACAATGTACATGTATGATTGTTATGGTGGCTGGAAGTGCGGCAATGACCATAGATGCGAATGACCGCTAGCGTATGAGTATCTCTGGTCATAGCCGTACACCAAGCCAGCACAATAATCACATTGTTCAATGGAAATTTGCATGGATTTTGTGGCATTTTTGAAAAATGAAAAAGGCGTGCAGGCAATAATTGTCTGCGCGCCATTTGGAACTGTCAGAACTGACTTTTGAATTTCCATGGAACAATGAATGTATGGCTTGGTGTGCACGCAATGTCCTATTAAATAAAAGTCGATTTCTCTTCATTTTGTGTGGGGTGAAAAGATAATAATAATAATAATAATAATATCTTTATTTGAGGTCAACAAAACACAAGGTTAATCGGTTGACGCACTCACAAATCACAGTTAGCACATTTGATTCGCAACATTGAAAAAAGCGACACTGCGAAACTTTTCAAACAAATCTCAATTACAGTCTGCACATTCGCACTCATAGTCATAACATACGCGAGAAAAAGGAAAGTTCACTACTTGGAGGAGGGAGAACTTGAGCCAGAGATAACATGTTTCTGCGTGTGTCGCAATGGGAGTCCGGACAGGGAAGAGAAGTAGGTCGGTCGGCAGCAGATGACATTGAAAGCGGCGGACAAAGAGATCCGACGTAATACCCAAGCGATAAGTCAAATAGTCAAGCCAACGTAGCGCCATACTGTTTTCGGATACACATGCATGTCAATAATGCAATTCAAATAAAGCGGAGAGATCAGTGATCGCGTGGAGACTGTTGCGTGATACCAGTGATGAAATGTAGAAAGCAGGAGATATAAGTCCGCGAGAAAGAAAAAGAAAAATAGACGAAGTAAGCTCAAAGCAAGCGAAACATAATGAGTTAACGCCAAAACAGGACGAGAGTGAAAACTGACCGCTCTCGCTGCCTGCAGTCGGCAGAATGTTATATATGTTATATAATGTTAGATATCTCTTCTATGCAAGCTGCCGGGAGGAAAAATCAACTTTTCAGTTCCACAGGATCACAAAGCTAACTTCTCCTCTTGCAATTAACTTTTCTTGTGTATGTTACAGTGTAAAAAATCATAGAAGTCTATAAACAAGTTATGATTAGCCAGAGACTACCAAGAAATCGATATAGTCCCTGGATTCATAGATTTCGCGATATTGTCATCAACTTCATATTATCAAACTCCCTTCCTATCTCCACTATGTTGAACTATGCGTTCTACATTTTCTAATGTAGAACGGAATTTCTATGAATCAAAATACATGTAATCCAATGGGCTACCGTGCTACATTTTTTTACCCTACAATGCACCCAAATTGCAAGTAAGCTTAGATGATATCTTGGGTATAGATAATAATGCTACACCTCATGCAAGTGCCAGTTAAATATCGGTTCACTTGAAATTCAAATGAAGGAAATGCACATAGAAGTAGATAATAGTACTTTCTATGGTATTGTTAATTTCTATGGAAATGCATGACATCAATATTGGATAGGCTATCTACTAGGACTTTGGATGCCATGGAAAGCCAACCACGTTTGTGTTCTTAGCAGATTGTCTATATCGTCACTGGTCCATAGAGTTCATTGACATTTCTTGATCGTTTGATAATAGTGATATAACTACTCCATCTGTACTACCATAGAAAGATGTAGCACTCGGCTTCGCCTCGTGCTACATTTTCTGTGGTAGTACAGATGTCGTAGTTATATCACTATAATGAACAATAGACATCCATAAGGCACAAAATCAAAATAAGTGATTACAGCAAACGGGAGGATCATGATTGTAGGCTGCACTTGTAATCGAGAACCGCACTCCCTTGAATTTCTGCAAATCCGTTAGTTAAAAAGGAAAAGAAAAAACGAGCTTTTACTCGACGTTTCGGGTCCAGACCCTTCTTCATAGAGTATAAAACAGGCGCATATGACATGCTATTTGGACATATATATGTAAAAGCTGAATAAAAATCTACATGGCGCGACCTGTGTTCTCGTACAAGCCAGCAAGCTCATGACGACCATTCATAGATGGACATCTGTCCTGAATCATGCGAGCTTCCATCAAAGCAGTGTCAACCGTACTTCGTGCTCTCTGAAGGAAATTCACATCGAAATCATCAAGGTCAACAGCAGTACAATCACGAAGATGCAAACTCAATGCACTCTTACTGTCCTTATTCATAATACTCCGCTTATGTTCTTGATACCTAATTTTGAAAAATCTTGAAGTTTTACCTATGTAACTAGCACTACAGATCCGACATTTAAAGTCATAGACAACATTATAACTATTACAATTTTTTTATCAGGCAAACGATCACAAAGGTTGCAGTTGTCATGTTTTTTATTTTTATGTTTATTGAGACTATTTAGACAACGGGACAATGTAGGACTGGTAGTATTAGAACATTAAGATTATATTTGCGAATCAGAGAATTAATTTTTCTGTGTAAGCTATCGTCAACGAAAGGCATAGATAAATTGATATTTTTGCTTGCATTGAAATGACGTTTCCTATTCCTCGATTTCCGTCTAAAATCCTTTTCTTTGAAACCGTTTTTCTTAAGTTTTTGTTTAGCGTCATGAATTTCTTCAGTTTCATCTGCTAACGTACTGCATCTTTCATCGGCTGTGTTCAGAGCATTTTCTATGAAGTTACTTTTAACATGATATGGTATCCAGCTGTCTTTGCGTATAGAGTTATCCAAAGTTAATGGCTTACTATAGTGCTTGCAGCAAACACAATCGTTTTGAATCGAGATGCTCAAATCTAGGAAGCTGAGACAATTTTGTGGAAATTCTAAAGTAAATTGAACATCTTTATTTATATTGTTGAATATGTTGAGAATTTTGTAACTATCTTGAAAACTGCATGAGAAAGGACCCATAATGATGTCATCGATATACCGCTTGAATATTGGAGGGGAGATATTCATTTTTTTCAATTCTTTTAAAGCTCTGTTTTCTATGTAGTTCATGAAAATAGCAGCGAAGGGGGAACATAATGTGTGCACATAGGGACGCCACCAATTTGGAGATATGTTTCATCACCATGTGTCCCTATGGTGTCCTTGAGTGAATTTGCAATAGAGGAAGTCTGCTCCAAACAAGAGGACAATGTAAATAAATGTACTTCCACTAGAAAATATATTGTTTTTAATATGCACTTTGAGTAGGGTTCTATCACTCAACGATCGAAGAAATGCAATCCTTTAAAGCTCAAGCAACAGAACTTGCTCTTCATTCGATAGAGTATAAGAAGCCATTTTTAAAATATTTTAAATTTGTCATTTTATCCGAATTTACTTTTTCTAACGCATTCATGTCCTGATCTGAATAATTCTCCAGGCGATCATTGCCGACGCAAATAAAATGTTTGCACAAGCTGCCACCTCTTCATTGTTGATCCTCAATCATTGACTTAGAACTGACTTCATTACGTGCAGAATATGTATTCTTTTGTAACAGATTTTTTGCTGAGACAATAGAAGAGATCAGATACTTTTGAGAACTTACCGCATTTAATAGAAATCCGATTTACATGAAGCAAGAATGGATACCAGGTCTGTAGAATGGCAGATCCAGACGAACAGTTCAAAACCGATTAGTGTCAATACTGCTAGATCTGCATAATCGGATTTTTATCATCCAGCTGTTGACGATCTTTGTCTTCACCCTATGACGATGACCCTGATTCTTCCCTGGTATGATCCTCGCAAAAACAAGCCTCTTGACCTGCGTTTTTGAGATTTTCAGCGCACTGTCAAACTTTCACCACAGATGGCTGGATTTGGCCAACAGAAAGGTCAAATTTATATCGCATTTTGAAGAGTATTTTCTTTGAAGTTTTGAAATTTGCCAGTTTTTGCTAAGGTTATGAGTGATGACTTACAACGAAGTGCCTGTATTAATTTCAATATGAGTGCGAGTCTATGAATCATGTTCATCTACAATATCATAGACATTGAATAGGATATTTTAAATTCAAATATTGCGCAAGTACTACTCACCAAAATGTTTGCTATTGCCAACTATAAATAGTCAACTTAAAAGAGTAATGAAAAAGCAATTTACGACGATCCTGTAGTTTTATATTCCCTTTATTTTGGCTTAGTCTTTATCAAGGGATACAGAAAAAGGAATTGTACTGAATGTCGCTAAGAAAATTTAAGCCAACATTTCTATGGAATACAACCCAGAACTTTAGTAGAGCATAGCCATTGAAACATGCTAACACAGAATTTAACACAAATATCAATGGATTGCTTAAGACATCAAAAAGATGAAAATAACTGATCTGTAAAAAAACTCAAAGGTTGCACAGAGTTAATGAAATCATTTCGGTGGGCCTTGCTTTGATCTCTTTCTTTTCGACCCTCCGGTTCTTTGAGCCATGTATTGCTAGTTTCGATCATGTGATGGACTTGCATGTGATTGTGTGTAATAGGATGTATATAAACATCAGATTCAGGACCTTTGAAATGCTCATTTATTCTTGATCTCGTTCTTCTCGAGGTCCCCCCAATATAGTGTTTGTCCCATTTGTTCTTGTTGCATTGTTTTAGGCATGCAGACAGAGTCTTTGGTGCTACATTCTCCATTTGTTACTCCATTTTTGCATACATTGCATTGTTCATAGGCTAATAACATTTGTTTTGCCTCTTCGTAAGCAGATGTCAAGACCTTCATACTACATCGAAACTTACAGTGCATGGCTCAAAGAAAGAGATCAAGGCAATGCCTACCGAAATACTACTTAATCTCATTAATTCTGTGCAACTTTTGAGTTTTTTATAGATAAGTTATTTTATCCTTTTGATATCTCGAGAAATACATGATATGTTAGCATATTTCAATGTCCGTGCTCTACTTACGTTCTAAGTTGTATTCCATAGAAAGGTTAGTTGAAATTTCACTAACGACAACAATCAGTCCAATTTCCTCTTTCTGCTTTCCTTGACAAAAGCTACGCCGAAATATGGGGAATATAAGACTACAGGGTCGTAGAAAATTGAATTTAATTACTTCTCTAAATGAAAGAATCCCCACCGATGACAACGAAAAATCAAATTCAAACAGTCTTAAGTCAAGTATTTCAGAAAATAGATCTTAGTAGTCGTACGTTTCACATACAAGATTTCAGATTACCTTTTCAAGCCATAGTGAAGTCAACGAGACATGTGTAGAGATTTAGAAGATACGAATCAATTCTGTGGTCAAAATTGTCTTGCTTTCCGTTTAACATCGGTTAAAGTACAGAATTAGATTGTTTAATCGTATCACTTTGCTAGAAGTGCAAACTGATTCAAAACGGTGGCACATGCAGGAACTTACTAGGTGAGGGAAAAAGAAATTTTAAATGCCTTACAGAGATAGGAAAAATAGTCGTGCGTCGCTTGCGGATTGCTCTGAATGCCTTCAAAATGCTCCGATCGCCACGACTCCTTCAGATTCGAAAAATTCAGATCATTGCGCAAAGGTTTTCTCGATAATGTTGGGCCATCCGATCATTTTAAAAAAAGTTAGCAGACGCACGAAAAAACGTTCACAAACTTCTCTGTAGAGAACTTGACATCGTCTGTGTCTCTTTGCTGTGTGATCCGGTTGATAGCAGTCACTGTAAGTTTGCACAATTTGGCGTGTTTAATGTTGAACTGGCTGCTTGTTGTTCGATTGCTATGGTATTTAATCAGGAGCCATTTCATTTACGTTACATGTTCCAATGCTTCCCTTCTAGTCAAACGGAAGAAGAGACGACCTGTGTAAGTCTGCGGGTTGAAGAGTCATTCATATTTCTATGCCTTTTGCTATTTTCACACGCGAGCGCTTGTCAATCAAATAGTTTGAAAACTCAACGTTGACGGCAATTCTGGAATGCCTAACGATGAGAAAGATTGGTCTATGATTGGTCTACTTGACCATCAAAAAGTGATATTCATTACTCTTTTGAATGAATGAATCCGGACTGATTGCAACGAAAAATCAAATAAGTTGTCAACTTGTGCATTTTCGTCGTCAGTCTTCTTTGTAATCCACAGTTGAAATTATTCAAAGCTATGAAGCACTTTTTGGAGGAAAATCTTCTGTATTTCATATAGATACGTAGCACATATTTATTTCAAATTAATGGAATTAATTTAAGTATAAAATTGCTTTTTATTTTATACACAAATCCTTCAAATCTTATCAATTTCTTATTTGAAATTTTATTGCATATACCAGTTTAGCATAGTAAATGCCAATCATGAAGGTGGTAATCGGTCGAATTTCAATATCTATAGTACAAAGATGAGCGAGATAATGCACAGGAATGCCATCACTAGAAAGTTCATACACGAAATAAAAGTCAGTGATCAACAATTTCTAAATCGATTAAAGTAATTCGCCAAAGAGGCTCGGCATCCGTATTCTGTGTTCAGAATAAGGCCCAGTGTTTATTTTGCATGTATTAAATGACATTTCGTACATGAAACTACAATTTACCTATATTTGCAGGAATCAGCATCTATTCTGCTCTATATCAGACTTATCTACAGCTTATACTACAGTGCAACTATGTTCGACTATTGGCAATGCAAGAAATTCAAATGAGATGTAATGAAACGAAGCAACAATCTTTTTAGACAAATCACAAACAGTAAATCCCACATTCTTCATGACCAATCACGAAAGGATTCCAAAGCCAATGCAGAGTGATCATGTGCCGGACTTTGAAAATGGAGAACTCTTTTTTCCTGTACACAACTTCTTTGGAAAAAAAGAGTTGAGTAGAGCTTCCTCTTGCGACACACCAGTTGTCGAATTTGGTATCTTATCCTACCTTAAGTCCCTCTTTTCCTTCATTATCTGCACCGACTGCTGCTTCTTTTACTTGCACGAGCAATTGAAAACTCTCTTGCATTGATAACCATGTGATGAAAAAGAAAATAAACGCAAATAGTAATGTTATTTATTTTAGTGTTTTGCCGGAATTCAGTGATTTTGATTGAGCTGGGCCTTACTAGGAGAAAATCTCGGCAATTGAATGTATGCATCATGCTCAAGACATCTAATCACTCCTTATCTGTACTTGTATTTGGCATAATTTAATGATTTAGACGACAAATATTCAAACTCTAAATTTCTTTTTACTTAAATTGGACCTCCTCATGATCACCTCTTTTTGGGGCAACAGTCGTAGGAAAATTGCCTTCCATACTTCAAGAAGTCTTTCAGCTGAAGCACGCGCTCAAGCATGACTGCACTCCTTCAGCACAGCACGAAAGGAGCGTGAAGCTCAAACAGCTCAACGTCTAAAAACGTAGGTCTCTTTTGAAACATCTTACAATCTCTCATCTCGTGAGCAATTCATATAGAACGTGTAATTCAATACAATGCTCAAGATCAATGGAGTCTCTCCTACAGTTAGAAGATGTTGAGCAAAAGATAATTCGATTTGAAATCAGAAATCAGTGAATTCTGTCAATAAAGCTGATTGTCCTGATGCTCTGGACTGAGGTAACGCCGTTTCTTGTTGTTTATAAACTCTGCTGCTAAATATGTTTGTTCGATTGTAGTGGAAGTTGCTGGGATGAAACAATGGCGGGTACAGCTCTGCTCTGTTTCGGGTGTTCGGCTCAGGGGGCTCGAAGCTCGGCCATTTATTGGTTAATTACCTTGCATTTCCTGGCGATACAAAGCATGGTCTGCGTTGTCTATTTGCCCTTCATCATCGTGGAACAGAATGGGTTTTGGACTGTCTGTCCTTAAGCTATAGAGCTGATCATAAAAACGGGCCACCTGAACGATAAAATTCAATCGGTTCTCAGTTCTTCAAATCATATCGTGCAACAACGTACCATACATCATTCGAGAGCTTGCATTCTCACCTTTAAAATGAGCTATGATATACTTGTATCCGTTATTGTAACTGCTGAGTAGTGTTCGAAGCATGAAAATCGCTCAATTTACAAATTGCAAGTTTTCAATAGGAAAACCTGTCAGTATGATAATGAATCAGGCATGGGGATGACGAGCATTTTCTGAGCTCAAATTTTACATCCTGTTCTTCAAAATCGGCGAACTAATAAAACATTAGTGATATCGTGAAGTTATCACAAAATCATGACCATTTTGGTTGAAAATGTTATGTTCTCAATTTTTCATCAAAAATATTGGTGTTTGGTATCCTCCGAATTCTTGCGATATGAAGAGTATGAATATGCAGGTCATATTCATATAAGTTCAATAGTTCGCATTCAAACTTCTTCAATATTTGTTTTCATTTCCGCAAAAGTACACAAACAACATGCAGGGTAATCGAAGGTTCTAAACAAGCCAATTAGCGAAGGCATGTCTTTGTTCTCTCATAGTGACTGCCGACTGTTTATCTTCATTGTTTTTGTACGATATAATTGGAAGAAATGAGAATCGATTGAATTTCATCGAAGTTTAGATGGTCCGTTTTTTATAACAAGTCAAGTAATCACATTTCCTGAAACTGAAAGTTTTCAATTGATCATTGTCAACACGAAAATAAAAGGCATCTTCAGTGTGCATTTGTGAACTATAGAACACGAGCACGACACGAATGGCAAGTCTCAACACGACAAGAAACACAATTGTGTTCGTCTCACGAACGAAGACACATATTTTCCTTATCCTCAGAACTAAGAATTGATCTGTGCATTGTGCATGTGCACGCGCCTGAAGGTGCATTCTCACCGAACGTGTCGCGACACGTCCAACCCAAAATGCCTGTTCTCATCGAGCCGCGTGGAGAGGAGCGGGAGAGTGGAATGGAGCGGGGAAACAACTACAAATACCATATCATTACGTACGCTTCTTATCACTAAATAATAAAGATGTTCACATTCCTTGTGTTGCATGCATTCGAATGAGCCCAAACAGAGCACCATTACATGACATTTTCCCATGGTTGCTAAATGACGTACTCAGTTTTCAGAATTTACATGGAATCAATTGCAACATTTCAAGCATAATTACTGGAAAATGATATCTAAATGACATATTCTCGGGGAAAGACATTTTGCATTAGATCTACGAGCGTGAACAACAGAGGCGTCGCGACCGGGGGTGTGGGGGACCGTAACACCCTCCCAATATGAAATTATTAAAAGATTCAGGTAAACCGCCGGTTTGCCGGCGATTCATCTCTAATATTCACTGACGTTGTTCTTATCCACAAAAACACGTCTTGTCACAAAAACACATCGCAATGTCAGGAAATTCTCACCCTTTCTAGACACCAGAAAGTATATGGTTAGTTGTTGTTGATGATATTGATTTGTCACGCGAAAGGTGAACAAAGTGTAATGTAATCAGGCTCTTAGATCTGCAAGTTTCATCACACGAGAACAGTTCGTTATGAATTGAAGTGCTTCTAGGGGAAGTCTATTTTAGAGCAATATCCAAGTAATTGTATGATGAGTTTTGGTCGACAAACGGTCTAGAAAATAGGTTCAATCTGAGAAGATCACTGAGCTCAGTATGACATGGGGACAAAGAGGCATTCAGTCCTGTTAATTTTCATTAAGTAAATCCGAATATACAGAAATTGTTCTCTTGAATATCAAAATAAATCTGTAAGTTGTGTTTGTCGCATGGTTGAGGGAATATCAGATCAGAGCTCGGATATTAAGACCATAAATGCCAGGCCTTCAATGTCGTAATTGAGCAGCAACTTATATATGCCAAACATGCAAAAAATGCCACGGCTGTATGATTTTAATTAACCGAAATGTCAATTATCCGTGTCCGAATTAACGAGCTTCGAGTCGACTGTACATTACTTCACTGCCAACACTGTTTATAAAAACCAAGTGTAATCAATTATTTTGACAAGCTGTCAACACAATTATGAGATATATCGACTGTTGTCACGCACTGCGCTGAGCTAAACAAGCGAGCATTTTTTTCAAGGAGAAAAAATTGGCGCTGGTTGCAAAATGAACACCACAATCATCTTCTTCGTGAAATTTCCTTTTGAATGAAGTGTGTTTCAACAAATTTGGTCAAAAATTTACGATCTACATCACATAAACGATACATAGCGTTTTAATTTCATCGAAATACTAGAGGGAGTAACGACCAGTTGCAGACAGATAAATGAGGCCGACATTGCTAAGTTATTTTCCAATTGCAAATGAAGTACGGCATGCTTTTCAGTGATTGATATTACAAATTTACCGTTGGGATGTGAGCACTGTTGCAAACAACATGATTTTGCGATAATTAATGATTTGATATTTTACATTTGTAAAGAATAGGGTCTTTAAACATTTTTAATGATTTTTAAACATTTTCATTCATGGGATGACAACAAGTCACAGGCATAGAAATTGACAACAATAAAACCTCTAGAATGGAAATTAAGCTTCATGCAATGCACAATAACGGCACATAAATCGCACGCATTTTCACTTAGATGCACCTGCCAACGTCTGTATCATTAGGTTAGAATCAGTCACATGAGTAAATCGAAGGTTTTAATTGGTTCTTCATGCCCCAACTTAGTTCCCCCGAATGTGCCGCAACCTTGAGTCAATTTCCATTCTAGCAAACTTCAGATAAACAGTTTATTTCTATGGTCACAGGTGAAAGATCATGAAATAGAATTGACGCACGAATTGACTTTGCCATAACTCAGCTCACAAAATGACCTGTGTTAACTTACGTTATACTCATTCTATTGAAGATCACGATGACAAATTTCTTGTCTTAGTTTCCGATACTCATTCTGTAGTGAATGAAATACCTCTTTTGTCTCCAAATACATTCATGAATTCGATTTCATAGCTGATAAAGCATGAATGTGCATTGTTGAGGAATTTCGATGTGCATTTGGTCATGTTGTCCTCACAGGAGGTCAGAATTGTCGGATAGCTATGTCGAAGATCAGTCATTTTTCTGCACGAACATCTGGCAACCTGTGGTGTCAGGTTGGAGAGCGGAGGGTAGAGCAAGTCACGAGGCGGCATGGTGTGAGTTGCATTTTCCTATCTCGTAAGCAAACCGCGTGTCATTTCAGAACTTTTTTCTGAAATTACATGCTTGGACGCGTGGTACCGCGCGTCTGTGTGTGTACAGCCCACAGGTTTGTTAAGGTTCCGAACGAAAATTCTGGTTCAACTCGAGTTCATTTAATAAAATCGAAACTGTATACAAATTGGGGATTCAATTAATACTGAGTTGCTACTGTACCTAATATACTTACTCTATGGCCACGTCGCATCTCTATCGTGGTGAACATGCGAAGTAATGAGACAATGAAATGGGTTTGAAACATACCACGAAAACAAAATCAATGCATCGTTCTTGTGATCATTATTTAAGAAATACATAGCAAACCATGTCAATCCGGATCTGCATGAATTTTTTCAATGAAGTACAATTTTTCTTGTTACCTAGGTGCTTAGCAACAGGAATATATCACTTTTGGGTGGATATGATATCGCATTCAAGAGATATGCGACATGTATATTTAGATTATGGGCAGATATGTGTAGTCAGGAGCATATGGCATTCAGTTGACCACCCATGCTGCGATTGTAGGGATGGACGACGTAGGGCTGATTGATTGCCACCTTCTTCTTCTCCTCTGCCGACCAACGGGATGCTTTATGGAAAGGATGCACGGCAGCGAGGGTGAAGGCAACCTTGACGACGGAGTCGTCAAACCATCATGTCACGGCAATTTCGTTCTTGGCGTCGTAAGCGACTGACATTAATCATGGAGGCTTTGCCTTCATCGACTTGTGGTCGTCGATAGGGCAAGTAGTAAGCACACGATTTGCGGGGATCGTCCCGGTGCAGGCGTAGCTCTTCTCGCGAAGCTCGGCCAGAAGCAGCAGTTCGTTGAAATAGTTGTCGATAAAGAAAGTAGGATCTGCCACCGCCGCTTATTAAGAGGTGTGGTGTCCGAGAATTTGGTGAGGCGATGGGAAGCGTTGGTCCTATTGTATTAAATTGGATCATTCTGGGAGACCTTCTTTGAAGTGGTGTTCCGTTGTGAATCCTCTTCTTCGTCCTTATCTCCGATGACACGTCTGCCGGAGAGGACAACCATGACAGGGGATAAGCTGCCTACCCGAGAGATTGCCGATTGTTCCTCCGCCATCCTCTTCACCACTGTCTTCATCAGACTCCCCCGTGACCGCGGGAGGAGCAATGGAGAATTGATCCACGGCCGCATCTTCCTCTTCGATTAGAAGTTGTTTATTGCCAAAAAGTTTTTGAAAAACATAAACGATATAAACATGACCATACAGCATGGTGACATTTGAAAAATAATGAAATTCACATATCAACAGAAGGGCAAGACGGCGAATAGAAGATTTCATTATCTGAAATTTTTCGGAAATTTGTTGGAATACAATTACATCTTTGCACGATACATAATTATTCTCGAATCATTGTTGAAACGCTAACATACATTCATCATCGGAGGTGCACTTTTTCAATGATATGAGTAATATGCACAATCTAACTTAATTGTCCCATATCCTGAAAGCAGGGTTGTCGTGGGTATGGGGTATTCTGTGGGTTTACCTAAGGGTATGGGTACTCATGGCTATGGGGTGGTTATGGGTGTTGAGGTCATCACCACATATCCCATAGCGTTTCAATGGGGATTCTGTGGAGATTATCATGGTTTTTGATATGCACTAGAAGCAATCAGAACTGACAATCTATCACACAAAAAATCTGATTTGTCAATTATCAAACAGTTTGCCATCTCCCCACTTAAATTCTGTGAGATATCTATACTGATTTGACACCCATAATACATTGTCAATGATTTTGAATAACTTATAATAGCTTCGTTGTGTCATGAAGGTCTGAAGGGGAAGACCGCCACAGCACATGCCTCATTTGCTGCAGAACTGAATGGAGGCTGATTTGCACGGCCTTTTTTACCGGCATATATTGAAATAGATATTAAAAATATAGTTGTTTATAGCCCTACTTGTTTATACTACTCACATGGTGCATGCAGATCAAATTACTTAGATTCATAATGATTGTGTGATATAATTGCAGTTCTGTGATAATAGCGTGTAATTATAAACCTTTACTCGAAACTTGTCACGAAGTAGTTTTCCGTTTCCAGTGTTATATAATAGATAGGCGTGATAATTACACGTAGGCCTACTGGAATCGCATGCAGTAAGGCAGTGGCGATGCGAATTCAAGACTGACATGATCTACTATCGCATTTTGCACTTAATGCACTTTCGGGATCTGCCGAGTAAGGACTCAGTGCACAGAAAAAAGAATTGCCAGTTTTAACCATTAATTGGTAGGCCCCTATTATTGCGCAATGAGTATTATATTCATAACTCCGTCTATTCAAAACACCTTGGAAAATATTTCTTTCAATCTAAATTAATACAAACATAGACATTCTGTATGAGAAAAACAAAAACAGCTCACACAGACCTAGGTAGTATGAGTCTTAAAATCTTATATTGCAGTTTTCTTAAAAAACGTTGAAAAATCACATTCTTGGTTTTACCCTTACACTTTTCAACAGTTTTCGTAGGCTATGAAATGTGCGAATGGGATTTAACAAGTCAAAATAGTGCGAACGACTGCAGGTTACAGAGCACTAGTTTAGAAGATATTGAAGGGCCCCTTTAGGACCGTGTTTGGGGAAAAGAACAGGTAGGGCCGAGGGTCAAGACTAGAAATACTTCTTAAGTGAAAGACAAGAAATGATGTTAAAGATTAAGACAAGAAAGTCTAGGAAAAAAGGAGTTATCTGATATTTGTCTTCTCCAGTCTCCTGCAATATGCTGTCATCTTATTGTCAGGGGTCGCCTTGCGATGTGCATGTGGTCAGAACTCTCCTACGCCAATCCACTCGATCATTCGTCGCACGTGTACTTTCTGCTAATCTCATCTGTGAAAAATCCAGACCCTTTGCTAATTTAGTAAATGAAGAACAAACAGCACGAGTTGGCGAAGCCTTTCGTTCATTTTTATCAAGGCAATACATGAAATGTGAAATGCAGATACAGTCAGTGTGGAATTACGTAAAACTGAATGGTTCTCAACATCGGACTGTGATAAGGAAATGATTGACTGTATGTGACTTCAAGTTAAAATGAAGGTTGAATCAGAAAGTCTCAAATCAACTACTGAGAATATATATCTCCAATAGAGAAGTGAAGGGTAAATCAATACAGTTAAACTTCAACTGAAAATAGTTATTCTGAGGTTTTTTAAATTTCCATTGTTGTGCACCATTTTCTTGACACGTCAATCTTTAACACGCGTAGATAAGATATTATCCACTTTTTTTAAATTTTTTCAATATCTCTTGATTCGTGGTCTGAAATAAATACGCATCATGTCGGCACTCTAGCCTACCTGTAGTCCTTTATCCACTAATGAAGCCTTATGACGATGGGTCTGCCTAAATTATGCAATTTGCAAATGTGATTTTTTTCGAATCAAGCGCAGAGTATCTGATGATCACGAAAAGATCTTGCTCATGTACGTAAGGATAGGTTGAACTTCATCGCTGAAAATGATATCCAAATAAAGATACCCTGGTACAGAATAAAATCATTGGATTACTTAATGACGGACTCTTAGTAAACATTCACTGTGAGTCATCAGAACCGGAATATCAGATAATAGACCATGTAGCACCTTCGAAGGCCCAAATATTTTCAGGGGAAGAGCCAGAAGTAACCGATGATGCTGAAATACTTTTTTCCCTTTATCACTTTCTTAAACTAAATTCTGTCGGAATCAATGTGATCGATGTAACTCGGATAACTTGGAAGCAAGAAAATATGCATAGCCTGTATTAAAACTACATACTCATTTTTCCCCATGTTCTTGAAAACTTTGCTCATTTAATCCCGTTTCACCTAAGATGCTATAGGCCTAACTGAAGAAAAAGCCGCAACTTTCAGAAATGTAATGTGCACTTGAGATACCCAAGATGACGGCTGTCCTCAGATAGTCTTATGGTTGGCGAAATTTCGTCCATGAGAATCAGTATGATAGACATGCTCACATAAGCAACGGCTTCATAAAAAGTCATGGGATCCTTCACAACTGTAATAACACTTTCTTTGGCGCGGTTTCCTCCCATGGCATTTCAGAAAGTGTCACACATGTCACGCACGGGACAGTCTTGATTTCTTTGTAAAATATTAGAAATGTACAAAAGCGCTATTAATCTAACTTACCATATTTTGCAAATAAGATACTCACAGAATGAGGATAAATGAGGACATCAAGTATCATTTCCTCTCAATGAGATAAATAGAAAAAACTACTATTGAAATAATCGATTTTTCGTTAACTTTTAGTATATTGCTGTATAATTAATCAATTTTTAGTGTGTGACAAAATTCAACAGATACAACCAATCATCACTCTACCAGTAACGGAGACAATTTCTTCATTAATTCATAAACTTGATGTCCCGTGCGGCGTGCGTGACAATCGAAAAGCAATTATTGATTAATTAAAAAACTGATTTTTCACAAAACCAGGAATAGCATGTGAATCAATTGTCTGTCTTTTTAAATAGTCCGGGAGCCAGCGCAAAGATGTGCAGGGAACGAGGTAGTAAATTTTTCATGCTCAGACGAGTTTGCTATACAGAGAGGAGTTCAGATCACAACGTCTGCCGATGTCAGTCATTTGCACCTGTCTAGTACAGGCCCATGTTAACTCCCGAAAACTACCTCAAAATACATGAGAAGAGGTAGCATAAGTCCTCTATTCATGTACAAGCCAAAAGCTCAGCTGATTTATGAACAGAAAATAACAGACACGTAGGAATTTGGTAAAATCCTTAACAGACACCTCGAAGCACCGTCGAAATATACCGGTTTTGCAGGATCGGAGGTAGAACAAAAGATTACAAAAGATAAAAAGCGCAGTGCCTAGTATTTTTCATGAAGACCCTAACAGACATCTAGCTAGTTGCATAATTGCAAACAGACACTTAAAACATGCGAAAATGCCCATTTTTCGATGAAACAATCAATTTGTTGATGAAAAATATTCCACGCTTCACATACATCATCAAAATGAAAGAACTGACCTTACATTGATATACTGCCTTTGGAATGGGTGTGACGAGCACACTTAAGAGCTTTTTATCGCTGTAAAACTAAATTTTGTATGTTAGTTTACAACATATATCAAGAACATATGATAAAAATTAAAAATATCATCTCCAAGAAAATATTGCTTCTATAAATACAAACAAACGGCATCTCCTGTTCACAAATACACGTTACCGGCAAATTGTTGTTTTTCACGACCTATCATAAACATTTGCTACAATTTCTCGCCCCATCCCATGACTGCGTGCCTAGGTAAGTAATTTGATCTTTGAATATAATAGAGCACTGCATGACGCTGCATCAGTGGAGTACACTACAGACTGTCTGTGTTTCCGTGATGCTATACAGCCTGCTGCCGGTCGGACAGGTACGAAGATGGATGAGTTTTCACGTCACAGTAACTTCACTTTCATCGTTGATTTACGCAAACAAAGTTATGATTCTGTATCCTATTGGCGACAAGCTCCAGCCACAGCCTTAATATAATTCGGTGTAATCAACATATCTCATACAGAAAAAAGACACTGCATGCTCATAATAATTGTGATTGAGTGTGATGAATATTTCAGTGTTCAGAACAACCTTTGGTCAAGGAACCTAAAATTATTGGTGAACTGAGAAAAGCTTTCAATTTTTGAGCGATTTATTTCATGGATTTTGTTTTTCTCCGTAGAGGTCGTTGCTATGTACATCGAAAATCATCAACAGAAATGTTAAAATGTTTTGGAAGTGTAGAAGACAACTAATTTTTGCGGATGAAATCTTCTTCATTCATCGTCTGAATCACTCCAGTTACTATCACTGTCTCCGACATCTTCATCGACATCCATGTCGCTTTCACTGTCATCGTTATCATCATCGAAAGACTGAAATCAAAAGTAATGTTGGAATAATGAAATACTGGTAGCTGAAACATCTACATTGTTGTACTGATTCACGCCAAAATTCCGCGTATGTACTATCACTGTGTATGTGCAATAGAGAATCTTTGCATTTAAGAATCTGTTTTCAGCATAATCAATATTGTAACTGAGATCAATATTGTAATTGAGATCAATATTGTAAGTGAGATCAATGTTGTAAGTAATATTGTCGCTATAAATGGATGCTAGTATTTTTACGTGATAGTATTTTTACGTATTAAATAGTGAAATATCAAGAACATGGCAGCAATGTATTATGTAAAAAATCCCTAGGACTTTTGGATTTATTTGTTGAAGAATTAGATTGATACATGATCCCGTAATACATACCTGTGTGTTGCCGTCAATGTTGTTAGGCACGGGTGGTCCATTGAACCACACAGGTTCATACAACCCGTTAGACCAAGTCCATCCGAAGTTCTCTGGGACGAGTCCAATTGTTGGATTTGGGAGATGAGATCTATTCCACAGGATTGATACATATTGAGCTCGAAGGATCTTTTGTCGCAAGGTTCGCCAGCAAGGCGGAAGTAGGGCGGGGTTTAACCTTTTCACGTTGGAGAGAGGGTTATCCTGTAAATGAATACGGATTTTTGTTATTCCAAGAAAGAATTCCTTCTCAAAGTGATTTCATAGTCTATAGCATTTTGTATTTTAATATTCTTTGAGAGGATGTACTGTTGTGTAATGCCAAGGAAGTTAAGACATGTATATATATATTTATATTATATTTATATAATATATATATATATACCAGTTCATATCGGTCTACTTGAAAAAGATTTATAAAATATTCAATTACCTGATGAAATTGTCCAGTCAATCGACGATAAACAGCGTATCGAGCTTCATCTATATCTGCAAATGAGGGATGACCGTATATGGCACAAATGAAGGAAACTAACCCTTCATAATCCGGCTCTTCTGTTGTTGAAAGCTGAATAAGGGCAGAGGAAATTCTACCTGACTCGTCTTTTTCAACTAAATCTAATGCTTTTCGTTTTCCCTTGTTAAAAAAGGAAGAAGTCACGTCTGACCCGGTAAGTGCATGAAGAGCTAGGAGTGCGGAAGTGAAACCTTGTCTCCTTCCTTCAAGGGATGCAGCAATACTAGATATGTCAATAAATCTTCTATTGAAGGAAGTTCCAAAATCCATGATCAATTTAGATATGGCATCATTGCTCACTGCCAATTTCAAAAGAAGAATGAAGACATCTGTGTCAGTTGACTTTACCAGCAACTTTCCAGACAAAGTTGAAGCATGGAATATGATGAGTGTGTCTGCCTCCTCATGGTCCCCTTGGAGAGACATTGGATGATCGTTGGTCAAACTCTCATCTTTGCTGTCAATCTGGTATCTGATACAAACACCACCGTGTGATACAAAAAGGGATTTCTTCTCGAAAAAACATCTGTATTCCTGTTTTTTCCATTCAGACATTAAAAAATCAACCAAAGAATCTTTGAAGCTGCCATTCTTTAAAAGATTTGACATCATCTGTAAAGGACTTTGGTCAGGTCCAAGAATAGAATGAGGTCGATTAAACTCTCCTCTTCTTCTCCTTTCACTCTCCTTCAAGGATGTGTCAAGGTAGGTATCAAAGAGAAGATGAATTTCAGTACCCTGAGATTTCATCACCGTGGATAGCAACTCTTTAGCAATTGCAACCGTAAGTGCGGGATCCTTCATATTTGGTAAGTGGACTCTCAGCAGGTGCCCACCATCGATTAGTGTCACGTCTATATCATGTTTGGCTTCACAATCAATTGGAATGCCTTTCTCTTCTAATGTTTTCAGAAGAACTGCTTTAGAAGTACGTAAAGGAGAGCCATCAGAGTGAGCTAAAGACAGAGGGACATCAGTGAGTGGATACGAAAGAAGATATTTCATATCAACAAAAGAATTGCTTTGACTTGCAAGTAGAACCACTCTCCCGAAAACATCCAACATATCTCTACAGTGTCGAACCGATCCTCGCAATTCTCTGTATTTCACATTCTCTTTGGAGAAATTCTGCACCTTCAGTCGCTTCAGTGGTTGTAGGAATCTTTTCTGGTCGCGCTCGCATTCCTGCAGAAAGATTTTTCTTTGCTCTTCTCCCGCGATAATGTATCGGTTAGGTACTTTTGCGTTTGTAATGACGCTGTTTTTCCGGTTACGACGTTCACCAAACTCGACTTTGGTATTTCATCCGAAAATGGGTTGCAAGTCTGTATAATTGCATCAATGAGTTCGACAAATCATCGTTATCGCGTTTTATGCGATGGGGACAGTTTTGCTTAGATGGATCGTGAGATGAATTCAAACCTAAAAATAGCTTCAATTCAGAAACAGGCGAAACCCACGCTGAGCAGATGTCAAACACCAACGTCTGACTGCATCTTTGGAGTTGGCAAAAGCAACAATGCCCGCTGCTTTGGATGACGCATTTTTAATTAACAGTTTGCTCCAAACATAAATCAATGGATGTCCTGGAAAAAATGTTTGGGTGTACGCCTTATAGAAAAAGCACCCATTTCTAATAGTTCCTTGCATCGACTAGGCATGTCACCAAGTTTTTGTTGAAATAATGCGCTCCAACGCGCATAGTTTGGCCTGTTCAGAGCAAAAAATACGTTCATGACATTAGGAAGAACAGATAGAAACCCATCAACATCATTCATTTTGATGGATTTCTGAAGCTGTCTATATAAACGATTTATCAAGTAAATGTAAATGCCCCAAAACGCCGGCGTTGAACCGTATCTTCCTTCAAGGACATCACACAAGAAAGTGTCATAGAGGCGCATAATTCGTAAGAAAATCATCGTTATTCTGCAGATACTCTTCCATATCGGATTCATAACTGTCGGAAATGTTTATCAATGACTGCACATCAGGGAAATCGTTTGTTGGAGAACTCGGACTGGAACCGTCGGAATAGAAGAGACTCCATGGCTGTGGCAAGCAGCTGGTGAACACGTGTACATTGTATAGAATTTTCCACGAAGAAAACCAGGAAGCGATCCCTCAGCTAAAATCCCAGCCTGAATAAGAAGATATTCTACACCACAATCTGCTATGTATGTTCCTAGTGCTCCAAAGTACGCAAGCTCGAGATGATAATTAAAGGGAAACATCCTAGCAAAATGAGAACTTTGTCAAAGATTGGTTGTTCCATCGCTTGTATAGTGTATGCCTTCAGGGCAATGGCCAGGTCATATGTTACAATCGCATATTCTTGATTGGTTTCATTCGCAACTTCTAGGCTACGCTTTAGCGTTTCACGAACAACGTCATTTTGGGTGGGCGACTTCAAAATTGGTTCCATGTATCTTACTTTCTGTTGAGGTAGGAAATCTCTAAACATAGGTTGAATAAAATCCAAAGAACATGGGGGGATGAGGGAGAAAAACTGAATGTCTGAAGGAGCCAATAAAAGTCCAATACTTCTAGTGGAATATCTTCACGTTCTTGAAAACTTAAGACAAATTTTGCCTTTTGGACGGGTTTCACAAATGGAGTCAGCGCTCTATCTGATCCTTGAAATCGTCTCCGTTTTTCGGGACATGTCATGGACTCATTCTCATGTGAATGATCTCCTGATCTTGGTTCTGATAACAAATACGAATGTAGCATGAAATGTTCCTCTTCCGTCAACAGTCTCAATCTGAGCGTCAAAGTTATCCCATGCTAAACCTGTAGCCAAGATTGGCAGAGTCTGTAAAACCATCGGGAGTCTGTTTGTCATTTTTTGCAATTGTATAAGCGAATTCGTTTCTATCTGCTTTACTCCGAGTAATTAATTGATGTGACCAGCTCGATTGAGTAATTGCACAACAGTCTTAGATCCAGTGAGACTGCTAATACCTAAGCCAAAATTGATATTTTTCCATTGGTTTCACGCTGCCGTGACTGGTGCAAAATACAACATCAGAAGCAAGAGAACTAACTTTACAGTCAATGTCACCACTAGTACTTCTTACTCCATCAATCAGATGTGGAGGGGTTGAAAATAATAGACTAACTCAGGTGGAATGTCGGCTGCCGCTCGCTTCAAAGAATCAACAGTGGTAGGGGTAGGTATTTTTGTACTTGGCAATTGCAATATTAGAGCACGCAATTTCAAAGCAACACTTCGTAACTCAACCTTGAATTGATAGCTTTTATCACGAAGAACATCATCTTAGCGTCTTCGAGACTAACATTTGCATTGTGAATTAGCATGCCATCGCGCTTACTAAGAAAAGAAATTGTGATTTCATCCCTGAATTTCTTTTTGATTTTTTCAAGGAGGGCACTTTTTCTATATAACTCAATATCATCTGAATTTCCCTAAAGAAATGAACTCAGATGTATAATTGCTGTAAATTGATGAACAGGAAAGAACATTATCATTTCGTAAAATTTCATCGGTAATAAAGTCCTTCAATTTTTCAAATGCTATTTCGTGGAACTTGCGCGTACTGGGCATCGAACTATCTGGCAGAGTTTTCTGTAATCTTGACAAATTTGCGACGAAAGGACGGATGGTAATGTGCTTCTTGAGCTAAAAGATCTCCGCCTGAATTGAGAATGCCGAGAACACGCCGTGAAGCTTCAGTGTCTTGCATACAGCTGCACTTTCAATCCTTGCGCAAGCATCAAAGGTGGAAGCAGGCAGATAGATTCTCAAAACATCCGTTGTAATATTTGCGACTCTTATTGCAAATCAGACAGCATTTCTCAAGAACTCCTCTATTTGTCGTTACAGGAATGGTATTTTGCGAGCGAGTAGGCCTGTCAGAAGTACTTTTCCTCTGAGGTGTATCTGACAAAATTCTTAGGTCTTTTTAACAGACAGCCGTGAATCTTCTCAAGCATGAAGAGTGATAACAATCAACTGAGGATGGTGCATCATACAGCTGATTCTTGATGTGGCTTCACGGAATGAGTCTCTCGTAAATTCGGTTCTCAATGAGGCCGCATTTCTAATATTAATCCAGCAACTGCTTTGAAAACATTTCAGTGATTCCGATGAGGATTTCCTACATATAATACACCTATTTTCTAGAACGTCGCTATTGATGCTCATATTGCCTAGCGACTGCTGAAAATTTGCTGAGTAAAAAAAGTTGTAAATAGCACGTGCTTTTCGTAGACTGTTAGCCTTAGTAACGCTTGAATGAATACATCATTAAAACAGCAGAATTCCATTTGCTCAAAAAATGAGATATTCTTTAATTTTACCAGTTTCATGTGCATAGTTCCAACATGCCATGCTGCATTCATCACACTCAATCACAATTATTATGAGCATGCAGTGTTTTTTTCTGTATGAGATATGTTGATTACACCGAATTATATAAAGGCTGTGGCTGGAGCTTGACGCAAATAGGATACAGAATCATAACTTTGTTTGCGTAAATAAAAAAACCCCAACGATGAAAGTGAAGTTACTGTGACGTGAAAACTCATCCATCTTCGTACCTGTCCGCCCGGCAGCAGGCTGTATAGCATCACGGAAACACAGACAGTCTGTAGTGTACTCCACTGATGCCGCGTCCTGCAGTGCTTATTATATTCAAAGATCAAATTACTTACTAGGCACGCAGTCATGGGATGGGGCGAGAAATTGTAGCAAATGTTTATGATAGGTCGTGAAAAAACAACAATTTGCCGTAATGGGTAACGTGTATTTGTGAACAGGAGATGCCGTTTGTTTGTATTTATAGAAGCAATATATTTCTTGGAGATGATATTTTTAATTTTTATCATAGTTCTTGATATATGTTGTAAACTAACATACAAAATTTAGTTGTACAGCGATAAAAAGCTCTTAAGTGTGCTTGTCACACCCATTCCAAAGGCAGTATATCAATGTAAGGTCAGTTCTTTCATTTTTGATGATGTATGTGAAGCGTGGAATATTTTTCATCAACAAATTGATTGTTTCATCGAAAAATGGGCATTTTCGCATGTTTTAAGTGTCTGTTTGCAATTATGCAACTAGCTAGATGTCTGTTAGGGTCTTCATGAAAAATACTAGGCACTGCGCTTATTATCTTTTGTAATCTTTTGTTCTACCTCCGATCCTGCAAAACCGGTATATTTCGACGGTGCTTCGAGGTGTCTGTTAAGGATTTTACCAAATTCCTACGTGTCTGTTATTTTCTGTTCATAAATCAGCTGAGCTTTTGGCTTGTACATGAATAGAGTACTTATGCTACCTCTTCTCATGTATTTTGAGGTAGTTTTCGGGAGTTAACATGGGCCTGTACTAGACAGGTGCAAATGACTGACATCGGCAGACGTTGTGATCTGAACTCCTCTCTGTATAGCAAACTCGTCTGAGCATGAAAAATTTACTACCTCGTTCCCTGCACATCTTTGCGCTGGCTCCCGGACTAAAACCTCAACGGTATGTCTTATCCTATCTAACAAAATGTGCAAGACTTTGGAATTGAAGTGCTCGCACTTTAGGCGACTCTGTCATGGAGCATGTCCCAAGGAAAGATTTTATTACCAAACGATCAGTCAAATCATAATACTTATTTCTCGAATTAAAACGGTGGATTGTAGAAAGTACATTTCAAATCAAATCATTTCCACTTACCGGAAACAAACACCCCCATTAACATGTATCTCAATCAGGGTTGCGGAAGCGTTTTGCGCCTCCATTGCTTCCAGGCCCACTGGAAGCGCTTTCGACTGGAACATTCCATCCAAATTCCTGTCACTATAACATGGGGCTCTTTATGTATGTATACCGATAGCTTCTTAAATTTCATAATTGAGCTTCTTCGTAGATTGCCTACAATACTTTGTTATTGTTACTTATTTATGTTATCACTTATTCAGTTGTCTACTCACATAAACTGTAAAATCCATTAATGAAAAAATACATCAGACTTTATTTTACGACAGGTCTCCTTAACCTTGTTTTATATGCTTAGGCAGAACACAGCAGACATATACGAGTAATAGGGAATTGGGAATAGGCTAAATTACAATGGAATTCTATAGAATAGGTTTAAATAGTATGCCTATCATATTTATTTTTAGATGCCATCTATCACTGGAAGTGATAACGAAGATAGTGACAGCATAAGTGAAACCTCTTCAATTAGTCACCAGTATGTCAGCAAGATTTCACGAACTGATAAAGAACCTTCACACAGCCAGTCAACAGTGTCGATTTCAAACAATCAAAATCAATGCGGTATCCTACCATTTATCGATCGCGTTAGGTCATCGGAACAAACTGAGATTGAGGAATCATTAACCAAGGCAATTTATGTCACTGCTTCTCCCCTGATTTTGACAGACAATCATTGGTGGTGTGCATTTTGGAAAGATAAGGCCAGGATTTCAAATTCCTTCCGGACAAAATCTTAGTGGTCCATTTTTAATGAAGGAGAAGAATAGAGTTAGCGATTACGTTCGAGGATTGTGCAAAGATTTGCCATCTATTGGTATGTCCGCTGACGGCCGGTCGTGTATAGGCCTATCGAATGATTCTCATATTCAAGTCTTATTTATGACTCCAACCCCGTTTTTCTTTAAAAGTATTCACTCAGAAGAAATGCGACACTGCAAAATTCATGAGTGACATTATCTGCAATGCGATTGATGAATTTTGTGAATTATCTAATGTAGAGGCTAAGAGCATTCGATTTTTGGTGACTGATAACGCTGCCAACATGATACAGTCCGTTTCATAAAAAGTGGATCATCCTAAAATTTGACTAAATAGAACATAAGTATGATACAGAAAGCATTTTTCATGTTATTTCATGTCCCTAATATATTTAAATGTCTTTATATAATCTGATAAGCTATGATACAGTAACGGTTCTTAAGAAGCTAATATTTTGTGGCCCTACCCTTATTGTCAATGACATCACCAATTCGTCTAGGCATTGATTCGATGATATCGTTGATTTTTGACTGATCTAACCCACCGAGAACATAACGTTCGGTAACCAGATACTAACGTTACGATGAAGTTTTAATAAAGTAATTTAAAATTCCTAACCAAAATATAACGTTATTGAAGTTATTTTCAGGTCATCTATGTAACGTTTGGCATTATAGGTTATACAAACGTAAGTTCAACGTTTGTGTTCCAACTAGTTATCTCAAAGTTTACTACAATATAGAAACGTAACGTTAGTCAGGTTATTTTCAGGCTATGTATTTAACGTTTGACCTGAGACGTTTGAGAAACGTTATTAGAACAGTTGTGTTCCAAATTTTTTTTCTGGAAAAATGCAAACTGCAAAGCAACGTTATGATGAAGTTATGATGATGACCATACACAAACGTTGCTATATTTACATTCATCTAACGTTAAGTGAGCCGTATCATTCGAACGTTACTCTTATTTCGTCAATTGAACGATTGTACCTGGTGACTAGGATAATTGGAATGTAACGTTCACCCTTTCACAGTAGAACAACGTTGTGCTAGCGAATACTTAGTGACCTGAAGAAAGGAAATACAGCAGTTAAATGCAAACTGCAAGCAACGTTATGATGAAGTTATGATGATGACCATACACAAACGTTGCTATATTTACATTTATCTTACGTTAAGTGAGCCGTATCATTCGAACGTTACTCTTGTTTCGTCAATTGAACGATTGTACCTGGTGACTAGGATAACTGGAATGTAACGTTCACCCTTTCACAGTAGAACAACGTTGTGCTAGCGAATACTTAGTGACCTGAAGAAAGGAAATACAGCAGTTAAATGCAAACTGCGAAGCAACACCATGATACAGATATGGTACACAATCGTTGCAAATTTGCATTATATTCATGTGAACGATAACAAGTGAACTATACGCCAATCAAAAATGTTAGAATTGGGTCTAAGATCACCATACTATGCAATTTGATGGGCTACCCAGTAAAATAACGCTGTTGTAACCAACATTTTGTGGCCTGTAAAGTGATGACGTCCACTTGACCAATACAAGTGATCGGAATTTCACTTACTAGTCTAGTCTAAGAAATTCAGTCTAGCAGGCCTTTGTAATTTTTACGCTATGGGAATATCATGATGAAATTAGGAACTAAAAATCGATGCCAGAAGAAATTTGTTTGTAAAAATGAAGGAAAAAGCGATTTCTTTAAGTAGAATTAGAAGATCTTCCGAAGGTTTTTCTCCATACATCAGTTTTTTGCTCATCTCTTGGCTGAGAGGAAACTTAATGATGTAATTGAAATACACATTATGTGATCCCTGCTTGCTGAAATTTTAAATATATTCATCCAGATGAACGTCTCCTCCATTGGTAAGTCGCAACCACTTTTTTGGAATACGGCTGATTTTAGATGCCCTTTCCAATCATGTGAAATACGAGAATGTGCAAACATATCTCGTAAGTAATCGGATCGATAATACCGATAACTACTATGAACAATTGTATATTAATAAAGTAGCAGGAATGAAAATTCTAATGAAACAATGACACATGCCTATCGATAGAAAATGCAGTAAGCCTAATGTACTAATGCTTAGTGTGGTTGCGGCTACCCTTACACGGTCAAGATTCCGTTTTATCTCTACACGATCATCCGATCTGCTTTCCAGTATGCATGGATTGGATTGTCTGTGAAATCTGGGATAGCAGATCGCCTATTTAGAACAACTGTTTTCATACGACGTCAGAACGGCCGGAAGACTCGATCGGACAAAGGCGTGTGCGTGCTCCCTTCATTGAAATAATCAGTCTACACAATCAACCGCACGACACACTGGGTTTGTATGATTCCATTCATTACAGCTTTGTATGCATGAAAATGTGTGAACGTGCTGAATAAGCATGACATAAATAGGCAGACAGACTGGTAGAGAGAGAGAGAGAGAGAGAAACAACATGCGCGCGCATCAGAAACTCACAATCTGGGACGAGTTCGATGTGATCACATGATTGTATGACGTCACTACTTGTCCAATCTTGAAATTTGCAAACAAGCCTCGAATACAATCTCTCGCCTGTCATTCTGGATTTTAAAATATTTTACATGAATATACTTAACCAGACAGAATAGTGCTTTAAAGAACACTAGTAATCGACACATTTTGATGAGGATCTATAATAATCAAATGAACCGCTAATTTTGAACTTCTCTTTCATTTTCACTAATTCTACCCGATCTCTTGGATTGACATTAAGTCAGTGCATACTCCCGTTCGGTGAGACCTTTTGACAGAGTATATTAAGCTCAACTGTTGGAGCAAGTCGCACCATGAGATAAACTGGATTTTTAGCTTTTGTGTGTTATCTCACCGCTTCGACTGATTGAGGATTTTTGATAGATATCATGAATATATGAGAAAGTGACAAATGATTCATTTATATCCCACTGATAGTTAGACCGGAGTATATGCATCTTGCATATCTCAAATTATCATTTTACGTACCCAGTTCTTCAGTTAGCAGGAATTAGATAACAGATAAATCAGTCTAAAAGTACAAGTAGAAGAACGTGTCTACTTCAGGATGGTACCATACGATATTTCCGAATCCGGGTGCCCATTGATGGGGTGATATTGCACTCTCTAATTTACGTCAGTATAACTTGCCGCTTAGTGTTACGATGATACTTTTATGAATTTGAGCATGTAACGATCTCATGGCTGTGTATTTCATGATAACAAACATACCTGTCCGTACACAGAACTCTAACATAAGGGACCTAGGCCTACATTAGCACATAATTCGGACTTCTTGCCATACTACGTAGCCAGGACTACTTCGTAAGGTATTTGAAGCTTGTAAACAACTTAAATCTATACTCTTGATTTGCGTAGGCCTACTCCGTAAACTTTCAACATACTACTGTGTAGGCTCAGGAAACAAATTTTAAGTAAAAATGAATCTTATCAGATTGATTGAAAAAGCTTGCAGACCTAAGGTATTTACAAAAGTTGAAAACAAAACAAACAGGGAAGGCAGTTACTTCACGCATACATATATAGGCTAAATAAACTTGGAATAATATGGAAACAGTGATGTTCCACATGTAAAAATAAAGCGCGCCCCTATTATGAGTCTACAGGCTTATTGAAGCTAAAATCTAGCATGGGGTGGACTCCACTGAGTGTCAGATAATAGGTTAGCCATTGGTAACAAATAAAGAGCAGGTATGTAGACTTACTTAGTTCAAATTACATAACACCCTAATCATTAGGACACATGCACTGTCATGTAATCCCATTGTCTGAGTGCCATATCACCCCATTCGACTTTTCAAAAGTAAACAGCTGACGTCTCGAGTATATCAAAGACTTGGAAAATTAGTTGCCATGATCTCATGCTCTATTGACTTAGATAAGAGAAAACATGTAGGCCTAGTACCGGTTGATCATAGTTGATGGGAGCGAAATATCCCAAAAGTTTCATTATTGTAAGAACTTATTATAGGTAAGGTAGACGTGATTTCCACCTCTGGTAGAAAAACGTAGTGTACTACAAACTCAATTTATTTATGCCGATTTTCCTTCATACTAAAGCTTCAATATGTCTATTTCGGATATTTAATGCAAAGCAAGAATTCGGCTGTATAGGGTGGGTGCCATATCACCCCGTGTACCAAATCACCCCATTCTCCCCTATTCCCACAAGAGAAGTCAACGAAATCTAAGTTATATCTAGACTTTTAAGTATCATAAATTCATAACCCGAATATTTTTCCATCAACCCTTATTCGGGTCGGGGTCGGTTGGGTTGGGTTCGCATACCTCAAAATAAAACCTGATAAAGATTTCAGCCTGAGCAATGTGCCTGTACAATGCAAGACATAATGACTATCTTATAATGATCAAGTCAACGCAGTTGCTTTTGGCATTAAAGTTATGTCCTTTGAGGTCAAAGCCGTTGTTAAACTAAATGTGACATGGCGTGAGACTGATAACTACATTGTAAGTATAAATTATTAAAACATAGTCAACGGTCGACAAAGCAGTTTTTGTGCACTCATGAGATGTTAAATCTAGGATTGAAATTACTCAATCAGTAATTTCCACATGCTACTAAAACTCCACGCTTCTCAAACAAAAGTGAGAGAAGTTGGAATAATTCTGTCCCGCAACCGACTTTTAATTCGATTTTCTGGACTTATTGTTCATATGAAAACACTGGATAGGCTACATAAGGTAGGCCATACACATGAAATAATTGAGTATTACTACTCTGATTGAAAGGTCAAATATTCATATTAACGATACTTTACATAGCTATGCTCCAATCTGTTTGTTGAAACTGCTGTAAGTAGGCGCGGCGTGGGACATTTCGTGTACGAATAGCACAATTTAGTTTTATAATCAGATAGCTAAAACATCCCGCATTGATTGAATATCGCTACAACCACTCGACATTATTTGTACATATCAACTAGATATGCTTCATGGTTTGTTTTTTTAATCATACAAGAAGAGACACAATGAAGGCGGTTATGTGATTTTGATAACTTAAACGTGTTTCTATTGAAATGTATCATAGAATTGTATGTAGGAATATAATAAAGACGGATAATGGTTTCTGATTCATTTAGAAAAGGCAACATCTGATGATGTAGGTATAATTTGTTTGAAATGTAAGGAAATATCTATAATGATGCCTTGTCGTGTTGGCATGATTTTTAATATGCTTGAGCCTATAGGCTACTCTGCGTCTATGTTATGTGCATGTTTTGAGAGAAAGCTGAATTACTGACACTATCTGTTTTTATGTGCCTTATGTATGCTACAGAAAAGTTACTGAGAAAATTATCGAAATCACCTCAGTGGACGATATGTACGAGATCAAAAAGTATTCGTACTTAATTTGAGTTTGAAGTTATAACGTTAATTGGAGAAAGCATCATATCAGATATCACTTTTTCCCCAATAACATTTCGCGATTTCAGATATCACATATGGTTCGGCTCCGTGACAGAGTTTGCAAGTGACAGTTCGATGGATGGCTTGTTACGGTATGAAGAATTCGTTGAAGATAACGAACTGGAATATCGTGTGCCCTATAATTTAACTTATCTCATAGCACCTATTCGCACGAAAAATCTTGTTAATGTGTCTAACTCCCTTAAAAAATTTTAAACGGGCATGGCATAGCGCTCTGTATTATAGGCCTATTAGTCGTAGGAGGGCTTTTCGCATAATATGCTTCTTCAACAATATGTAAACTTAATTTAAAATGTGTAACCCTACCTTTACGTGCAAGTGCAGGCTTCAAGGTGCGTAATTTATTCGTTCGTGCTAACCACTATCCAGCCAGTGTTATTCAAGCAATGACACCATATGTTATAGCTGTATAATAAAACCATTGTCAATGTGGCTTCAATACTTGGGTGTTTAATCAGCGAATGTAAACAATTTTGGATAAAATGTGTGCACTTACATTGGCATCGTTTCACATCTTACACTTCCATGTTTCACACGGTTCTAATACGAAACATCACCTCGAATAAAAACCTGATCTTGCGTGACACATACACTATCAAAATTGAAAATGTCATTATTGTACATTTCAAATAGTGGAAGAATTCTCCAAATTTATCTTTTCTTTTTCAGGTAGCAGCAACACAGCAAAAGTTAATAAGAGCAATTTTTTAAGATTACTAGACATTGTGAGAAATGGATGATGGATGTTGTGATCAATTTGATTTGCCTATTTCTGTGACTCGTTCAGAGAAGCGAGAGAAAAGGAAATCTTATTCCAGAGATTGGATTCGTGCTAAACGAAGGAAGAGGAGCGAAAAGTATGAGTCTGATGTTTGTGAAATTCCAGTTCCTGATTTCTGCTTGGAGAGGGCCATCAGCATTGAGGAAGACGTGGATGGAGCTTCGAGTTTCCCTGACCAGTCAGATTATGACATAGACTTATTTTATGAGCCCGATGAAACAATGATATCTGATGTTGGATTATTGAACGAGAGTGACTTAGACGAGACGGCGGACCACCAATCAATGGATTATATGAATCAAGAATTATGGATTAATGAAATCGTGGGTACTCATAGGTATACATCCAATCCACTGACCGACTGCATTGAAGCAAGTGGGCAAGACCGAAAATTCCCCAGTCTAATCGAGGATTTGGCTGATGTGTGTGTGAGAAGCAGGATATCACCAAAGCAAGTCGACGGAATTTTAAGATGTCTTAACAGACATCCTGATGTTGTTCTTGAAAAGATTCCACTTAGTTATAAGACTCTATTTGGTATCAGTAGGGAATCTGTACGTTCAAAATTGAAGCAAGTCTCGGGTCACTTGTATTACTATATTGGCCTTGAAAAGCAAATCCGCTCCATTCTGAACAGATTGCCGCATAATGAAATAATGCGCTTGGACGAACTACAACTGATATGGAGCACTGATGGAATGCAGCTATTCAACAGTAGACGTATGAATTTATGGCCTATTCTGGCTTATATATGCAATGTAAAACCCAGATTAATTTTTGAGGTCGCATTGACATATGGTCAAGGTAAACCGAGTAATCTAGAATTTCTGGATGAATTTGTCACAGAACTTAAAGATCTCATGGAACGTGGGATCATCTATCAGGGAAACAGTTGTTTCTTACTCATAAAGCGTGTGTATGTGACGCACCCGCTCGTGCGTATCTGAAACAAACAAGGCAATTTTCGGCGAAGGTAGGATGTGATTTATGTGAGCATATCGGAGTTCACGACGGGAAGCGAGTCATTTGGGTAGGATATGAAAAAGGATTGGCAAGAACTGATGAAAGCATACGAACAAAACGACAAGCAGAACACCACAAAACAGGTGATCGAGAAACGCCTTTATTGAAACTAAAGATAGACCTGGTTAGACAAATGCCGCCTGACTTCATGCACCAGGGAGGTGGAGTTATGAAGAAGCTATTAACGTGGTTGACCAGCGGGCCGAAGAAAAGTGATAACAACAAATATTGGTGTCGCATGAGCGCAAAAAACGTGAGCATTTTAGAGGAGAGAATCAGATACGTGGCCAGTTTCATGCCTTCTGCTTTCTGTAGAAAGCTGAGAGCGACAAGTGAACTGCCGGATTACAAATATACAGAATTCAGGCAGATACTTCTGTACACGGGAAGTCTTCTTTTCCTTGACTTGATGTCTACCGAACACCATTATCGACACTTCATCGCTTTGAGTTGTGTTAGCCGTCTCATGGTGGATCGTGACAAAGTCCACGAATCACACACTATCACGAAAAAGCTGATGAAGAAAGTTATCAATGGTTTTCAAGAATATTATGGAGACTCTTTTTTAACTTATAACACACACGTCTTTCAACATCTTGTCGATGTCGCTGATTTTCATGGAGGTTTAGATCAGGTATCGGCTTACCCTTTCGAAAATCATTTGGGACAGTTGAAGAAATATATCACCTCTTCTCACAATCCCCTAATGTCCATAATCCTCGGTATAAATCGCAGAGACAATGTTGTTTCGAATCATCCGGTAAAAAAGCCAGTCATTTGCATTAAAGTTTCACCACCAAACAACGTATTTGTTGACACTCATTTGCACAAGGTATATGAAGCCATTTCAATCGATGATGCTCAAGTGGTAATGAAAGAACATGTCCATCTAACTCCATTTTTTACAAACCCTTTATCTTCCACGCTAATCAATTTCTATGTTTCCAAGACCTCTAAACATAGAATTGTCAAAATCGATAAGGATGAAGTACTTCAGATGAGGCAGGGAATTAAGATTGACTTCGCTAACTTTCCCGGGCTATCTGATCCTCGACTCACAGATGATTGTTCATTGATGATTGCTTTACTCCACGGCCATGATGAAACATTTTACTAATGAAATGTGTGAGTGAGAATAACCGAATTTTAAAAATGCTTCAGAAAAAATAATTTTTTTATTTTTCAGATTCATGCTGGAGTCTGTGATGACAGAACCTATGATAAGCAAAGATTCTCAAGAGCCTTCAAATATTGTTGGTGATAATGATGGTATATTGCGAAAATCTGAGCGTCCGAAAAAGCGTCCTCCAGGCATATCAGTGAGTTGTATTCTATCAAAACATTTATGTTTTCATTGAAAAATTAAAACTAGGATTAGATAAAGGTGATTGCTTGTTTCTCATTCGTGATAAATGATCAATCTTCTGTATTCTACATTTCATAGGTTACTAACATGCAGAACATTTCATTTTTACATATCATGATATCAATTAGTCTGACATGTCCGGTGTGTAAGTAAAGATTTGATTGTTGAATATCATTCGGATTATCAACGTCAAAACTTATACTTGTTTCAGGATGAGTGGGCGGTCTTCCATTTTCGTCAAGACAACTCGTTGTTCAAAGTTCCGTCTTCATGGATTTTGAAGAAATTTTGCAAAAACAGGGATAATGAAAGAAAAGAAAGACATTTTTGTTGGTGGCCGACAGATAATCTTAAGAATATCTCCCGTTTCATTCAAAACTGTTCCGAACCCGATACTTCAAGTTGGAAGCCTTTGAGAGGAAAACTACTGGGTGTGTATGACTCGATTGAAAAAGCAGAGAAAGCAGTATCTAGTCGAGATGGAACTGATCCGACGTCTGATGAAGCTAGTCAAATTAACAATTCTTCGGACGATTGCTCGTGTGAAGACATGGATCCTAACTGCAATATCCCGAAAAATGCATCTGCACCACCTACTTCTTCCATACAGATTTCTCAAGCAGGTAATTATTGTTCTAAGTCACTTAACATTGCATAATGATCTAAAGACCGAAATCCTTGAATTGACAGAAATTATTATGTTATGCATATTTGGTAGAGAGATCTGCATTTTTACGTCCTATAATTCAGCTTCTAATTTAACTTGATCATCCGTTTAACCTAACGGAGCTGTGTTCAAATTAGAACAGTCGACTTTAAAAGTTGCTTGTTCAATGAATACACATGTGGCCCCATGACAAGGCTATTCGATTTCATGTTTCACTGTCCATTTATTTATCTAACCAAAAATATTTATTCAACTCCATTTTAGGGGAGCCCAAACTGTTGAAGTTGTGAACATAACTGAAGGGAAGAAAGCTGCCTCTTGCGTAATATATTTGTACATGATATTGTCATTGAAACACGCATATTTATATTGTAGAAGCAAAAATGTAAATTGATGTAAAAGTAAATAATGAAGATGAGCACAAAATTTGGACAGCTAACTATTGCTTCATTCAGTCCGCTGTTTGATTCAATACGCTGCATTGTATATCAATGGAAATATTTTGGTAATTGGTTGTGTGATTTCCCTTGAACTTTCTCATCGCTGACTTTTCTTTACAGACTCTGAAACCCAACAGACCACGGAAATTGACGGCAGCGTGGATAAAAAGCTTGATGTCTTGCATCAGATGCTCACGAAAGTCGTGAACTTGCTACAGAACTTGGATCGGAAGAAACGGGTAGGATTGGAACTGCTCGAAGATGAAACGGATTCATCTGGAAATCCTATCACATTATCCATTCGGCGCATGGCAAGTTCGAATCCAGAAATTCGTCGACAAACAAGTGGACCTAAGACTTTGAGTGACCTGGGATTCCCTATATATGCTGAACATGAGGTGAGTTTGAGTCCTTCAAAATACGATCTCACTTTTTCCATCTGACTGATAAGTAATGGATCGGCATTCTATTACTTACATATCTTCAACAAATGATGCATAACTGCTTTGGTATGCTATTTAGGTTGTGTGTCAACATTATGTTTACGTATCCATGTTGTCTATTGGAATGCGTTTTTTTACTTCAATGTCCCCCATGTATATTTTTGTCACATTCACCCGACTTATGCCATCTGCAGGTCAGCCAATTTCGTTTTCTTGACCCTGTTATCTCATTAATGAGTTTTGATTCACACTCACTTAGATAAAAATAACCTTGAAAGGGATTGAATTAAGGATTTTGTTTGCATCTGTAACACTCACATTTCAGATAGGTGAATAGTCGAAGTTCCATGAAAGAAGATAATATGTGGAGGATTATATAGGCGCATATGGAAGTAACGTTGTAGTTCCAGCGCCAGACATCTTCGCCTGTACAGGAAGGTTATCGGAGCCACCCATAAGAACAAAAATTTAAAATACTAATTTATAGAAATTTTGACTTTTGCAGAGGATCACTATAAAATTCACACCAGCAGACTCGATTGTTTCGATGATCACGGTTTACTGCCCGATTTTACGTGCGGATCAGCATTCAGAGGAAAACTAATTTCTGATTTAATGGATTTCATCGGACTCTCATCTCTTCTGCTGAGATGACCTTCTGTGTAGGTGAAAATGCCTGGCTTTGGAATTCAAGATGTGACGCTTAGTGAATGTAGGGTGAAAATCTACAAGTCTGCAATGTTACTTCCATATGCGAGAATACGGACATAAAATTTCGCTGGCTCTCGAACTGAAAGTGTACCTCATCCAAATAACAAACACGTAGTAGCTCGTACAATTGAACTCCTCTTATTCTTGTGTAGACATAAAATCAAGCTTTCACTATTTTTAGAATATATTTTAGGGGGAAGGGGCTCCGACCGAATGGATCAAAACGCGGAAGAATTTCATTTGTCGTCGCAAGACCCATGGCCTCTTTTGCTTGCATATAATATCATCGACAATTGATTCAATGCAATCCTGTTAGTTATTGAAAATGGACGGATGCTTTCGAAGCGGACATCGTTTTTGAAGAACCTCTCTTCAGCTCGCACAAGTGCATGTAAAACGCCGACGCGATGCGAATAACATTGTCCCTAAAATCAATCCGATTTCAGGGAAAGCGCTGTGGTTTTCTGACGAATGTCGGCCCTTCTGTGATTCAGCTCCACACATGACCAGGGTGTGGAAATCAGACTCACAATTATTGTGATGAATGGTGGAGACCAATTAACCCAAAGCGACGAATAATCAGGGATGCAAACGGAAAATTTTCCAAAATTTTCAAAATTTTCCGAAACTTTTTTAAATATATTACTTGAAACACGATAAACATACTAAATGAAGCATCTATTTCTTCATACGAATGATCGTTGACTTTAAGATGACATGATAGGCCGATTTTATTCCAGTATATGTCAATGATCTAAATATAGACTATGGCTGCAATATGCTACATAATTATCTTGAATTCCATATTCATGACGTATCGAAATCTTACAATTCGTATACTCAAAAGATGATCGCATTGATAACCTAAGTGGAAGGATACTTAAGGCAGAAGAAGAAACAATAGAGACTAATGACGATGAAGTGAATGACTCTGGTCCTCCATCAAAGAAGAGTTAAGTAGGCCTCCGGCAAACGATTTTGGATGGGCTTTTTCATCTCTTCATCTCCTGCAAGAAGGTCTATGTAGACTCGTCTCTGAAGTCGCAATAAAAGATCATTATTTCTTGCGTATATATTTTTTCTTGAATAATAATATCAATCTTTCAAAATTTTCCGGAAACTTTTGAATCAAAATTTTCCGGAAAATTTACATCCCTGCGAATAATACGACTGCTTAGTTATACTTTGCTCAATATCACACGCGTTTGTAAGTTTGAAAAACTCGAGTTCTGTGCCAACGAATACTCGAGTTTCATTTTTCTGGTATTCGGCCAGCTCTAGTAAATAGGTAACACGATTTATTCAAACCGACAAGGTTAAATTGTATTTATGACCCTTTTTGGTGTATCAAGGTTAATTAGTATCGAACCCATACTGAAATGCATTGTTTTCATTACAGCTTACGTACAAGAATGATATGCTTTCAAATCAGACGGAAAATGGCTTGATTCGTCGAAATGCTCTGGTAAACTCTCTCACATCTCAAACCAAGAAAAACCAGTCGTTGACAAAGGCGGTTAGAAATTGCATTTTTCTCATGGCTCCGGCATACATTTGGCAATTTTACTCTGGACAAGGTATGTGTGGAAGCAAGAAGAAAAGCTTCGCAGATAAATACTCATTTTTGTACAAGGCTGTCATATTATCAGTCTGTGAAAGTCAACATGCGGAGCAGAAAGCAGTGATGTCAGCTATCTCCGACGTTCTAAAAGCATGCTACAACCGAACTGATTCAAGGCAATATCGAGAAAAATTATCAGACAGCTTTGTCAGTGATTCAGTGGAAAGTGACGACACTGTAGTTGTTAGTGATGAATTATAACTGTGAAATTAGAAAGCAGTGATGTCAGCTATCTCCGACTTTCTAAAAGCATGCTAACTGATTCAGGCTCTGGAAAAATTATCAGACAATTTTGTCAGTGATTCAGTGGAAAGTGACGACACTACAATTGTTAGTGATGAATTACAACTGTGAAATGAGACGATTAGTTCTGCTAATTGAGATTCAGTTGTTTTTATCTGTATTATTTCATCTGCTCTTATCTCTATTTGACTTGTTAGATAATTTACTGATATAAGTGACAGTGGCGATACTAGCATCCTTCTTTGTGATTTTCAGATAACACGATGCGTTCTGCATATTGAGACTCTGTTTACATCTATATCATTTCGTCAAATATCTGCATTTGACTTTTTATGTAATTTACTGAGCTACTGATTCAAGGTAAAATGACGATTGTTTAGTGGTGATTAGAGCTGTCTGATTTGTTTTTTATTTGTCATGCACAATGATATGTTAGGTATTTTACCTCGTGTTTGTAAGTTGAATTTCCATTGATTTGGTCTATTTTTTATATATCTGTTTTTTTAATACGGTGGAATTTTCATTTTATGTAGCTACTCGAAGGATTGTAGATGTGATAGTGTTACAGAGTAAGTCTTGTAGTGTTGCAGGTTATGTAGCTAATTTGTAACGTTGTATCGAGGATATGCTGTACACCTTTTAACACTCATATAGTGAGCATTTGCTGACATGATGGTGTCAGTAAATGCTCACTATATGAGCGTCAAAAGTAGTACAGCATATCCTCGATATAACGTTACAAATTAGTTCCACAACCTGCGGTTACCTCAACGTTAGGATGATAACGTTGCCATAACAGTAAAAAAATCACATAGGTTGTCGACAAATAACCTTGACAAAGTTGGAGAAAAGTTATTTTACCGGGTCACTATAACGTCAGGATGAGAACGTTACTACAACGATTAAAAGCTTACTAGCAAATAACCTTATTGTTAATTGACAGTTGGAGCAAGGTTACTATGCCGGGTCACTATAACGTTAGTATGATTTCGTTACTATAACGATCAATAACTTACATAGGTTGTCGACAAATAACCGTTACTAGAGAGTTAGAGTAAAGTAAAATAACGTTATTGGCTAACCTTGTAATAACGTTACTAAAACGTTTCTGTTCTCGGTGGGTTAACTTTCTCCACTCTCTTTTTAACAGTGACGTAAGTTGTGATACGCCATCTGTAGGTAGCAGTGAACGACGAACGTTACGTTTTCTATGGGATTCAGATCAGGAGAACGAGCTGGCCAAGATAATGTCCTAAGCCCTAATTGAGACTTGCATAAGTTCACTCTACTACTCCTGTGACACGTAGCATTATCATCCATAAATAACCAAGTCGATGGATCACCATGTTGATCTGTCATTTGACCAATGTTCATTCGTAAAATGTTCACATAGCGTTCAGAATTCATGGTTCCTTGCTGTATGTGAAGTTCAGAGCGGCCATTGGTCCAAATGCCAGCCCAAATCAGTAGAGTCGCACCACCTTGTACTCGAGGACGATGTAAATGTCTCGGAATTTCCTGATCAGATTTTATCCATAATCTCAATCGACCATCACTATCCTTCAGACGGACTGATGCCTCATCAGACCAGACAACCCGATCCCATTGATTTCGCCAGTGACAATGACTCATTGCCCACCTGAGACGTCTTTTCGTATGCTGATCTGATAATTCGATCTGAGAGGGCCTCTTACAGCTCTTGAAATTCGACTCAATAAGTCTTCTACGAATAGTGGACTTAGAAATAGACGAGTCTAGTGCAGCCATCTCAGTTAACGAGAGACTTGGATCAACTTTAACAAATCTCAAAATTAGGCGGTCTCTACGTTTGGATGTTTTGCGTGGACGACCAGAGCCCTCTTTACGACAGAGTCGAAAATCATCATTATGCCATCGATGCACATTTGTGTAAGGGACATTTAGTCGCTTGCTTGTAGCTCGCAAAGAAAACCCTAGTTCTAAGCAAGGCTGACACTTTGCCTTTTGTGAATGCGATCTCGTTATTGTTCATTTGTGCTTTGTATTGTTTTCAACCGGTAAGAGATAGATTTCTAGCTGAAAGCAATCAGGAGTGCTGCCAACACCACCGCAACGAAGTCAGGAAGCTATGGAACATGAAGTCCAGTTAATCACATGTAGCAGTTACATTATTGTTGATGAATAATGGTGCTATACTGGCTCTGATTGACCGATTTTCTTTATTTTTGTTTTGCTTGATAGCTTTTGGCTTGTAGAACAACATATTACATAACAAAGGAAACAAATGTAATTTTATAAGAGTGAGGTATGATTTTGTGTAACATTGCTAAATGAAGATTAAATTATCTTCTACTTTTTTTATCTATAACAGGAAAACAACTCAAAATTCATGCCTGAAATTTCCAACAATTATATTAGTAAGCACAACTGACATATATTCTGGTGATCTGGAGAGCGTGTGACGTTCCATTTCTGCATTCTACTTTCTGTTTCGCCGGCTGGGTTGTCAGCTGTATTGCATTGAAGTCAGCTGTTCGTTGGGACGCTTCTATACCCTTCCTTGTCGTCTGCTACAAGAATTATCGATTTTTTTTGTTCACCACGTGATTTACGTCATCCACGCGATGATTTCGTATAGCTTATCGTTATGGCTTCACGTCGGAACAACAAAGATACGCCGCCAGCAAGAGCAACGCGATCTGAACAATCGATAACTTACGACGAAGTTCAACAGCTTCTGAATACTTTACAAGATAAAGTTATGACAAAGTCATTAGCTTAGAATCGCGCATTGATAATATTCAAAGTGAACAGATACGTCTTGATGTAGAATTACAAAGCGTCAAGAATAATCATCATAGCTCAGCAGGATCAAATCGAAAAATTAGAAGCTGACAAAAGAAAAACAAATCTTATAATATCTGGTATACCTGAAACTCCGATTAGAGTTGAAGATGAAATCCTTGCTGATTATTATCAAAAATAAATCATGTTTTTGAGGAAATATGTTCAGACTATACTGACTCATTTCTCAAATCAGTAACAAGACTCGGTAAAAGACAAGATGGCAATAAACGAATTATCAAGGTAGAACTGAGTGATGTTGATATGAGAAATACGATAATCAGATCCCAAAGACGCCTGCGCGATGACCCCACGATATCCATCCCTTTCGGTAAGATTTACATAAACCCAGACTCCACCATACTAATGCGAAGAGAAGATAAGCGTTTGAGAGATGTCTTGAAAGAAACTAAGTCCCAATCATCTGAAAATGACCATGTCTATATCAAAAATGGCACTGTTTATAAAAATAACGTTATCGTGGATAGACGTAATTTGGGAAACCAGTTATTTTGATGTCTATTTCCAAGTTTGAATTTCCGATCTTTAAGGAACATGTGCAATCAATATTTATTATTTCTCTCAAGCATTATGCTAACTCAATGAACTTGCTTTCATCATTATTTTCTGATTTCGCCTTTTCATCTTCTGATGGCATAATGTCTACGACTCGTGATTGTATAATCTCATCGGCAGATTCAATTTCATTTTTCTACTGCAATGCCCGTTCCCTCGTAAATAAAATTAATCTTTTGAGATCGTACGCGTTAGTGTATAAACCAGACATTATTTGTATATCGGAAACTTGGGTTACTCGACTCATACTTCTCACTCGTTGACTATGTTTCATATCGATGTGACCGTAAAAGTGGCCGCGGTGGTGGCGTCATTATTTTTGTAAACATGAATCTGGTTTCCTGTAAAGTTAAGTCTTTTTGCAGTAATAATATAGAAGCTGCTAATATAGAAGCTGGGGGGGGCGATGAAGAGTGAATGCAGAGCGCTTAGCGGGGCTTACGGGAGATGAGAGAGCTCCCATTGTTAAGTCTTGATGTATGAGACGAAGTTTGTGTAAAGGCGGATTACATATTTATCACACAGCGATTACATCTTTATGGGATTCGAGGATGAACAGGATCTGTTTACTTGGGGGAATCGAAAAGGCAAAGATTGATGTACAGGATTTGTTTACATGTGCGGATCGCAAAAAGCATACTGTATTTATTGATGGGATGAATTTAATGACAGGATCAGTTTACATGTGGGAAACGCAACAATTGAATGATGTCTGATTTATCTTTGTGACATATCTTTCAAGACATATCATTACCTATTCAGTATTTTGTCAGCCACTATGTGTGGGACCCCGCTCGTCTGGGTTTGAGTGTTCAGGTTAGGGGTCGAAACACAACTAGACGAGTACCTGCTGATGACTGACGGACTGCAGTATTATGCTTTATATCCCTTAATCGGTAGCTGAAGTAGTGGTCGATGTATTGAAAATTCAAATGAAGAAATGTGGAATTACATGAAGTACTATAGACAGATGAAGAAACTGGTGATAACAAATTCAAGTGAAGAAATAGTATTTTCCATGTGTAGTCTTAGGTATAGTGTGTATAGTTTCATTCAACAACTGTCAAGCGAGGTGGTCGTGTGTTCTGTCTCTGATCTGCGGTTGGACATTTTATTAATTTGGAGGAATTTGGGGACCTCTATCTCTGGTGTTTTTTACATCGACGTGACTGCCTTGGCTTCATCTTTTCGGTGGTGATTTCAAAGTTTGTGCTAATTTGGTGGTTGCTTCGAAAGTCTACGATTTGTCTCAATTGTGAAATTCCGTGGAATAGTGTTCATCACTCTCACATTCAGCGCCGACAGTGTCTTCACGAAATCTAAATTTAGATATCTGTGCATTGTGAAATTCCATCCGTCGCAGTGTTTCCATGGAAGTGCGTGTCTGACGTGCATGTCGTGGTGTTGAACGTCCGGTATTGTCGGCGAGCAAATCAGCTGTTATCAGTGCTGCGTATAAAACCGCCCTATCGGTCGCTCATTGAAATATCGATTTTCTGTCACGTGATATTTCGTCATCGGCTGCACGTTTCCATATTGCTGCCATGTCAACACCAAAGCGCACTACAAGGTCGAATTCCTCAAGCACTGCTGGTGTCACAATGGCTGATCTAAAAGAACTTTTGGAATCAACAAAGAAAGAGATAATAAGTTCTGTCAAGTCAGAATTTGCTGCACTTAGGGAATCAATTGATCTTTTGAAAAGCAAAGTTAACATTCTTGAGCAACGAGTCCATTCGAACTTAAATGATGTAAACCAACTTAAGGCAAGTTTTAAAGACTTTACACAAAATGTAGCAGCCTTGGTTTGGGAAAGTGGGATGTTGGAAGAAATAGAGCAAAGACAAAGGAGGAGAAAAAATCTAATTATTGTCGGGGTTCCAGAACCCAATGAAGGCAGTGTATCTGTTAACAATGACAAAGACAACGCACACGTGCAGAGTATCTGTCAGTACCTGAAAGTTGATAGTCCAAAAATCACCGATGTTCGCCGTATTGGAAAAATGAACGCGGGGAAGCCCCGGTTAGTCAGAATTACTTGTGGCGAAACAACCAGAAGAGAGCTTTTGCAGAAATCAAAAGGGTTACGTGGTCATGGGTCACCATATCACAACGTTTTTATCAACATGGATCGTACTCGACTCCAGCAGCACCAATTTCGAGTTTCTCGAATTAAGTCTAAACAACCAGACCCTGCGAATGTTGGGTCGGGGAGGGCGAATCAAGTGCAGTATTTTCAAGACGGCTTTTAAATCCGATTAAAGAATCGTTAAATGCAGCTCAAGCAAATCAGACGAAACACTATCTACCATCAATTCTGTCAGCTAACTGTCGCTCTGTCCTTCCGAAGCTAGATGAAATTCGCACATTGCTCTTATTAAAAGATATAGATATATTTGTCGCATCGGAATCTTGGCTAAATGACTTGCATGATAATAGCATCGTAGCCATTGAAGGCTACTCGTGTTTTCGCGCTGATCGCAGTAACAGAGTTGGCGGAGGAGTGGCTATCTGGACTAAATGCGTATTTCCTTCATATTGCTTCCCAAGTGCTTACCATCCTGACTTTGAATGTCTGACTATATGTTTTACCACTCTTCGAATTATTCTATTCGCAATGTATCTCCCACCCGTCATCAGCACTCGTATTGTCATAAATGAATACATCGTTTCGCATCTGGACGATGTTCTACAAGCTCATCCTAACTATTCATTAATAATTTGTGGTGATTTAAATAGATTTAAAATTCATGACGTCTGTAATTCGTTTGATTTGGTGAATATCAGCAACCGTCCCACTTACGGTAATTCGGAGTTGGACTACATACTAATACCCGATTCGTTGAGTGATAAGTACCGCATTACTTTATGTGATCCCGTCGATAAATCAAAGACTCCACATGCTTCCCTCCTTGCCACAGCATCTGTAGAACCAGCAAATAATGCTTGCATCGTCAAAAAGGTCTACGATTTACGGGCGTCGTATGTTCATGATTTTGTTTCGTGGGTGGCTTCGATCGACTGGAACTTTATTGAAAGTGACAATATTTCCTTGGATAAAAAATGTTATATGTTCCACTCTTTGTTGAACTCCGCCATTGATGCATGCATTCCTGTATCTTATGTTCATTGTACGCCCAATGATAAGCCTTGGATAACTAATATTGTGAAGGATCTCATTAATAAACGATGGGAGGCTTAGCGACAGAAAAACTTCAATTTATATAATCATTTGAAAGTCAAAGTCAAGAAAGAGATATTCAAAGCTAAAATGATATGGATGAAAAAGCAAAAAGCAAATGACTTATGGAAAATGGTTAAAACTGTTCGAGGTATTGACACATCAGCACATCCTTTGATGTCTATTCTATCTCGTTACTCATCGATTGAGACCGGTGCTAATGCTATTAATGACCATTTGACATCAATATTTTCAATCTCATCAATAAATAGCGACACACTTCCTGTTGAAACTGAATGGATATCGATGTGACAGTGGATGACATTCTCAGATTAATTGAGCGACTTCCTGCTAAGAAAGCAGCTTCTGATTTGCCGGTTATCCTTTACAAGAGTGCTCGATTTATTCTAGCTAATCCCATACATGGTCTCATCATGGAATCTATCACTTCTCGCAGTGTTCCAAAAATCTGGAAAACGGTTTCTGTTTCTCCCATTCCCAAAACATCAAATCCCTCCATGCATGATATCCGTCCGATTTCCCTATTGAAAATTCCCGCTAAACTTCTTGAGAAAGTTGTGCTATTATCAGTAAAAGACTTATTGCTGAAATGTTACGGACGCCACCAGTTTGGCTTTCGCCAAAATTCATCTGCCTTGTGTGCATTGGTCTCCCTACATGACTATTTGACGTCTTGTCTTGATGATTTGGAAACCGATGGGCCATTGTTCTGGCATATGATTATTCGAAAGCGTTCGACACATTGAAATCAGAACACATCATTAATAAGTTAGTCAGCAGTAAATTTCCTCCTGGATTCGTACATTGGGTTACTGATTACCTAACTGACAGGAAACAATATGTGCAAATCGGTTCAACATCCAGCTCGGTGACAAGTGTTACATCTGGCATCCCGCAAGGATCAATTATTGGTCCCTTCCTTTATTGTGTTGCTACAAGCTCCTTCGACTTTGACTCCCTTGATTGTCGACTAACGAAGTACGCAGATGACACCACTTTGTGCATGCCAATTTATAAGTCTGGCGATAATGATCACATCATACGTTATCATCGAGCTCTTGTCAATTGGTCCAACGAAATGGATCTCCAAATAAACCTCGACAAATGCAAAAGTCTCACCGTCATGAAGAAGTTTTCTCAGCCATCCAATGTAATGACTATTCCCGGTGTTCAGCCAGTTGATTCTCTGTGCATATTGGGAGTCCACTTCAATAGTGCAGCCACATGGACCAATCATGTTGATTACGTTGTTAGAAATGCTTCCCGGAAATTGTATGCCTATCGAATAATCCGTCCAACTTTGTCCCACGAGGATCTCAAGATCGTCTATTTCAATATGATAAGATCTTCAATTGAGTACTGTGCTCCACTTTTTCTTGGTGTTTCTACAACAGATTCTAGCCGCATTCATCGTGTGCAGAATCGCTTCCACAGAATTTTGTGCGATCCTGAGTGCAACAATCAATGCTTGCCATCCCTTGAGGACCGCCGCATAGCTCAGTCATTGAAGTTTTTGCGCAACATTATGGGCCATGAGCATATTCTCCATAATTTGCTCCCTACTTCGTCTCACACTGGCAGGTTTATTTTGCCCAAACGACGAACTGAGAAACGCAGTCAATCTTTTATTTTACTTGCTTGTTCGATTTTCAACTCTATGTATATAAGATAACTTCAAATTGTACTGATCGATTCACATTCCAATTTCAATAAACGCTTATTATTATTATTATTATTATTATTATTATTATTATTGCTTTCGGTGTAGTAGAATGTCATTGTAGTTCTATTGTTTACCTCCATTATCCACTTTCCACTTATCCACTCTTACCATTATCCACTTTGTGTAGTGTCAGATATAGTTCACTTGTAATCGGTGTAGTAGCATCGTTGTATTTCCATATTTTACCTCCACTTTTCCAATTTCTATTCATCGGTTTCCTGTTGTTTTATAATATCCATTTTTAATTTCCTTAACCTATGGTGACCATTGTCTTATTCTATTTCCACTATCAGCATCTGTAGTCGGTACAGTATATTAGACGTCTGCTTTGAACGTGTATACGGCAGTGTTTGGAATCTATGGTATTAGTACAAGTCTTAAGATTTCCATTTTTACCAGATATTGGGCCAAAACTCATCAATTTTAATTCGTTGCCACGAGAAAGCTACATTGAGTTCTTTTAAGAACTGATTAATCCAACGGTTACAGTAGCATTCCCTTTGTACACTTGCGGATTGGAGAACGCCATCAGTCCTCATTAGGACTACTTTAACTAATAATTTAAATTAGTAAGCATTATATTCTATTATAAATGGCTACTGGGATGAATTTCATCATCGTATGAGAAATAGAAGCTATTACATGTACTATCAACGGTAAATCGTCTACTGTGATTGTTAACTGCGTGTACAGACCACCTAGTCATTATTGGTCTAATGTTGATCAGCTCTCTTATTTGAATTCTTTATTTGATGATGAGAAGCAAAGTTACGTTATCTGCAGTGACTTCAACGCACCTGATTTCGACTGGGCGTCTGACTCTACAATTTTCCGTGATCATCCTTTATCGAAATGGTCCCTGGATAACTTTTTGATTCAACATGTAAAAACATCCACGAGGCCTCAATCTGGCACAATACTTGACCTAATTTTTACTTCCCTTGATGTCCAAGTTGAAAAAATGTCTATCATTGAACGGTTTGGGACATCGGACCACTCATCCATCGATTTTGTAGTGAACATACCGACTAAGATTATTCGGCAGCGTTTGGACACCTCTACACGTTTAGGAAAGATCTTTACAACTCTTTTTGGCCTTGTAATCAAAATAGTGACATTAATTCTGTTTGGAAATCCTTTTATCACAATATTGTTTCTGCTAGCAATAATGCTATTCCCATACGTAATAAAATTCAATGGTCACCACTACACGTAAAGCAAGTTCGAACTGCTGTTCGACAACATAGACGCTGTTTCAAGAAATTTCAACTTTGTCCATCATTGAGCAATAAGCTTCTACTTGCAAACTCTACTCATCGTACGAACTCTTGTGGTAATACGGCGATCCTGAATTATGAACATAAATTGTCTTGTTCTATGAAATCTAACCCTAAAGCTTTTTGGTGCTATATCAACAAGAAATTACAAAACAGCGATCATTTCCTAGCGATGGTAGATGCCAAAGGACAAAACGTTCATGACCCTCTCATCATTGCTGAGAGTTTTAGCGATGAATTCTGTTCCCATTTCCAACCAAGCTCAAGCACCCTCGTTAATAATTTGTCTTCGTATTTCACTGGAGCCTCTATTGACAACATTGAATTTTCGCCACAACGAGTCTTTGAATGCCTGCAAAATCTTCCTAGTTCTATTTCCTGTGATTCTGACAGTCTTTGCTATTTAATAATAAAAAATGGTGGAATGTTTTTTGCTCGGAAACTCTCTGCGTTATTCCAGCAATCATTGACTACTTCCTGTATTCCTGACTCTTGGAGATGCGTGACAGTAACCCCAGTCCATAAATCTGGTGTCAAAACATCGTATGCAAACTATCGCCCAATAGCCGTTTCCAGTTGTGTCTGCAGATTAATGGAGCGCCTGGTATCCTCTGACATTTTCAATTTTCTTTTAAGCAATAACATTTTAAAGAAATAAATTAAAGCATGAAACTCGAGAAGAGACTCGTAGACTCGTAGAACTTTGGTCACTCGAGAATTCTCTACAGATAAATGTTTCTAAATGCAAAACCATGAGCTTCGGTAGGTTGAACTGCGCATCGAATTACATAATCAATGGTGATACACTTCAAAATGTAAGTGAATTTAAAGACATTGGCATCGTCATAACTTTACCCTTCAACTTCTCCGGTCATATTTCAAGTATGATTGCTAAAACCAATATGATTTTAGGAATGATTAAGAAGACATTTTTATCACGTGATAGCATTCTGTTACTGACCGCTTATAAGTCATATGTTCGGACAATTTTGGAATTTAGTTGTATTATTTGGTGCCCTTTTCATAAAAGTACCATCGATCATATTGAGAATGTGCAGAAACGCTTTACTCGATTCTTCTTCAAACTACAAGGGCTTAGCTATCGTAATCGCCTATTAAACCTTGGTCTCCTATCATTATCCGCGCGGAGAACTCGTTATAAGCTCATATTCTTGTTTAAACTGTTGAACAATATGACGTGCCTCAACCCTTCAGACTTTTTTGAAATTTCTCGAAGACCCGGTCGTGCAAACCAAATTCGAATTCTCATTCCAACTTCTCACCATATGTACCGTACTCATTTTTTCACAGTTGATGTGATAAAATATTGGAATGAACTATCATCAGCGGAAGCCAACGTCCAAACTGCTAAAGACTTTAAATCTTCAGTTTTAGCTTATTTTCAAAGAAAAGACATTTGGTGACACCTCCATCATTCACACATCTAACCCTGATACTTTTCTGTAAGTCGTTAGCCCTAAAAGGGCTCCCATTTTGCTGACATTTTCCTTGAATATTGTTTGTGACATAACTTTTGATTACCAGCAAATATATTATTATTATTATATCTTCCAAATTTCAGAGAAATTCTTTCAAGTTTGGTGGAGTTAGACAAAGTTGAAGTTAAGGCGATGTTTAAGGGTGATCCATTTTTTATGAAACAATCTGTATGTGCGTGGATCGAGATACGAAATCGATTCCCTTGGATAAACACGTATGGTTGCTTGGCGCATGACTTGAATTTACTCGCTTCTGATATGCGAAAAGTTCTATCGATCAGCACAGTTATAGCAGAAAATAGTGAAATATCCAAATTCTTGGGAGCAAGTAAATCCCAATTGATTTACCAGCACAAGAATGAACAAGTTGTTATAATCCAAGAGGCAAATTTCGATGATGCCAAGAGTGATAGCGAAAACGAAAATTCTTCAGACGAAGAACAATGTGACATGGACATCGGGGATCTTCCAGATGAAGATTTGTCCATACCTGTACCATCCGGGACGTTCGTTGCCGCCAAAATATTTGAAACGGTGAAATCTAGGCCGTCCCTAAGACACAAAGTCTTCATTGGAAAAATTGCTGAAAGTCTTGACAATGACGAGTATTTGGTTTCTTTCCTTAGAATGAACAAGTTCGGAATTTATGTTTTTCCTGAAGTAGAGGATACTTCTATCGTTGACAGGAAAGAAATAAGACGTTTAAAAGAACCTGCGCATACAAGGCGCGGTGGTTATGTATTTACAGCTGAAGATATTCAGGAAGTGGTCTCAAAGTTGACAGCATGTTTATAACATATACTTCAGCTCGCAATACAGTATTTCCCTGTTAATTCAACAACCCACTAAATTGGTCATGTTTTCTATTTCGCAAATCCATGAATTTTATGAAACATTTGCCCACTTCAAAATCGATGAATTCCTAAATACGGATGAGTAAGCCTTTTGTTATTTTGCCTTTGTCACGAGGTTGGGGAATTATTATTCAAAAGTTTTTCTTTTTATTATAAATACTTTTTTATTATCACATAGTTTTTATTCAATGCAATTGATATCAAAATAATTTTACATAGTTGTAGATAAACACATCAAAGTAAAAGGCCACAGGTTTTGAAACTAAAAGTTGTAGTTATAATGCGGATACTTATTCGTAGCATAAAAATGTTTAACAGCTTAAAAAAGGATAATTCTTGTGGAGTTTTTATGACACAAAAACTAAAATGAATAGGATATGAGACCAATATTCGGGTTGTAGATGTCAATAATTTCTGCCTACAAATGTACTTTCGAAGGTCTACAATAATTGTAACCCAATTGCTTGGAAGCTTAACTGCCTTGATGAATAGGTTTTAAGTTATAATATGCAGATAAACAAGTGAAGGTAGCCGATATTTCATAAATTACCGTAACTTACGGTAAGTTACCCGAAAAATAAATTACCGTAATTTATACAACCCTATCTCAGATAGCAGTGGCGATTTCTCAGGATAATTAAGGTAAATAGTGCTTACTGTCAAATTATCATGTTGAACCAACTTTTACCGTTTCAGTCTTAATGATAGAGCAGATCATCCTTACTCTCGGTGTCCTAAAAGAAAATTTTAGAAATTTAAGTCTTGCTATAGGTAATAATTAATATTTGTCCTGCTTTATTTTTGCAGTATTAATATTTGCATTTGCTATATTTTAATATTGTATCGATATAGACAAGATGAATGCTTTGCCGGACAAATTGCGTGCTGAATTACAAGTTTTGCATAAAGCTAATCAGTTTGATAGTCAGACAGCAAGTGCATCAGGGTTTTTTTTAATCTGTTGATACATGATTGTTCTGATGCTTTTCCCGAGATTGAAAAGTTACTCAAAACACTCACCACGCTTAGCGTGTCTATAGTTGTTGTTAAAGAAAGAGCCTTCTCTACTCTCAAAAGAATCAAAAGATTTTCTAGGACAATGAGAGATTGTGTGTCTTTTATTTCAATTGGAAAATAACTTATTACCCGTATGATAGGAAGTGGCCTTGAAAAATGTCATTCAGATGTCATCGACATTTTTGCAACGTCAGAAAAAAGAAAGGAATTGAAGAAAAGATGGGTATTGAACTGGAATGCCTGGTTTTTGCCTCATTTAGAAGGTATGTACAGATGCTGTATATACTCATATGTACATGTATTTTAAAACGGTGTGATAATAGGCAAACAATTACATAATAGTTGGACCTGCCGTTTGAGCATTAATTCCAAGTTCAATAGGTATAGGTGTTTACCTGTGAATGAGAGACAATAGCAGCAATCATCTCGGTCTGTCGGCGGGAACCTGGTGAAGAAATATATGAATTATAATCTTCAGTTTTAAACTCTACCAGTGAGTGATGGCCTTGCTCAATGTGACTGCCAAGAAAGGCAGTACTACAATTGCTGCTTATGATGAAAATTATATCCAGTATGACTGGCTGACTCCAAAATATTCTTGTGGGACCTGAACAAGTGCCCTGTGTTCAATCATGAGTCCGGGACCGCACTTTTTGGCCATGTGCAAATGATATAAATTGGAACCCGCTCTCTGACAGTTTGAAAATCATGAAGAGCCTGTATTCAATACAAATGCATTTGTCTGAGTTCGGTTGTGTGATAAATCAGTTGATAAGCTGACAAGGAAATTGAAATGAAAGCCATGCCATTGTGTAGTAATCCAATCATCATAGTTGGCAGCCGGCTCGTATCATGTTTTAAGTTCTACTGAGATTGAAATATTGGTCATCAGTTATTTCAAATGAAGAAAAATAGCATATAAACTATGTGAATTCAAATGTCTTATGCTGTGGTGGAATGGGGATTCTGTGCGGATACCAACAGGTTTTTTCTGTGGGTATAGGGTGGGGATTCAAATTTCAATCCCCACGGCAACACTGCCTTAAAGTCTTCACAATTATAAAATATTATTAAGATGATGTGAACCTACCAGGGTGCATCAATAGATATCAAAATCATATTCATAGGAAGACAAACTGCAAACTTTTAGAGTAGAAAAAATGTCTCACCTGTAATGATAGAATTATAAATCCTGAAATCAATGTCTGGAATGGTCGGTTCACCACGATGTTGTTAATGTCGTTAGATAAAGTTGCAAGTGGAGGTTGATGCAATTCATTATAAATCGAACTGAATAGTCGTCATGTTGCAACTTGTTGTTTCGACAATAAAGATAATATACAGATTTCATTTCGATGTCTGCGTTTGCATAGAAATATATCTGATTTCCCTTGATCTATTACTAAACAAATTCCGTTGTAGTGAATGCTATGCGACATTAGATCATTGATGCCATCGCAGAGCCGGTGTTACAGTATACGTCTTCCGTCCATCCCTTTTACCGGTGGGACATTGAAATGGTATTTACATTCAATGGGACATTGAATGCTGATTATGTTGTGACTTTTTTTGACCTAGGGGGCTATTCAGTAACGCAGATATCTGATTCTCTGTTTCCGATCAGAAAAACAGATCAGGGGATCAAAGCAAGTCATAACAGAGCCGGCAACAATCGTCGTTGTTGCCGGCTTCTGAATTAGAGACCATTGTCTATGTGTGGAGCCAGAAACTTCCACAGACTTCTATATGTGCGGCCTCGGCTGCACGACTCATTGATGCTTTCAAAATCTAGGCATGATTGAACATTATTTCAAATGCCTAGGCATTAATCCATTCATGATAACATAGAAATTTGTTCTATCAAAACCAAACACTTATGGCATCGTTTCATTCCTTACCATAGCAAATACAATGAAATGAAACAGATCTTCAATTTTATCTGTTTCACAGAATTTACACATACACTCCTCATGACTCTTTATAGTACCACACCGTCCTACTTCAACCTCTAGATCACTGTTACCACTTCTTCATTTCAAGAATTCGGAAACAGTATTATCATTATTAAAATTCAGATAAGGTTTCATTTCAAGTTCAAATCTGCATAATTCAAGTCAAGTCAAGTCAAGTTAGCGTTTATTGATTGAAATAAGAATCATAAAGAAATATAAACATACAAGTTCAAGTTTACACAAATCTGATAATACAACAATAATGTCAAACAGTTAATCTGAATTCCAAGTAATTTAATCCTTTCCTACTATGTTTGGCACCTTGTATCCATTGCTCTATGAAAAGGATGCTTTAATCTTAAGACAATCATTGACTTCTACTTCGTTTTATTGACTTGGACTTGATCTTCCCACAACTCCTGCAGACCACATTTATAAAGAAGTTTTCTTACTCGCCAAAACCACGTGTTTAAATATGTCCGCTATTCTATGTTAAAGACTATTTTCATAAAAATGTTCTTGGACAATAATTTTAAGTCATTTGATATTATTTTTAGCCAATATAATAATGCAGCTTTATAAAAATGATGTTCTATTGGTTTGATTCCATGTTCACCAATAACACAGTATGTAGCAGTAGTTATCTTCAGATGATTGTACTGTACCTTTTGCAAAACTGCGTTTGAATCTGATTTAATTTCGATAATTATTGAAGAAACAAAATTCAGAGCAGCACTTCAATTGTGACAGTGTTAATGCTTCGAATGAATCCTTAACAATGCTGTCACTGACGTTTCCGAATTCTTTCAATGATTTCATTGTTAAGTAGGAATAAGTAGGAATTATTAGTAGGAAATTAAGTAGGACTTTTTCCCTTTTCTTCTAATTCATTAATGTGTTTCCTGGTATTATTGGACATCCATTTGCCGAGATATTTATATGTGTCGACTACTTCAATCTTTATTATATCATTCTTGAAGGGAAGTTGCTGAGTTTTGGTTTTTCCGTAATTTATTTCTAAACCATTTTCAGAACAATAATTTTGCATAATCATTATCTGCTCCAATAATCCGTCACGACGTTCGCTCATTAGGACGATATCGTCAGCGTAGATCATAATTGATACTATTATAGCAGAAATATTTATTGGGTATATTTCAGTTTCCTTTTGCCTGTGCATATCTAATAAATCGCTTATATTTAGACAAAAAAGCGTCGATGATAAGCAGTCTCCGTGAAGGATACCGTTTTCAAGTTGAAATGGATCGCTTTCGAAGACGTTTTATAGTATTTTATAAGTTATATTCTATATAAGGCTATCTAAAACCAATTAAAATTTTCTGTTTGGTAAGATCATTTAAAGTTTGTTTAACAGTTTCGTTTTTGAAATAAAATCGAAAGCTTTCGATAAGTCTATAAAACATAAATGCAAAGCAAATTTTCTCCGTTTATGCGTGTATGTTTCTATAGCCTCATTTATTGAAAAGATATTATCCAATACACGATATCCTTTTCGAAAGCCGATTTTAGATTCATCTATTACATCATTTGCTTTTAACCAGGTGTTTTCTCTCTTTTTATTAAATGTATTGGTTTTGATCAATTCCCAATATCTTTTACTATTGTTTGATTCTCTTGCAGTTAACATTGTGTTTGAAGCATTAGTTTTCATTTCTCGCTTTTGATTTTTTTTCCTAAGATTCTTTTTTTTTCATTATCACTTGTAGACTTTTCTTTGTATCTTTTACATAATACCAATACATATTTCTAAATGCTTTTGTTTCTTCTGAATAAAGTACATTATTGCTTCTACTTCGCTGGGTAGAGACAGCATCGTCTTTCAACTTTTTCGTAATTTTGATCGACACATATTTGATTTTGTTTTGAGCATTTCAATGGTCTGATGGTGTTTCTCGAACGACTATTGTTGTGTACGATGCTCGTTGGGTAGTTTTGGATCTTTAAATTTACTCTTGTTTTAACAAGATATGGTGAGTGATGTGTATATAAAACGGGCTCCATAATATCATATGATAACAAATGTTTCAGTACAGATTCTGAAATGATTAAGTGGTCAATTGCTGATTTGCTTGTCTCATTATTCTGCCATGAATGATAGGTGCATTTACCATTTTCAAATCTTCCATTAGCGATAATCAACGATGTTTCATTACAAAAGTTTATTATCTCATTACCATATCTATTTATTACCACATCGTCAGATTTCCTTATTGGCAGATCAGTAGCTTTGTTGTCACTCATGAAGCCAACTATTACATTAATGTCTCCTAACATAATTACATCTTCCATTTTAAGATTTATTATAATATGGACTTTTATTTTTTCAAAATAGTACTTATCCTTGAATTTTGAGTCTCGCGGTGCTCTATAGCAGATAATCAGAAATATGTCCTTTATATGTAGCCACTTTTTACCAGATATCTTAAAAATGAGCAAATTCCCCTTTTCCACCAACTGTTTTCTGTATCTGGACTTTCAATTCTAATGCTTTGATATAACGATATACCCTGTATGTCTCTGCCTGTATAATTTTCTTTTTCTGCAATTGTGTGAGTACCGGTATAACCGTTTATTTCTAGGATATCAACTTCATTTCTCAAATGAGTTTCTATAAAGCAAAGAAAATCTAAATTCTCTGCATCCTGAATCAGATTTGACTGCTCTATCTTATATCGAGTCAAGCCGTTGATATTTGTGTAAAATATCTTAATTATCTGTTTAACGTAGTTATCGTCATCATCGCCATCTTCCTTGCCTTCCTCTGTCAAACTAAAAACGAAATGGTTGAATGCCATCATTTGTTTGTGTTCTGTATCGCGGCTGAGTGTTCTGTGGTGGTCTGTTTATGTATGGCTGATGTATTGTGTGGAGATTGCGGATCCCTTCTGGAGTTTGTAACTGACTCGCTAAGACATACTTTGGGTATCGGCCGTTGGGATCATTGTTCTAAACCGATCTTCTTCATTTGGCTGAGGTATTTGTCCTCTGTAATTGCCATGAAGTTGTACTTGTGAATAGTAAGTGTGATTCTGGTGCCATCATTGTCTTCGTCCGCATTCGTAGTACTGAATTGGTCATCTTTGAAATGGCTTTCTTCTTGGCTAGTCGTAATGTGTGCCTAACAGGTTTTCTTCTTTGATCTTCAATTACTTCAAATTTTCTGGTGATGTCTTTCAATATCTCAGCGATTTGTTCGATTTTGTCTTGCAGTTCTCTTTTTTTCGTGTCATAATCTCTTCTCAGCCTCTGAGTTCGTTTTTCTGTTTCTACTTACTGGTTCTCCTCCTTCGTTCCAATCTTTCCGCAGCTTTGAAATGATCTCTTTCTTCTCTTATATTGTTCTTCGCAGTTCCAATTCAACTTTTTCGGTTGTGCTATGTGGTGTGGGATCGAGTGCACCCAGAACTTCGCGTGCAGACCTGACACGAAATCGTTTATCCATGTCTTTCAGACATACAATGCGAAATACTATGTGACTCGAGCGTATGCAAGCGTGAGATGTGTTCAGCTCGCGCGGCTGGTCTGGCGCAGCTGTGTCTACACCCTTTCTCGATCGTTTCTGCCTGCAACAACATGGAAAAATCTCAAGGTCACTTCGCTGGCCTGCATCAGCGCTAGGTAGCAGCGAATCAAATTGCGGGCAAATTTAGACTGTTGCAGAGTGTGGATTGCTCGATGAAGCTTCATACGCATATATACCGGTACATGTACAATAGTATTTAATATAGCATATGATATAATATAATATGAAAGTAGTAAGTAATTATATACCGTGGCAACAAATTTTACGGCAACAATTTGCAGTCAAAGTAGGATAACGGCTGACCAATAAAAAAAACAGTGCCATCAAATTTTGTACTCGTAGACGCCCATAGTCTAGATACTAATCATATAATATTGCATAGTGAAAAAACATTGGGCGGATATGAGAACTTCAATAACGTGGGTCAGTAATCATAAACATAATAAATGTTCTATAAAGTTGTCATCCTCCTATCGCTATTATATCCAAGTATACAGAGCTTATATTATTACTGTGATACATGACAAGTTGCAACCGTCCATCTTCATCATCCCAGCACGACTCACTGAAGGACATGGTGAGTGGATTCTACAGTGCTTTGGATGGATAGTCCAAGGTCGCTACATCATCGGCTGAAACCGGACACTAAAGATTTCTTTGTTTGTCGACAGGCCTTCTGGAAAATTGACCATCTATACATAGGCGATGGCCGATAGCGGGTTAACATTCAATAAAAAAAATAACTGCTGCGCAATAAGCATTCTCTTAATAGATATCAGGTAATTGGAAATCATAGGAGACGTAAATTAAAGAAACCTTCTTTTTCTACAGTGGGAAATTCAAATATTTGATGCACACATTTACTAACATAGGCACACTCCACTGTTCCACAGGGGCAATCAAATTTATAAATCAAAGAATGCTGATGTATGTGATCTACAAATTTCAATAGCCCCTGTGAAGAAGGGGCTGTTTACATTGTTGCAAGACTGCATAGATTTATAATCAAGCGCGGCGGACCCGGAGGAGCAGCGGGAGCACCCCTGAAAATCAACAACTTTACATGTCCTTCTCCCATAGTTTAATTTATGTTCAACATTTTCAGACATCTCACTGGTTTGACAGAGCCAAAGATTGCAGATGAGTAGTCAAGTTATCATTTTCCACTTTTATCTGTCAAGCACAATCCCATTCAAATGAAAATGCCGCACAGCGTGGGATGGAGGTGATTATACTTGATTATACTCGTACTTGACAGGCAATGGATAAAGCAAGTACACAAAAAGCAGAATTAACTCATTTGTTTATGACAACGAATCAGAGATGGAAACAGGTGAGGTAATGTGACCCGTGACCCGCATAGATCCAAATTTCCATACCCGTGACCCATTTGATCCGCAGACCCGCGGGTCTGTCACGGACATTAGACGATATCTATTGAAGAAATTTGAAGTAGGACAATTGAATAAAACCTCGACATGCTTCGACTGGTCTTTGCGACAGAGACCCAGCATCCACTGATTTCAACACGACTTGTAAATCAACGTGTATAACATTCATGAAAAGAGAGAAAGACACAGGCTATATTCAGTGATATGTTACTCGTGCGACCAGACCTACCATGGCTGAGCCAGGTCAGGCACGTGCGTCTTCTGTCTACATCATAGAAATATATTGATTATCTGAAGTTGACTAGAATGGAAATTGACTCAAGGTCGTGGCACATCCGGGGGAACAAAGTTGGGGCATCAACCACCAATGAAAAGCTTGGAATTACACATGTGACTGATTCTCTAATCCAATGATTAAGACGTTGGCAAGTGTATCTAAGTGGAAATGTGTGCGATTTTGCGCAAGTGTGTGTTGCACACGGTGTGTTTTTTAGGGGTTATACCTCAAGTTTCATGCCCACTCTGGAAACCAAATGGAGGTTGTTCCACATGTTCTAGGAAGTGTGAAAAAACAAATTTGAAAAAAAATCTATCAAGTCCTTTTCTTTCTGCAGCTTTTTTAAACTTTTTTGCTTTTTTGCTTTCATGTTATAATAGACTTTCCTTGAAAGTATGTGCCCACTCTAGAAACTAAATGGAGATTGCTTAATATGTCATAGGGAGTAAAAAAAGTAAATTTGAACAATGTCTGTCGAGCCCTTTTCTTTCAGCAGCTTTTTTGCACTTTTTTGCTTTTCCACATAATTGTTCTAATACATTTTCCTTGAAGTAATGTGCCCACTCTACAAACCAAATGCAGATTGCTTCACATGTCCTAGGAAATACTTTAAATGCAAATTGAAAATAATCTGTCGAGCCCTTTTCTTTCAGCAGCTGGTTTCCACTTTTTCGCTTTTTTGTATAATTGTCATAGCACACTTTCCTCGAAATTATATGACCTTGTCCATATCTCTGACAAAACTCTAAATAGTTGCTGAAATGCATACAGTTGCTTATATGATTATAGAGATCCGATAAATGTATTTTTATCTGGCAAGCTATACTGATGATATTGAAGTTGTTTTACTCTTTTTGCAGGCATGTCTAATCAATTCTGTAGGCCAATTAATGCTTACATCGTATCTACTCTATGAAAAAATCAATTGGAAGTTTAGATGAAAACAATAATTTGATGATACCTTGATTGACACCTTTTCCATTTTCAAACTTTTAATTTGCGTTGTTTTATGCCTCGTATTTCATCGACAAAACTGAATGCTAGAACCCTATAAGTATAGTCACTGTGTTGTGCAGCTATAAGCTAATGAATGGCTTATATTTCCATGATAATCGCTCACCCTTGAAAAAACGCGGTTGAAAACAATTCGCCGAATATTAACATGTCTATATAGCAATAATAACAAGATCATGACCAAATATAGCGAATAATCAAAACTAGAATGACAGTAAGCCGATTTGCTCATATGAACTACCGCACACATAGGACAATCACTTCAAGAATAAAGAAAAGCAGTCAAATATGATGACTGTTGTAAGTGCACACAGCTTTTAAGAGATTTTTATGGTATTCTGAATTGTCCATCGAAGATACTTTGAAATTTTGCCACGTTATGGAGAAATTGTGATGAACTGCTTCACTTGCCTGCTCGCTGAAAAGACCTAATCCAAGCATTTGCGAAGTACAAAAATCTTCAATATGATTTTTTCGGCATTTATCACGAAACTAAACCAAAGCGGAGATTATAGCAATCGAACAATGAATCCTAATGTCAAATATGGTTCCCTTCATTGTAAGATCATCAATAACTAGCTACATATTTGATATTTCAGCAACTATTTATGTCAGAGATATGGAAAAGGTCATATAATTTCGAGGAAAGTGTGCTATGACAATTATGCAAAAAAGCGAAAAAGTGGAAACCAGCTGCTGAAAGAAAAGGGCTCGACAGATTATTTTCAATTTGCATTTAAAGTATTTCCTAGGACATGTGAAGCAATCTGCATTTGGTTTGTAGAGTGGGCACATTACTTCAAGGAAAATGTATTAGAACAATTATGTGGAAAAGCAAAAAAGTGCAAAAAAGCTGCTGAAAGAAAAGGGCTCGACAGACATTGTTCAAATTTACTTTTTTTTACTCCCTATGACATATTAAGCAATCTCCATTTAGTTTCTAGAGTGGGCACATACTTTCAAGGAAAGTCTATTATAACATGAAAGCAAAAAAGCAAAAAAGTTTAAAAAAGCTGCAGAAAGAAAAGGACTCGATAGATTTTTTTCAAATTTGTTTTTTCACACTTCCTAGAACATGTGGAACAACCTCCATTTGGTTTCCAGAGTGGGCATGAAACTTGAGGTATAACCGCTAAAAAACACACCGTGTGCATGAAGCTTTACTTCCATTCCAGAGGTTTTATTGTCATCAATTTCTGTGGTGAAGGCCTACATATAGATGGACTAACGCCTGATCAAAATAACTTCTAAAATGAGCATGATGCGTTCACTCCGACAGCGACTTGCTACTATAAATCTAGACAATGGGTCTGCGCGATCGCAAAAACAGTTTACAAGATGGTCACTGATGGCTGTTTGACATTTCCTTCTGCGACCTTCATTCAGCCACTTTGGGACATGCTCCCTTGATCTACCAGCCAACCACCTCGACATCCTCCCAATACAGGCTGCTGGGCAGCCACAATGGAATCAGTATACAATTTGAGAGGAGGTTGAGGTCGCCGGTAATTAGACGATCATAAGGGGAAGTATGAGAAACACGGGCTGTACAAAAGCGAATAACGAGGGGCAGCCGATAAAGTGCCTCTCAAACAAAATGGAAATGCATGCCTTGAGAGGAGAAGTCTGCTAATCGCAAGGCAAACATAGACAAACAGTATTCTTCTCTGCAGTATCAACAGTGGCACTGATATCAGAGATTCGATCGACACTATGCTTCTCAATGAAATGATCGGGATAAGGATTGCGTCTCAAAAGATCCTTGAGGAGATCACATTTCTAATTCATGTGAACATATTATGCGGAGTTATACTATAAATACGAGATTTTTACGATGTAGCATCAAAACTGATATAGCTGATAAAACTGATATACAATTGCATCTAAAAAGGCAAAATACTGTCTCTCTCGAGCTCGATGTGAAACGGGTATGGTCATGAGCATTATTCAAGTAATGGGGGCACTTTCTTTATTGGGTGACAACGAAAGTGTCATCAATCTGACGACAGTGAACTTGACAAGATGCTTCTACTTCAGCGGACAGCTGTTTCTCTGAAGTTTTGTGACATTTCAGAGGACAGCTTCTTTTTATCGACTTTTATCCCTTGTGTTTTGTCAAAAGTTGCATTGCTCTGGGGCCTACACCGAAGAGCATTGTCTTATTTCAAGGATTCTGATTGCTATCGCACCCTTACTGCAGAACTAGCTGTCAACGAAGCTTAAGTTTCATTATGTGGTTCCTTACTAGAATTTTGTTCATCGTACAACGGAATTGATATTCAAGTCATATTTGATAAACAATCTTAGATCTCAATCTAATTCATTTTTCAACAATTAGTCATGTATTTAAATATTTGCTTCTTTCAAATGCCTGAGGTACATTTCAGTCAATAGTGACTCTATTTTTTTTTTTGATAAATGCTAATCTTTCCCTATTATAAATATAACTTTTGAGGCTGTGCATCTTAAATGTACAGGACCGCGCTTGGTCGGGTTTGAGCGTCCAGGATTAAGCGGTCGAAACGCGATCGTCCTGACCAAGTTCCTGTTGATGACCTCATTAAAAATAGTCAAATAATTTGTATGCATATTTTGTAGAATTTTATTTCACGTTTTAGCTTAAGGAACTAACATTAATTCTCTTACACACCTGGTAGATTTTAGATAGCGTAATCCCGCTGTGTTAGCTAGATCTGGTATTTTGATTGGAAACAGACCTGTCCTCTTATCATCTGAATGGGCAGACTGTTAAATAGGATCTTTTCAATATATAAGTGATAAACATAATTTTGAACAGAACGACTTACTCGCCAATTCATTGCACATGAGGAGAGGAGAAGCGTTGTTTGTCCTTCTAGTAAGCATTTTTAAAATTTTTAGACATTTTAGGATATAAAAATTTTCTTTTAAATCATATTTTGTACCTATTGAAAATTAACTAGTCATTAGCTTGTTTTGTTTTTTTTTAATTTTGTTACCTTGACGCACTTTGCTACGTTGAATTATTGTGACGTGATTTACATGTATGTGCATGTAATTGTCATTCACATCTGAGCATTCATTTTATGTCACATCTGTAATTAATATGGTTCCCTTTTCCACACTGCACTTTTTCAGCTGCACAAGAATGACAACTGCACATTTGAATTTAGAACTGCACAAATTGCGTTCAGCTGCACGTTAAGATAACCTTGGAACTTCATCTATGTCATGCAAATTATCTAACACAATATAATATCTAATCTCATGCAATATCACTGTATGAGATCATTTCGGCTACTCGTTAAATTCATGACACCATCTAGTTAGTTAATTTGTTGCATTTGTTGATACTCACAAATACAATTAGTAGTACGTCAAAATCATCATAATTTACTGCAGAACAATATTTGACACTCACTATGATTGCGCACCACGGCTAAATCGATTGTTATGTAGCTTTGAAGAGCATCAAAGGCAAAGGAAAGCTACTTCGAGAGTCATTTGATATATTCGTCGTTCAAATATATATCTATATATATCTGTCGTTTCAAATATTGAATTGAAGCATTTTTTGTATAATTCATCAGGTTTGTCCTTTGTCGTAAACTCCAATACCACCTCTTAACTGACAAATTTCAAATTCGTGGATTAGGGGTCAATTTCTATCGCTAGAGTAGGCTACAAATAAAAAGTAGTCAGGGAAAGTTGATTACATGAAAGTCGATTTGTTACAGTTTTTAGAAAATTCATTCCGAATATGTGACTATGTGAATTCGATTATTCTGTTGCGGCAGCTGGTTCTCGTGATCCTCTCAATCTGCGGCAAAATCGAGAGTTTCAATGAAATATGCATTCATTTGCAAACATGCGAGTATGGATATTCTATTTATGTTTCCGCAACTATTGACAAAGAGAAATGAAAGCTATGGCAATAATACACTTCCTGTTTTATGACGACAATGCTGCATGTAATATTCTTGCAGCTATAATAGAATGAAGAATCAGATGCACATGTACACATTGTCATAAATATGCATATATGAGCCTACACCGCTGTACTAAATGTCTGATAATATAACAAGATTGCCAATTGGTTGCTTTAATTTTGCGTGCTGAAATATTAACAGACATTTCAATGACTTTGAAAATCTTGACATCACTGTCACGGGATTTATTGCTTTGAGGATATACATGTACAAATCAAACAAGTAGCCAACCATTGGTCGGCGTAGAATGAAATATCCTGCTTTCCATACACTGGATTGATGATACTACATAGATCGTTTGATAAAACGATTGAAATCATAAATCATAATTATGCACATGGAACAGATCTTCTTTCTATACTCTTCTGCATCTCTTTTTAGTAATGAAAATTGATTTCAAATAATGCATGCATCTTAATTAGGTGCGTGAATTGTTTAGGTACCATTCATTATCACAAATTCGTGTGTCATCGCCGACCAGCATCGGCGCAGACCACAACGAATAGCCCAACATTCTCTATCTTGAGCTAATCTTGTCTAGTATTGTCCTAGAGAATCGCGCCATCTTGTAGCTGGTCGACCCGACGAGCGCTTCATTTCCAACGGAATCCACTAGGTTACTGCTCACGACCATCGATTGTTTGTCCTTCGGATGAAGTGTCCGACCCATCACTTCTTCGACTTGTCGGCCAAGTCGACCGCATCCGCCACACTGGTCTTCGCCCGAAGCTCCTCGTTCCGGACCCGATCGATCCTTTTGACGCCAGCCATGCGGCGCTCGATCGCGCGCTGAGTGATTACACGTTGCTGTCGGTCGGCCGTAGTCATCGTCCACGTTTCTAGACTGGAACTATGCAGTGTAAATCATGAAGTCCTATTTAAGTATGGATCTGAGTACTAAATAGAAGAGTACTAGAATTACCAAACTTAAATTCAAAAGAGTGCTAAAATGCTTGTTGAGTACTAAATTGATGAAACATCAATGTCAATAAATTCAGTGAGTCAGCATGCAGCTAGAAATGACGGCGTGCAGACCAAGTTTCACAGTAGAATGTTGTCGCGAAACCGGCTAGAGACATTGTGCGGTGTGACTCGTTTGCGTGTGCTTGATGCACATTTGACATTTGAATTTCCCGATGATCTCAAAACATGCAAAAGAAGGATTGTTATGGTGGTCAATGCTAATTTCCAAGTTTGAAGGAGAACGGATGGATCGATTTTCATGAAACTTTTATATTCTTGGAGCTGATTATCAGCTTTCATTTATCCCATACACGAAAATTCTAGCTCAAGTAGAAAAAAAGTTAAAAAGTTGCTGTGTGAAGAAGTTACATTGCCTTTCATCTCACTTGGAAGAATGTTAAATGACGCAAGTCATAACTTGAATGGAAATGATCTACATTTTGCAAAAATTCATAAAACATTACATCGTTGAAAAGCTTATTAAAAGCTTGATCCAATGGTGATAATCAAAAGTTTACACTATGTGTACCTCCTTATGCAGAGATCAGCAAATAAAATGATTAAAATTACATTTCTTTTAAATCTACATTACAAACCACATCTGATCGGACATGACAGAAACAGTCTGTCAAATTAACAAATGAATCTTAACCTTTCACAATGTATAAAGTTTATGTATATTGACTTTCGCTTTCAATGAATAATGCGCGTTCAATGTTTTTGAGCGACAATTTTGTGATTAATCATATTCGTGGTGCATCTTCACGCAATCTTGATCTCCATTCAGCATTAGATAACTGATGGATAGGGTATGCCGTCAGTCAATTTTCATTGAAAAGTTCATTTGTCATCACATTGAAATCATCCTGAAAAGAAAGTCTTCAAGTTTCTTTTGTAGGCCTCAGTGGCCACAACTGACTACTTATGAAATTAAAATATACGCCAAAATAGTCCATGGAACGTTTGGTTTTACATTGCTTGTTAAAATTAAACCACATCTTCCGTTCGAAAATTGCATTTGAAAAAAGGTTGACATTTTTGTGCAATCAATTATTTATGAAACGGAATTGTCGTCTTGTTGATATTGGGTGACAATCCGCAAATTGTAAATAATGCATGTAAGAAACTCGTGCGCGAATTAGAAAGAAAACGTCATTAGCTTTCGGACTTGAACTGATTCTTTTCTTAGTTCCGAAAATGCAAAATTACACAGCAACGAACGATCGATTTATTAACGTTAAATTCAAATTCAAACTTGTCAATGATCAGAAGAGTTTGATCACTGCTTGATAATGATTGCATCAGTTTCACAGTTTTCATCAGCACCACAATAGAAAATGCTTCTTTCCTTATTATAAATGTCTGTTTCCTCTGGTTTCCGATTGAATATTCCTCGTATTAAGGAAAAAATGAATGTTCCATTGCAGCCGAAATTTTCATATTTCCAAAACGAGAAAGTCTCCATTGATTTCAGTTTGGATTCAAGGTGCTTTCTGTCTCATTACAAAGAGGCAGAATTCCCTCGTAATCGGTAATCGTCGCATTGTTTACAGGATAGCATGAAGGTTGTTGAAAGACTCTCAAAAGAACAGCGGCGATGACAATGGCCGATACGATCAGTATAAACAAAAGACGGTGAGGTAAAACTTTTCTCAAAGATTCAGTTGTCCAGTTCTGTTTTTCCGTTTCTTCGAATTCACGGGCAGAAAGAACTGCTCTACGCGAAGCGGACATTGAACTTTTCCGACGGCGTCTCTTCGGTTTAGGAGTTCCCAATAGAGGATCTAAAAAAAGACTGATTGACTGATCATGATAGCAATGCAGAGGGAAATTATCTTATTTTCGTCCGTGTTATGGCAGCCTTGGATAGGTGCACTAGGTGACATGCCACGCTCAATTACGCGTAATGCACGCGTACACTACGCGTAATTACACATGACCCTAAGCATCCGTGGCTATGCGTGACATTTCTGCAACATCTGTCGGCTGTCCTATTATAAAGACTTTGCGTCACATGTACCTGTATCAGAGGCTAAACATTGTGATAGGACCTCAATTTCATGCTCAGGGAAGACAGAATATCCTTAGCGGTACATCCGTGGTTCAAGCGGCAACGCAAGCAACCGTAGACGACGCGCAAACTATAAACGCTCGCCCGCGCGCATTCATAAACATTCCCCATGTTTTAACAGCATCCAGATCAAGTGATTTCTGACTCTTAGTGCAACGCGTATGTACGCGGGTAGAAGAATAGAATGTCTTTAACCACGGATGTTTGGGGTGTTCCGTAATTACGCGTGAATTACGCGTGACATGTCACCTAGTGTGATGTTTGTTAAATTAGCAACTCGATGGCCTACTATTGTGAGCCTCAAGAGAATCTTCTTAAGCGAGACATATCATAAGCAACCTGACACTGATAGAACAAAATAACATAATGAAAGACAATGGGCCTGTTCTACGAATCGTCATTTAGAAATATGACAGTTCTTTAGACTGTCATTTCATTTGTTCTGTTCTTGCAATCGTCATATTCGAAGCCGGTATTTAAGTGTCATTAATCTGTCATCAATAAGCGTTCTATCAATCTTTCATTCCATTGTCATTAAGAACAGTTCAGTTTGATCAGAGACAAGATATAAATGAAGGTCTGCACCAACATTTATCCGTCATTTATCTGAAACAAGAGGGACTCTAGCAATGTACTAAAGTATCTACTATTATGACGACGCTCACGACGCTCTATGCGACGTGAAAGGATATTTCGAGATCGATCAAATCCTTTCGATTTTATGCACGAGAATCTTTTCATTGCACGATATAGGTTTCCAAAGCATGTGTTTACATTTTTGTGCAGTCTTTTGGTCAGCCTACAACCATCTTGTCGTCGGAGTCAACCGTTGCCAGTCACTGTGCATTACTCTGCGTTTTTTCGCCAAGGGTGGATATCTCTCTCAGGCTGGTGACATCCATTATGTCAGCAAAACAAGTGCCTGGAAATGTCTGAAGGATGTATGTAATGTCTTCTCCGAAAAATTATGTGATTTTGTGAAATTTCCTGAAGAAAACATAGTGAAGCGACAATTCTACGATTATGGTCGATTCCCTAGAGTGATTGGGTGTATCGATGGGACGCATATGAAGATCAAGATACCGAGCATAAATCCGTTTCCATATATCAATCGCAAAGGAGTGTCATCACTCAATGTGTTAGTCTGTGGTGTGAATTTGCAGATTTACTATTGTCTGGTCAAATTTCCTGGGGGAGCTCATGATTCATTCATTTTGAACAATTCTGAGCTATGTAGACGCTTTACTTTGGACCCCCCGACTGGCTGGCTGTTGGGAGATGCTGGATATCCTCTAAGACGATGGCTCATGACTCCATTAGCTGATCCCAACACGGAGAAAGAGTATATCAAGCAAGGCATTCCAAATGCCGATCCGTCATTGAGCGATGCAACGGACTTTTGAAAGGCCGATTTCGTGTCTTATTGAACACGATGGAATATAAACCAGCAAAGGCGTGCAAGATAATAAGATCTTGTATTTTGTTACACAACATCGCCATTGAAAAAAACATTCCATTTGATGAGGATGAATACGCTGATATGAATGAAATGTTACTCAATGCAGAAACGGACGGCAGCGAAAGCACTTTTGTGGATGTGGAAGCATTTAACATGAGACGCCATCTGATAAAAAATGTAATGTAAATTGCGTTCGCGTAATAAAGGATTAAAAAATCAGTGATTGCTTTGCATCTACCATATAGACCTGCTATCATCCTATCAGTAATTACACCAATCAGTAATTATTCGGGTTGTGCGCGGTGCACCGGTGCACCGAATTGCTCCTCTGCACCGGTTCTTTCCAGTGCGGCTAGCGCACAACCCTAGTAATTATCAGTAATATTAGTATGTTTTGCATCTACCGTAAGAATATAGACCTGCTAGCATATAACGAACTATATTCTGAGTGCATATCGGCATATTACAGAATGAAGTAAATCAGTATTCCACGTATTCATGTACATTTATTAAGAAACAAAGTCAATCATATCTACATGTATAATTGTCACGAAAACTGCAAGAGCACTGAAGGTAAGCCAATTTTTGCTCCTCAATTGCCAATCTTCTTTTTTGGATTTCTAATTCATCTTTCATTACGGAAACTTTCTCCTTCTTCACCGCTAATATGTCCTCCAAAGTCTTCATCAAACTTCTTTTCCTCTATTTCGATCATTCTTTCTTCAGTTTCATCAATCGGGATGATTCTTCTTTTTGTTGGCACTGCAGATTTCGCCTCCATTGTAGCCGGCTGAACATGGGACTCACTCAGGGACTCAACAGGGGACTCCGTCAAACTCGACTCTGCAGCAGCTTCTGGCACCATACTGTTGGATGGCGCACTCTCTTTTGTTGACCTCTGGAATGTGTCATCCGAGCTTCCTGCAACACCCCTGTATGACTCCGGAGGTAGCAGCTTCGCAATTTTCTTGTCCAACGGAGATAAATTCTGAAAGAGATGCTCATGCTCTACCTGACCACCTCCAGTTGTGCCCATTTCCACTTGCAGATCTTTCTTGTCTCCCAGGATCTTAATTCTAGAAGTCTCATTCGACCACTTGGTCTTCACATTTGATACATCTCTTCCGTTGGAGCTGATGGCGTTGATTGCATCAACCAATTTTCCATATGCAACCTTCTTTCTCTGGATTGACAGAAGATCTGTGTTCTGGCATGAGAGCACAGCACAGTGCTCAGAGTAGAAGTCTACCAGAATATTAAGTTCGTCCGTCTGCCAACGTGCAGAGCGCATCGGCATGATACTAGACTTATGATTCTACAGACACACGTGCAGGCTTCTTATAGTAATTTCGGTCAAACTGTTCATGAGCATTAATTACAGAGATCTGCGAAGCTATCATGACAGATAAATGGCGCCCTTTTAACTAATCACAGATATTTGACAGTTAGATGAAAGAGACAAAGATGACTGATAAATGAAGACTTGGCAGAACGCAGTTAAGATGGTTCATTAAACCGTCTTAATTCGCTTTCATTTATCCGCTATATTTGCTGAAATGAAGGTTTGACAAATGACGATTCGTAGAACAGGCCCCAATGGCTTCAATCAACTTTGACAGATGTAAATGGGTCCACATCACTATTCAGATTCAAGAAATTAAACATGAATTTAGTGAATCATGAAATTATGCCAGTGAAAATTGAATTAAAACCATGAAATTTCAGCAGCGACAGCACAATAAGATCTCGACTTTTTCATGAAGACTTCCATAATATGAATCATGAAATTCCCTTGCAAATTGGCTTTATTTCCTAACAGTTAGGATACTTATTAGCAAATGTTAATTCCTATTGATATCCAACTTGTTTCATACTACTTAGGAAGGTGTGTCATCTCCATAGTATATTAAATGGCAAAATTTTGACTTTTTTAAAACTGCTCAAATAATTTTTTGGACCACGGGAACGTAATCTCCGCAAAAGCTGAATCTTTTCATATAAAAATTTCCACTGGATACAGATACTTTTTTGAGTCGACACTCTAGCTATATATCCCTGCTCTGTGATTCACGTCAATTTTACTCTGAATCTGTTTCCGCATGTGCTGAGTGAGATGCAGACTGAAGGCATAATTATTAGCTATGCACTAAGCAATAACGTGATTTTAAGTTGAGGCAATATATTAATGCCAAAGTTGTGTGACAATGTGCCTTGCCTCGACATTAGGCAAAATATTTAAAGTTGGAAAAGCCAAGTGTCTAATGGTGGTAGGTCTGAAATAGCTTCACTTTGTATATCAAGCGATATGTTTCAACCTTATGATCAAGGTTGTCTTCAGGTTGTGATAAACAACGATTTCACATTTCAACAAATATGTACAAATGTCGGTGGTGTAGGAGATGAAGCACTTGACCAGCGGCCTCTCGTGCTCCCAGACCACAGGCCTTCGCTCGGCATTGGAATACTATTTCTATAGTAGACTTTTTGTTATAACATTAATTTTCATAAAAGATGAATTTTTAATAACAATTTCCCGAACATTTTTTAATGCCAAGTCAATGTGCACATGAGAAGTTAATTGCTCATGTCGCCTAACCGCCGTACTCAAGGAGCTGAGATTACTATATCACCTCTCTGTTTGATCACATTTTCTCGAGAAAAAAGGAAGAAGGGAAACAGTTTCTTGTGGTTCTCACGGTCGGTCAGCCACTCATGTGTTTGAACTTTGATGCATTAAAATGTCTTGTGTATTTCTTTTTTCTTTCTCTGTGAGTACTTTCAATTTTTTCAGTCAGGTGTTGGCCTACCTTGCTTGACGACTGTCATCTTTTCAGTATATTCCCTTCGGACGAAAGGCGTGATTATGAGCTCATCTACAGTTCTGAACATAGCATCACATCAATCACGCAAAAACAAATCATGGAATTCTACGGAATCTGGGTCAGATGCATTACTCTGCACTCATTGGCGAACGCTCATCATCTGATCGCAGTCTTTTCTCAACGTCAGTCAGCTGCTATTGGGGCTGTTCATTAACTAAAATTCTGCCGACAGAAAATTAAACCGATTTAATATTCTGCCGGCAAAATATTCAGCCGACTTAATGAACGACGGTATAACACTGAAGCCGACTGAATATTCTGCCAGTTTCGGTGATATACCGTCATTCATTAAGTCGGCTGAACATTCTGCCGGCAGAATATTAAATCGGTTAAATTTTCTGTCGGCAGAATTTTAGTTGATGAACAGCCCAATTGTTGACGTACTGGCTTCTCCGACGAGAAACGAAGGACAGGAACAATTGGGTTGCGCTTCCCTTTCTATATTTACCGAGCCTCGATCAAGAATAATGGAGAATTTCATTGTAAAAATTGGAGAAGGCAAAGCATTATGTCTATCGGGAAAGCCGATATAAGTGCGGGCGCGTGCTGCCTCACACGCACACAACTCGCTTTCGCTCCGTCTGAACCATAGAAATTAACTGTTTATCTGAAGTTCGCTAGAATGGAAATTGACTCAAGGTCGCGGCACATCCGAGGGAACTAAGTTGGGGCATGAAGAACCAATTAAAAGCCTCGATTTACTCATGTGACTGATTCTAACCCAATGATACAGACGTTGGCAGGTGCATCTAAGTGAAAATGCGTGCGATTTATGTGCCGTTATTGTGCATTGCATGAAGCTTAATTTCCATTCTAGAGGTTTATTGTTGTCAATTTCTATGGTCTGAACACACGACTAGCATGTGTGTCTAATCGTTAGAAGAAAACAGCTGTGGTTCGTGCACGCGCAGCAAAACTGTTCACTCTGAGGTTGAGCGTCTTATTTTCAGACGGACAGCTACCACGAGAAGCTATCGAATTTAAATGAAATGTAATGAATGATGACACTTTTCATTTTTATAAATGCTGGTAAATTATTATTTAGGATGCGCCGAAGGCCTCGGAGGTACGGAGAAGACGCCACTGAATAGTACATAGAAATCTTACTTGTATAGACCTTACTAGAAATAGTACTTGATAGAAACAGGTTACTTGTCTTAACAGGTAATGAGTAGCGCCTGCGTGAAGCGCCTCAATCTCGGATGAGGTATTGCAGAATGCAGTCCGCCCTCCACGTGGCCTTCCTGGCTAATTCACTCTCTCAACAGATGGACCGGTGGCCTTGTGGTTAGAGGGTATGCTTGCACGTCCTCTAGCTCCAACGTCGCTGGTTCAAAAGTACCCAAGACTGACGAGGCCCAACAGGCCGACATATGTCTCACGGTGGTTACATCTGTTGAGATTTGATAAATTTATCAATTGCCAGGTTACTTGTCTTTACATAAAAACGTTCTGCACAGAAATGCTGAATCACTTAATAAGATGTGTCGAATCACAGATACAGAAAGTCATTAAGTTCTTCGATTTCAGCATCTAAATTTATTTGCGCCTTCCCTTTCTTTATATGGATGGCATCTCGCAGTCTTCAAATCGGCACATCAACATTTCTACACTTAACTTTTTTCTATGTGCTATTTTGAAGAGTTTCATCTCTTATAGCATGGATAGTTTTCATATTTGTAAAAAATTTAAAATCTTTGTTTTTCACAACCTGAAGACAGCCGATAGAAGTTGTATAATAATACGTGAAACGCAAAAGTCAGCATCATATTCGTAATCGGAGACTTCAAATTAGATAAAAACCATCAGATTCTGTTGATGTCAGCACAATTTTGCTGCGGTTTGAGGACGAAGGACATCTTTCCCTCCAATCCAAAAACAATATATTTTAATTGTTCAATATAAATATGAGCAACCTGAAGATAACTTTGGTCATAAGGTTAAGATATGCCGTTATTTCAAAAAAATGAAGTTATTTCAGACCTACTACCAACAGACACCTGGCTTTTCCAAAGTTAAATAATTTGCCAAATGTCGAGCCAAGGCACAATTTTCACCTAACTTTAGAATCAATATAATGCTACTAAGTTAAGCCACCACAGTACGATGGAGTAAATATATTTTTCCTATCTTGATGAGCATCTACCTACTGTGTTTCAGGGCATCTGTAGAATCAGAAACTATCATAAAATCGGTTCCTCCTCTGACATCAGGACCTCCGTGGGTGATGCAGGGCTGATCATGCAAGATTATTTCTCCTCAGTTCTTGCCTTGCACTCTCTTCCTATGATCATGGCAAATAACCTACCTGCTTCCGAATTCGCCGTTTGTTCTCCGTCTTCCCTGCTTTGATTATCCGAAGCCGCCGTTACTGAATCCTCTTTTTTTAGGCCATTGTTCTCCTGAGACGTAAGTCCATACGCAACAATACTAGCCTGAAATGCAGCAGCAAAATGTTTTTTCTCTGACTCTTGTATTTATAGTCCAATTGAACAAAATCTTGAAAGATGTCAGATATTGTTCTAGCGATTTTACAGCTCGTAAAACTGTTGTGTAATTGTAAAACAATTTGTGATATGGACCACAATGGAGGTCGATAATAGACAATAAATCTATTATTGGACGCATTGCGCCCAATATTTAGGTCCATATTGCTATTGCCACCAACCATCTCTCTATGGCTATTGTTCGCAATGGACATAACTCCATTAAAAAATAGTATGATTTACACCACTGCATGAACTCTCCAGTTGCTTTATTTAAAGGTTTGATATTCGGAATCGGATGACAGGATTTCAGATCTCCAAACTTCCAAAACGCCAGTTCAATAATCCAAAACAATATCCAATAACCATAAACATCAAAATCAAAACAATGTAATATGAAAGTAATGCACGAACGCTTTCGTGGTCTCTATTCATGTGCAACGACCAAGTGAAATGAAATGAAACAACTAGGGAAAACTGGGAACACAACTCAAAGCGGTACTAATGAACAGTCAATCACCACGGTAACACCAGTGTGTAGATGAACTCCTTCTGGACACAAAGTCCAGGCTTGCGTCCAAGAATGAACAAAGCTTCCAGAATACGCAACTTAACACCTTGACTGGATGAACACAAAATCGAAAAATATGATGAAAACGTATTGCCAACAAATGAATTATGCGTGTCTACAAATAGATGAAGATGGATTACCAGTTGATAAATTACATGTAAGAAGCCAACTTAAAAGAATGAAAGAAGAGATGAAGAATGAGATTGAGATGAAATGAAGTATGAAAGATAAAAGAAGATTCATCTTTCTATATACATGTAGTACTTCAATATTCGTCTTTTTACAAGCTTCAACAGGCTTTCATGATACATCGATGACGAACTTAATTCTGACAACATCTTCAAGAGATTGAAGTAGATCTTTTCTGTCCGGGATAATTGTTTGCATAAATGACCAACGATGGCATGCGCCTCCACGAAAAGCTGATAATACAACTCGTGGCTCCTTTCTTTACTGAAAGAGGCTCGACATCCTGAATCCACTTTTCTACTTTCATCTTAGCAGAGGATTATCAACGCTTCGGCCGCCAAGTATCTGTCAACCTTTGTTGTTATCTTTACATATTTACCAAAGTATAGTTGCATTTGAAAGTTGATTCGTATTCAAAACAGTAGTAGCGCTTTTCTTCATTTGGAATAAAATGCATTCATTTTCAAAATAACATTTGTTTATCTGAGTGTGCCCCTCTTCCGATGTCATGCAGTTTTCGTCACTTTTTGGATCATTAAGATACATTTCCGCAATAAATTTTGGCAAGTCTTCTTGATGTAAGCATAAAAAAGGTGGACACATAGAGATGAATTCCCGTGCGTCAATGAGGGTTAGTTAAGAGGTAGTAGGATTCTACCTCAGATATTGTGGCCAACGGTAGCAGACATAGATTGATAGGGGATTATTTGTCTCCCTTTGGTTACGTAATTGGTCATGAAAACACGAGGACTGTGATGGTCGCATTGAAGACTGGACATCTGTCAGGTGATCATCTTTGGCTCAAATAAATAAATAAATGAACGTTGTTTATACTCGGAAGCACATTAGGCTGAGTGTTTAGCAAGAATGCAGAGTTTACCTATTTTAAAAGTCTTAGGTTTGACCCGACCAAAATTTGAACCAAGGTCTCCCGGACGTAGAGCGAACACTTTACCACAAGGCCACAGCGCCGGTGGAAGCATTATTCACACCGTTCGACTCGTCACGATCTAAACTTACTGTGCACGTTCAATGCACGGTGTCAATCCTCTGGTTTGTCAGAATCAAGACTTGAAATTGCATTACGCTCAATGTAAAATTGATCTTCTTTCCCCTATGGACTATTTCTGATCGTGGCCATCAGTATTGAGGAAAGTCATCCCCGGACCCATACATGCAGACAAGGCAATCTATGCAAAAAAATAATAAATAATAAAAATTATAAAAATTATAATAAAGGTTTTCTATTAATGCAATTGAATGTTTTCTTTGCATCCACTGGTAAAATAGCTTCTGTCTCATCACTTCAAAAATCTCTTTTACTGAATGAACCTTCTATGCCTAAACATGACCCAGTGAATGTCTGTAAAGAACTTCTTGAACACATAGGACGAACTTCAGGATTCTTATCAAGGGCTATCAACGTGCATGAAAGTCTTCATTCAAATAACATAGATCAATTTCTTTAGTCCGCAATCGCTATGCAATGTCAGCAATAGCTAACCGTTTTTTATGTTTTGTATTCTTATTTGCATTTTCAGGGAATCTTAAATCCATATAATGACAAAATTTGAAGGCCATCCTCCAATCCCTGCTGAAAATAATGAATTATGAGTTTACCTTCTCACATTGTAGATTCCAGTCCGTTAGATTAACAATCGTGACGAAAATGATCGCTTCAATACTGATTCCAACCAGCAAACCAATCCACAAGCCTGAAAGAGAATTATCAGAGTTCAAAGGGAATTCTGTGTAGAGAGTGATATCAGATCATTAAAGGTCAAGGTCAAAGTGATAAAGGCCTGATGATAAAGTGATAGGTCAACCGATGTCATCTGTCCTCCTTAGCAAAATCTCGCGACACCGCCCGCTTTCCTGATTTTGAATTTCAAAATTACATTTACAAAATATTGATAGAATTTCAACTTCAATCCCAGATAATATAGCCGGTTTTGGGACTGTTCCAACTCGTTAGTCCAAGGTGCTCGATTGCAATCAATTTCAAAAAACCGATATAGAAAACCGACAGAAAGCGCCTTTAAAATTACTTGATCCGCCCATCCCAGAGACTTCTTAGAGAATTCGATCTCATTTGCATAACGTTCTAGTACATGTGGCTTCATATGCATCGTGGAGACTGCTGCCATTGAAACGGTCACAGTTGGCAAATCCAAGGCGATTAGTGACATCGATCATTAGTATTTTGAGCTTTCAGTCCGAGAGCCTCTGGGCGTTCAATCTTTCCCGATTGTTCAATTAATCCTGATTCAATCGTTCCAAAAAATAACTGCATCACAGAACAGGCGTATGCTCCTTCCAATGGAGGCATCAATTTTTAGCAACTCGGTCATTTTCATGCTATAAAGTAGTCCATTTTCTCAGGAAATTGAATAATTCGAACATCTGATCGACTGATGGTAAATGAATATGAAAAAATCTGTTTTGTTCAGTTATCTTCTGAAAGCGTCTCAAGACAATGTCGGGAGCATGTTTGTTTGAATTGGGATAGTTAAGTCCTGCAGAACGCGAATACAGATTTTGAAAATTACATGCATGTGAATTACGAGAAATCTCCTGCTGTCTTAGTCTTATACTGAGCAGAAATAATACAGACACTGAACATTCAATTGAAGAAATGCACCAAAAATATTTTGAGGCATGATATTGTGTCCGTTTCTCATTTGCAACCTAAAGCTGACAATATTACGTATAAATCTATTGTGAGTAGCTTCTGTATGTGCACTGTACATGTAGTTGCTATTTTTCATTTAATAGTTACATAGATGTGTTTGTTGTGAATGAACATCTTCGTTACAATGTCACATTTACTGTCATTAGTCTGCAAATGATTTGTATTGATTAAGGTGCTTCATTTTGCAAATAATTGAAGAAAGTTTGGATTTTCAATATTCCTAGCGACCAAATTTAATAAAATTAAGATTGCTCATCCGAAATGTGTAGAAACTAAAATTCATGCAAGACGAGAGTTCGACTTTTAGTTTTGAGCCACATCATGTACTGTGTGAGGTTTTCAGAAACCCCGGGTAAAGTAGGGTTAATCATAGATGTTCCTGAAAGCGATGCACTTATTAAAATGGCCGAAAAATTAAAACTTCAGAGGAATTAATTGCTCCGCTCATTAGTCGACATTCACAACTCCTTGCTCAAACAAATCGACTGAGATTCGAGACACTTTGTGGTTACCGGGACTGAATAAAGTAGGACCGACGTTCAAATGCGTGTTTTATAAAAAGGGGCCTTTTGCCACTGCAGCTCTGGTGTTGGCAGTTTGATGTATTATTCTCATTGCCTTTCCTCAGTGGCTATACTAAGTTGATGTTGCGGGGATCCTGACAGCTGAATCTTAGTTGTTGGGATATGCAACAAATCTCTTTGAGCTTCCTCCCCTGTGGCACATCTAGCAATCCCTTGTCCAAAGTCCCGTCAGTGATGACCGCTGTCCCTTTCTAAGGGAATGTGTGGACTGGGACATTGGGGTTGCTGCCTCCTCCGGTCAGTGCTGCTCACCGCGCGTGAGCATCTTTGCCTTGGGTATGGTAGAACCGCGGTGTTATCGGAGTGGTCATCTCCTCCCCAGGGTGCTCCTCGCAAGCAGTAGGCATTTCTTTGCTTGCTGGCTGTGTCGCTTCGTATCATCTTGATGGGAAGCCTCCTATGCGCTAGACGGAGCCGGGAAAAGCAACAACAACAACACTTTACGGCATAGAAATCAACAACACCATAGAAAGTCTCGTATTTTCTACTTATTATGCTTTACGGTGAGAAATGGCTGACCAACAAGATACTAGCATTCAATTTAGAATTGAAGATGTCCACAGAAACTGGATGGTTAGCTACTGTGATAATTTAGCTTGATATCCGACCTCTAGTGTGAAGATATCAACATTCAATATAACTAAGTTTATACATTTACCGAACACTTTCAGATCTGTTGCCAAGCCCAATGGAATAGCTATCGGAAGACTGATGACGTAGTAGCCGAGGAAGAGGATCACTGCTCCCAGAAGTTGTCTGCCGCAACCTCTCAAGGCTCCAGCCGACGTCGCCTGAAAACATAAATTTTGGTTGCAAATTAGCAATCTCAGATAGGGTTGGATTTCGTGTTGTGGATCGATAATGTGTTTTTGGCAATCTTGAACTGCTGACCCAACTTCTTGGGAGACACCTCAAGCTTGAAACATCAACGATAACAGATTGAGTACATGATGCAATATTCATGCATCCTAGAAATAACCATCACAGTTGTGATGTGAACCTGAGGCCGATCATGTGTATATCCCATCAGTGTATGGTGGTTGCCTGAAAATTTGACATTTATCCACAGTTTCTATTCAGTTAAACACCACGCACGTAAACGTCTATTGCATACAAGTGTTGGATGGCAACCTAGGCCCTTCTAAATTTCCTAATTACAGAAAGAATTCCTATTTTGATGAAATTGCGCTACCAAATGCTGTAATTTTCAAGTGAAATTGTGATGAAAGAATATTCCTCTACTATAGGGTGTCCCAATAAGAATGGAAAATCTAAATTGGACATTGCGCTTCCTATTTTGTTTATACAATCATGCCACTAAGGTAGTTCGCTTGTGAAAAGCCTGCCATTTCAATTGTTGTGATCACAGAATTATATTGTTTAAGCGCGTCACTTTGCTAGAAGTGCAAACTGATTCAAAACAATGGCACATGCAGGAACTTACTAAGTGATTACTAATTTGATTGAAAATTGATTGAAAAAACACTTTGCAGAGATAGGAAAAATAGTCGTGCGCCGCTTGCGGATTGGTGTGAATTCCTTCAAAATGCTCCGATCACCACGATTTCTTCAGATTCCTGTCATTATTTAAAAAGTTATCAGGCGCACGAAAAAGCGTTCACAAACTTCTCTGTAGAACTTAGCATCGACTGTGCCTCTTTTCTGTGTGATCCGGCTGATAACAGTCACTGAAACTTTGCATAATTTGGCGTGTTTAATGTTGAACTGACTGCTCATTGTTCGATTGCTATGGTATTATGTCAGCAGATTGTGCCATTTCATTAACGTTACATGTTCCAATGTTTCCTTTCCATTCAAACAGAAGAAGAGACGGCCTGTCTGATTATGTGATTGTGACGACCGTCGTTTCAGTGACCGCTGTGATCGGTACTCATCGAGCGAGTATAAAATCATGTAGCTTTCAGCACATTATCTGTTTCCGTGGAAGACAAGAACTCGATAAATAAATCTTTATTCTACCGAAAGACGCATTCTTATCATTCAGGAATATCACAAAAATGGAGAGAGCGAAACTGCCACAATACGCAAATTGCAAACAATCTTTGGAAGAAGAAATGTTCCAAGTGCATCAGCAGTTATCAGAATAGTCAAAAAATTGAAAAGACAGGATCGGTAACTGATGTCCGATCATCGACACGTGCTCGTCCACGTCTTTCAGCACAGAACATCAGACCTGTTCATCAAAATGTAGTAGTTGAGAATCCGAGAACATCCATAAGACATCGTACTCTACAGATAAGCATTTTCAAAAGCACCATACAGCGTATTCTCACAAAAGATTTGCAGCTTCACCCTACAAAATCCAACTGACTTTAAATGGATGGTCTGGATATCGTAGAAATGTGGTTTCAACAAAATGGTGCCATTTGCCACACTGCATGTGTAATCATAGAGTTGTTACTGGAGAAATTCCCAGGTCGGATTATCTCTCGCTGGAGTGACGAAAATAGGCCCTCAAGATAATGTGACTTAACGCCTTGTGGCAAACCCGAGTAGGACATCTGTTAGATGTGTTGTTTCATACATGATTTCTCCTCATTTATTTGTTCTCAAACTGAAAACTTTCCCACATGTATTTCATAGTACAATAATAATTTCGGATTTCATAAGGCAAGAAATCCTATTTAGGCTATTTCAATTACAGAATTTCCGTTCCTATTGGAACACCCAAGTGGATAGCATTACTCGTAAAAATTTTTGAATCACTCGCATAACGCATTTAACTGTTTGACAGATCACTTTGGACGAATAAGCGCTTGCGGTGAGCAAAATCAGTATTCTGCCCAGTTGCACCTTATTTTGTGTCCCTTATATATAAACTGCTCGGAATGTTTACTTGAAATCCGCTCTCTGATGATGAAATTCTGAAATTTGAATGTTTCTTAAATCAAAGAGTCTGAAATGAAGGAGCAAGATGTTTGTTGCTTTTGTTTTACGTACCGAAATTCCATCTGCATATTGGAAAACAGCATTGAGAACCATAACTTCACTAACGCCTGCCGCAATTTTTCTGCAAAGGTCAATATTGTCAACTTTATTGCAAAAGATGTCATTTCATCTAGATTTTGAGTCTATGATGACGAATCGACTTCGCTGTTCTGTACGTATTCATTCATGCTTAATTCTAGATTCGTTCACATTAATAGGCTGGAGAGAAATTCAAAATATAAATGAGCGAATGATTTCTTCTTTATCAGCCATTTGCAAATGTGGCATATTTACTGCAATACTTACTGCAACATTTTTTGCAGCATTCTTTTCTAATGTTATTTTTATTCTTTTGCACCATCATATTTCTTTGTAACTATCAAAGGTCACCCTGCTGTAGCGGTGAAATGTTTCAATCTTTTACTTCAATTACTGTGCTTTATTTTTTCAAAAAAAAGTGCCCATACTTCTTAAAAATATTGTGCATCGAAGCAATTGCAAATAATCGCTTTCCACCAAAAATAAGCATAGACTTTCACTTCAGCAGAAAGCATTGTGAAGCCGACTCCCAATTCACATAATCTTGTTCCCAAGGCCTTTGACCTACAGAGGCAGCATGTTGTCCTCTATGTTCACTGAAAAGGCTGGACGACATCCAGAAGCAGAGAGTAAGTAGAGGCAGACTAGCAACTCAGCATTTATTGAATGCCCAATGTTCATGCAGTTTCGATTTCATTGAATGTACTTGAGGTGAGACCCAGTAAAGAGAAAAAGAGAGAGAAAGTGTTTTATTTCAGAATGGAAATCAGCATAAATATATTCATGCGTGTATACACGTTGAAGTCACATAAGATTCTTTGCTCATGATTTTATGTTTTCTTCCATTTTTTTTCATTTGCTTCTTTTCCTCCTTTTCCCTTATTTTCTTTTCTCTATCTTCACTCATGTTACTTATCTTCATTAATCAAGAAATTCTTTTTATTTAATTATCTTTTAACTTTTAGATTCTTTATTCATGACATGTCTCTTACTGTATTGTCTTAAGGCTTAAGTGTTCAAGTCATTTCTGTCGATGCAATATTGTCCCTATCAGTCAATTGTGAGGTTTTTTCAGACTGCGGTTTCCTGTGGTCACGATACAATTCTCTATAAAGAACGGATGAAGCGTCGAGCAATAGAAATGATACTTACATTTCAACATCGAATTAAAGTGGAAGGTACAGAAGCACGAATCCATTAATTATCAAAATGTTCTACTTTTTCTTGAAAGTCGAATATTTATTTTCTCGCGTTGAAAGACGTTTTTAATTGGCTCTCTATCTTGTCAGATATTTAAGGGAATGGAAAATGCATAAATCCTTGTCATTTTTCCGTGTAGATTTTCTTTTATTCTTTGAAGAATATTTGATCATCTCTCTGGGTATTCATTGTTGAGCAGAATATTTTCGAATACATTTTCATACTTTTTGTAGACTTGTAAACTGCAGCATCGCACGGCAATTCGTTGTTCTTCATTTCTGATGAAGTGAGATTTTGTTATGATTGGTAGATTCGATCTATAATGGACGAAGATATTCTTTCTAGCTCTTTCTGTAGAATTCAAATTGTTGTTGGAAGCGGTTGTTGATACAGAAAAATCAAGCAAACTGAGAGTGTCTGTAGCAGATGTTTGTTTGATCTCGAACTTGATACTTGGGCACTGTGAATTCAAATCTTGTAATAATTGAATGGCTTGTTCTTTATTTATTGACAGTCCAAAGTGTTAATCGACATAGCGTTTAAACAACGGAATTTAACTCATTATAAATGGGCACCAATAAAGAGATAATTACTTCACTTAAAACTGCAAAGATTCAGAAGAATAAAATGAGAACATACAAGAAGAGACCACTGTATCCGGATCTCCTTCAGGTATCTGATGGTCAAAAAACATTTAAAGGAAAGTTATAAAGTACCATTCTTACGAGTCAGTTGTGAAAATATACGGCAGGTAGTTTCTAAGAGAAACGAGGAGAATCGCCATCACCGTAGCTGTCATCACTGAAATGTAAAAAAAAACAAATCACTCAGTAAATTTTTGACGGCCTCAATACGAAAAACAATGCTCAATTCTTTGAAGCTATTCAAGCTCTCAGCACAAATCTTACGAAAGAATTCTCTTGCGCAAGCGTCTCGAAGGATTCTGCAAGAATCTTATTTAAAATTTGTTGGTATCTTTGTTAGAGAAAATGCTGCCGTTGCTCATCACAAGAGAATAATGAAGATTTGCAGAAACGACTGCTTCAGAGGGTAGATCAGAAGCAATTACTAATGGCAGTCTAGACAACGGCTCTACTATATAATCTTTTAGCAGAATGCGTCTGCACGATATTTGATTCACATTCTATAAAAAAAGAAAATCAGAATCACTCCCATATTGCAACTTTTTATTAGGATGAAATGACACTGGACAGTGTGAAGGGTGAAACTGACACCTTGGAAATACAGTCCGTTTCATAAAAAGTGGATCATCCTAAAATTTGACTAAATAAAACATAAGTATGATACAGAAAGCATTTTTCATGTTATTTCATGTCCCTAATATATTTAAATGTCCTTATATAATCTAATAAGCTATGATCCAGTAATGGTTCTTAAGAAGCTAATATTTTGTGGCCCTACCCTTATTGTCAATGACATTACCAATTCGTCTAGGCATTGATTCGATGATATCGTTGATTTTTGACTGATCTAGCTTTCTCCACTCTCTTTTTAACAGTGACGTAAGTTGTGATACGCCATCTCTAGGTAGCAGTGAACGACGAACGTTACGTTTTAGAATACTCCATACATTTTCCATGGGATTCAGATCAGGAGAGCGAGCTGGCCAAAATAATGTCCTAAGCCCTAATTGAGACTTGCATAAGTTGACTCTACTACTCCTGTGACACGTAGCATTATCATCCATAAATAACCAAGTCGATGGATCACCAAGTTGATCTGTCATTTGGCCAATGTTCATTCGTAAAACATTCACATTGCGTTCAGAATTCATGGTTCCTTGCTGTATGTGAAGTCTTCTACAAATAGTGGACTTAGAAATAGACGAGTCTAGTGCAGCCATCTCAGTTAACGAGAGACTTGGATCAACTTTAACAAATCTCAAAATTAGGCGGTCTCTACGTTTGGATGTTTTGCGTGGACGGCCAGAGCCCTCTTTACGACAGAGTCGAAAATCATCATTATGCCATCGATGCACATTTGTGTAAGGGACATTTAGTCGCTTGCTTGTAGCTCGCAAAGAAAACCCTGACACTTTGCCTTTTGTGAATGCGATCTCGTTATTGTTCATTTGTGCTTTGTATTGTTTTCAACCGGTAAGAGATAGATTTCTAGCTGAAAGCAATCAGGAGTGCTGCCAACACCACCGCAACGAAGTCAGGAAGCTATGGAACATGAAGTCCAGTCAATCACATGTAGCAGTTATATTATTGTTGATGAATAATGGTGCTATACTGGCTCTGATTGACCGATTTTCTTTATTTTTGTTTTGCTTGATAGCTTTTGGCTTGTAGAACAACATATTACATAACAAAGGAAACAAATGTAATTTTATAAGAGTGAGGTATGATTTCGTGTAGCATTGCTAAATGAAGATCAAATTATCTACTACTTTTTTATCTATAACAGGAAAACAACTCAATATTCATGCTTGAAATTTCCAACAATTATATTAGTAAGCACAACTGACATATCTTCCAAATTTCAGAGAAATTCGTTCAAGTTTGGCGGAGTTAGACAAAGTTGAAGTTAAGGCGATGTTTAAGGGTGATCCATTTTTTATGAAACAATCTGTATATAGTTGGATCTCTTGCAACTTAGTGCAGAAGAAATGAGAACAAGTCGTCACATCGATTTATCGAGCCTGTTCAGATTTGACTTACTTAAATCGACAAATCGTGTTTCTGTCAGCAGACAAACCCACGTTTAATTGGCATCAAAAATAACAAACGTCTGTTACGGTACCTGTTTATCATAGAAGAGTGGAGGACATGCAAGAATGATGCCAAACTCTTGAGGGTCAAATGCATATAACAGACATCTGTAAGTAATTGAAGCAATGTCTGTCGTTGATGAATTTGTACACCGCAAACACAACTTTTCTCGAAATCATAATTTATTGAAAGTTAAAATAAGTCAAAAGAAAAAAGTTAACACCCGAACGTTTTCGCCGGCTCTTCTCAAGGGTGGACACCGGTTAACTGACAATAATACACTAATGCAATCGACACTGACACAACGAAATGACAACAACTGAAAAGGACGGAGTGACGGACAGAACTAACATAGAAATCTACCAAGGCAAAGCAAGAGAGAAAATGAATTGTTTCTGGATACACAAAGCAGGTTTGTACAATTTTATCAGTAATGCCTCCAAAATGCCTAGAAGAAAAACAGAGTCAGAATGAGCCAGTACAGAAAAATGACTGTCTGGAGGAACAGACTTGTCAAAAAGGTTGCAGGACATAACATGCCTGGTAACAGCGCTATCTGGCAAAGACTTTGAGCGAAGACGAAAACCACAAGAGTATATCCATGCTGGTAGATGCTCAGACACTCTGGCAGACAAAGCACGTTGAGTGCGGCCCACGTAGCTGCATCCACAACCACAAGAAAACTTATACACAACACGGGCCTTACACTCGAAGGGCAACTCATCCTTCAGAGAACGAACAGAAATAGATCTCGTACTATCTATTACAACAGGATCGATGGCAGGACAAACACTTTTAGTGACAAAGTTAGTTACTTTTGGTCCCAAAAGTAAACCTGTTTACATTCGTGTTCCTTTTCTGCATGATAGATTTTCCACAGTTTTTTTATAAGAAATTAAGTCGTGTCACTAAAAGTGTTTGTCCTGCCATCGATCCTGTTGTAATACATAGTACAAGATCTATTTCTGTTCGTTCTCTGAAGGATGAGTTGCCCTTCGAGTGTAAGGCCCGTGTTGTGTATAAGTTTTCTTGTGGTTGTGGATGCAGCTACGTGGGCCGCACTCAACGTGCTTTGTCTGCCAGAGTGTCTGAGCATCTACCAGCATGGATATACTCTTGTGGTTTTCGTCTTCGCTCAAAGTCTTTGCCAGATAGCGCTGTTACCAGGCATGTTATGTCCTGCAACCTTTTTGACAAGTCTGTTCCTCCAGACAGTCATTTTTCTGTACTGGCTATTCTGACTCTGTTTTTCTTCTAGGCATTTTGGAGGCATTACTGATAAAATTGTACAAACCTGCTTTGTGTATCCAGAAACAATTCATTTTCTCTCTTGCTTTGCCTTGGTAGATTTCTATGTTAGTTCTGTCCGTCACTCCGTCCTTTTCAGTTGTTGTCATTTCGTTGTGTCAGTGTCGATTGCATTAGTGTATTATTGTCAGTTAACCGGTGTCCACCCTTGAGAAGAGCCGGCGGAAACGTTCGGGTGTTAACTTTTTCCTTTGACTTATTTTAACTTTCAATAAATTATGATTTCGAGAAAAGTTGTGTTTGCGGTGTACAAATTCATCAACGACAGACATTGCTTCAATTATTTGAAAAGTCGTTTGTCTCAATCTGAAGTACATCTGTAAGTGATAGTGCTTGGCAAAACACACGACCGAAAATAATGCCGCACGAGTTCAGGCAATTCGACGACTTTTGTATTTGATCAAAGGTGCCGCATTGGTGTACCCACTGAATCAAATATTTTGTTTATCTGCCTCGGTTTGCTAGACTTGTGATCAATTCAAAATCGACGGCACATCGAGGGACTTATTAAGTGGGCAACAAGGAATTCCTAATACCTTACTGAGATAGAATAAAAGTCGTGTGTCGCTTGCGGATTAATGTGAGTTCGAGCAAAGTGCTTCGATTGCCAAAATTCCTTCAGATTCGAAGAATTCAGATCATTGCGCACAAGTTTTCTCCATAATGTTGGCCCTTCCGATCATCATTCAAAGAAGTAGCAGGCATACAAAAATTAGTTCTCTTGATGATTTCACCATCGTCTTCTCACCATTCCTTACTGCATAGTGCATACATTGAATCGAATGTTGGCTAGACGATGTGTGTTTTGGTGTGTGCGAAGTGATATCACAGCACAGACGCATCTCTCACTGGTTCTGGTGTCCTCTGCTGACAGCTTATTGTATGCCTTTTCCAACAGCAAGCGATACACGAATTATCCATTCGAGAAGGAGCAAGTTGTCTGATTCTGTGATGTGCCATTTCGATATTAAGGCTGCATATAACCCTTCCTTTCTAGGAAACCGAAGCGCGCGCAGATGAATTTAATTCTGTGGGTGTATCCAATGAAATGTTTAAGATTAACGTCATTAGATAGCAAAAGTCATCGGTGGAAACCTACTGACAAGAGAAAGTCCAACTCGGTACGCAGTTTTAGCATGGACTGCTCGGTTCCCACCAAGATGTTGACCAACCCGAATATTAACGGCAATTGAAATTCCAAGAGGTAGCTGAAACGGAATAAAAAAATTAGGAAAATGTAACACATTTTAACAATAAACTAAATTGCACAAACCGAATGGGGCAAAAAGCGAAGTGGTCAAGTCATAGTTGGAGGTGTATTGAAGAATGATCTCAAAATGTTGAATGGATTGATGCGGACATTCCAGATGGTAGATGTGGCAAGTTAAAAGTACAATGTGATCATTTGAGAATAAATAGCGTATTCAATAAGAAATATGAGGAATTAATGATGAAGATAGTTTAGCGTCACTATTCCCGATCCCTCTACTGGGGGCTTGGATCAGTCAGATTGATATAGTCAGACTTTTAACTAGATCGTTGTGATCCTTTAGCCTGGATGCCCTTCCTGATGACTTCTAATTCGGGGATCGACCTCTGGACCGAAAAATCGCTCGGCCAAGCACTTAACCACTGTGCCACGGAGACCACAGTCAATATGTGTCAACGGATATTCGAACAGTAAAACAGGAGCAACTTTGATGTAACCTTCGTCATGCTTCAAGTTTGTCCAAAAGCGGAACAAAAGTTATAAATTCTTAATTTATGATCTTAATTCTTATAAAGTGCACTTAATATCGAGCGAGAGAAGGCGCCGGACGCCGAAGACCGTGTCAAATTGTAACATGACCTACCGTTTCTTTGGCCATTAAATTTATCGAGAGAATTTGTAACTTATGTTCCGCTTTTGGATAAACTTGAAGCATGTCTAGCCTCTCTCGCCGCTTGGTCAACTACTTCAGTAACCTTGATCATGATGTCTTGTGTACTCAATCGACACTAGACTGGAATTTTCATGGAGAACCGTACGTTTCTTATATGAAAGAAGACATGATCGTAGATAGCAGTGATTCGATGACTAAAGCCACTTTTGTCAAGCAGACCTTTCTTCTATACGCTCAGTGCTCGAATTTGGTTCAACAGTCTTTGCATCTCTTTCGCACGGACAGTGATGACTCAGAAAATCCAAGAAAGACGTCACATAGAAGTCTGTTCTTGAGAAGTAACAAATTTTTCGTTCCTTTACAACATCACAGAACCATTCAGGGTTTCAAACCCTTTCAGTCTACTTCACGCTAGCCATCCACTTCACCATCTGAAGCATCTACAACTTTATACCGTGGTAAATTCTCAATTCGATTATGTCAAACTGCAACAAGGGCAGCAAGGTGGACGGCTGAAGTTTACCACATCGCCGAACGGCCCAGTTACTTTGACTTGTATGGGGACGGACGGATCAAAGTATCTAAATGGACGGACCCTCACTTTCATTTTTGTAGCCTTTCTCTTTGCAATATCTAATCCGTCATGAAGATTTAACTTTGATGCATGCAGCATCAAGAGTTGGCTAAATACGAGTGTATGCCAGGCATACTATGCCTTGCTTAATGGGTCGGTATGATGTGACAGATGGCAATCACCTGTGAACTCAGATCCCTTTGGGTGAAGTGTATACTGTTTCATTTGCACGTCTAGCTTCAGCACATATTAAAATACAGTGCGTGAACTGCACGGCATTAAACATCGAATGTAATTTAATATAAATAGAGAAAAGTAAAAGTGAACTTACCATGTAACCAATAGCCTCAATCTGGAACAAGATGGTTTGTATTCCAAGCTGCAATGTATCAATGGTGCCTAAAATTTCAAGACATTTCTTGAGATTATCTACATTGAATTCATGTGTACGGCTGCACACATTGAAAAGGAAACATCGTGACCATAGAAATCCGAATTCAAACTAGAATATACAATATGATATATTCTATATAAAGTCAATGCTGCTAGACATTAGGTAGCCTACTAGATAGAGTACTTATTTTGAATACTTTATGAGGTTGAAGCACGAAGACCGAATGTGAGAATAAAGTACTATATCTGATTTAAAGCATGTTTAAAGCATGTAAAAACAGTACTTTATTTTCTCTTGGAAAATAAAGCATTGGTGAAGAAAATAAAGTTTTAGCTATCCTAGATATATCCGTAATTTGTCTATCCTATCTGTGATTAGCGGCAATTCTAATTTCACAGTCCTAGATATATTTCAATCATTGCACTACTAATTTCCGTGATGAGTTAAATAATTTTGGTTAGAAATAAAGCACTATTTTAATAAACAGAGTCTCATAGTGGGAATGAAACATGCTTTAAGAAGAAAATAAGTGCTGAAACCATCCATTGTGGTAAATTCTTGACATAAGGTGATATCGCGTCAACAGCTTTATCAAAATGATTTTCTACTTATACATCTTGATTCGTTACAAAGTACACTGATAGACCATTGTCAACCAATGGATGCCGCTAACGTTCAGGTACCGTTTTCATGACAACGCATGTCCACGACGTACCCTTCCTGATAGATATCAGACAGTATATAACAATAAGGGAAGATAAAATAAAAAAGAATAGAACGACAATAGAATATAGAACAATAAAGGAATATAGAAAGGACACATGGCCGCAACAGTGTATCTACACTGTCAAATGTACTCTACGCATGCTGCTAAAACGATGTATTAAGCGAAAACAACAAAATGAGCGATTGCAGTGTTGATCGCGTCAACCAAAACTTTTGTGTTTTCCTATACCGGTCAGACTTGAGATAGATTCATGCTTCAGCACTGTCAAGTGATCGACTTCGTTCTAGTTTCATCAGCTTAAACCAGAGGTTTCCAACCTGTGGTACGCGAGGGCTCATCAGATGGTGTGCGAGTATCTGCCCAAAGTAGGCTGTATGTATCATGATGATAATTTAATCCATTCATGTCACAGAGCAAATCTCCGTTGATCCTCTCTATGTGCCAGTCGGGACTGGGGATCAAGAAGAAATAATTCAAATACAGGCGGACGAAACAGCAAAGGTGACACACAAAGAAAGTTCTTGCATTGACTTCTGGATGAGTATCGACTGCACAAATCTGACCGTAGCAGAAGAAGGTTTACCCTCACCTGCTAATTTTCCCTTCAATGTGAGAGTGCGAACAAGGTTTTTAGCCCTCGTGGCTATCTAAATCGAAAAGTCAGAACCGGTTTGTGGCTCCTGGTCACGACTTTCGGTGTGCTGTTATCAATATCATGCCCCGCATTGATCAGCTGGTGGAAAACAAAAACGATACAGTGTTCGCATCAGTTAATATTATTTTAATTATATTTATAATTTAAACATAATTAATTAATTATTATTATTTATTATAATTTAATATATTATAATTATTTATTTTATTAATTTAATAATTATTTTCATTTGTTCGGAAGAAGCATATTTAACTTATAGAATGACTGTTCTTTGTTTCATGCTTGTTTAGTTCGGAAAAATAAGTTTCTTCGAAATAAAAAAAGAATTACATCTTTCCTAACAAAAAAATAATTTCTTTGAGACTAAGTGGCACGCGACGAACGTGTGAGATCTCAAGTGGCACTGAGACATTAAAAGGTTGGAAACTACTTACTTAAACAAAGCAAAGTGTCGAATTGAAATTCGCTTAACCATATATCTCGCTGATTCGAATAATTGGCTAGCGTAATTGGTCAAAGCCATTACGATGATCAAGTATTCATGCTGTATTTGCCTTGACAGGTTTCAGAAATTACCTGCAACAAAAGTCGCTATTTCAAAACTCCATTCTTCCAAACCGATCATGAAGACTCCGGGAACGGCGAGGATGAAGAACTTTCCCCATCCGTTGAGGAAATACACTGCTTTCCAACCTGAAAAACCCAAGATGTTGGTTTCCGTAAAGTTTCCAAAATGTTTTAATTCCATTTTTCATCTTTTCATTCATGAACTATTGAGAGCTTTCGAAATTGCTGAAATCTTCGCCAGGAGTGAGCTCAAGAATACGACCCAAATATCATTCAACTTACCACTCCATGTGTGTATATAAACTTTTGATCCGAAAATATAGATAATTTCCAGTGCCGCCATTATGAATAAGGAAGATGCCTGAAGGACTGCGGAAGATCTGAAATTGGGTAGAACAATTATTATTTATTGAATTTATGCGATTTATCATAGAATATTTTTACCCTGCCTCTACCATACAATAAGCAAAGCTCTAGATGTTCATGAAAAGCCAGAGTTCTTTGAAGAAAAATTTAAATACAATGTGCGGGCGTTTTAGGCATCATATGAGGTTGGGAGTGATGCAATTAGAACTGCGTTGATCTCCTCTTCAATTTGGTTGCTTATTCGGGCGTCCTGGGGCTAACGTTGATCCGAAAGATATGAGTCGATGTGGTGTTCTTCAACTGTTTCATCAGATCAGACTGTTTGCCGTCAGACTGAAGAATTCCTCTCGGATTACAGGTTAGATATCGACACCACCCGCATTGACTCTATTGCTTATATCATGAGATAGCATTATTTTCAATGTACACGTTTTTCATCTTTGATAAAATGCCTACATAAATGAGACTTCTTCTATTTCGAAAGGATAGTGCAAGATTCTTATGCCTTTGTCAAAGTCTTCCTTTAATGCTCATAGGCAAAATATCGAGGATCTAATCGATAACATTTACTTTCCAATGCACTTTCCGCTCTATAGCTAGCGTTAATGCTCACTACTTGCAAAGTCAATGCAAGTAATACCTAGAGTAAACATTCGTTCCTAAAATTGGACCAGTACGTATAAAGCTCACGTTTTTTAATGTCTAAAACTGTATTGTCAGGAGGCTTGCTCTTCGTAAACGCGGTGCATACACCCGGATGCTACTGCATGTATTTACTGAATGTAAGATGCTACTAAGCTTATATCGTAACACAAATAATATCTTATTAAACCGGAGGCACACAGAATAAGCCATATGCCATCGTTTTCAAGTCGCGTCACGATCCTTCACAAGCCATAAGTCAAAAGCCATAAGTCATTTTGACAATGTTTTTCCCATGATAGATAATACAAGCAGGCAGAAGAAGAAAATTTATGATATTTTTCTAATTTTTGAATAATCATAAAGAATGACGCGTTGCATCACAACGTTGGTTCTGTTGAAGATCATCGTCCAAGGATTCTCAACCGGATGACGACTGATGACTGGTAGCTGATGGCTAATCCTGTGTGCCTCCGGCCTTATCCCTTGTTGCAAGCTCACGAGTTACTGTTAGCACATTTAACGTGTTCAGAGGGACAACGCGGCATCTACACACTAATCACGCAATTATGTGTGAAAAAGACGGTTAAACTTGAGAATTATACGAAAGTTACACAGATAATTTTCTCAGTGTTGCAAACACGAATGTATCTTGTATTTATGCACCATTTATGCACCATGCTACAGTAAATAAACTAACATGCGATTTACATAATCTCATTCAATCAATGAAGAAGAAACACAATACAAACTTTTGCTTACAGATACGAGAAATGTAGGACGTGGATAGCGACATATTGACTGATGATGTTGAATACATTTCCGATTAAAGCACAGATGAGCGGTGGATACAGGATATTTTGATTCTGTAGATACCTGGCCAGCACCAAAAAATTGAAATCGAACTGCAAAGCAATGAATAAATTGACATTTTCTTTGAAAACATTCATCATGCATGCGCGCAGCGATCAGCCACGAAAATTTACGTGTGGGTCACGTTTTGAAGTGCAGTCTTACTTATTTGATCATTTCTAGAGTTTTGAGGATAAGTAATGAATTCATGTCTTCACTTTTGTCTACAGTATTATTTACCTACTGGGTAGTAGATGCCAGTGTATTTGCATCCATAATGCCTGTAGTGATATGGCATGTGCTGCGTCAGGAGTTCCTCAAGGGTTAGTGATTGGTGCGTCCTTGCTTTCCTTAGTGGTGGAATTCTTTGATCGCATGGCAGTTATCATCCCCTAATAACTTTTCAGTGATGACTGCACTTTATGAGTCCCATTATAAGTGGATGGTGACAATGGAATGTATTATCACAGAATCAAAGATTTATTGGCGTAAAGAAATGAACCTCACTCTGGACCAGGTGCAAAGCAATATGGGTCAGTAAGAGAAATTCCTCAGATCCCATTCTTCTAAATGGTGCTCAGCAGGTCTCCTCACTCAAGTTTTCAAGCCTTTTCAGTCCTATATTTTTGCTCTACTCTGTCGTGGAGACTGCATTTCGATAATGTGAATCCATTAGCTTTATGGAGACTTCATGGATTGAGTAAACTAAGTTTGTAACGAAGGGCGGTTTCATGCTTTATTGCTATTTATTTTTTATTTTATTTATTTATTTATTTTGCTTTTATTTATTTTCATGCTTCATGTTTAATTTAGCTGCAAGAATGTCTCTGGAATGCGCCAACCCCCAGTTCACGAGCATCGCTGCCACCAACGACAAGTCACGTTTGTAATAATCATATTCACCTCAATTAGAGAAGAGGTGATGATAAATTTGTGCAGTCAATTCCAAAAATACAATGAAAATACAAAAAGTCCCAAAACAATTCCCTTTCGGAAATTCGGCAAGCGACTTATTTCTGGCAGCTTACTTGGTTATTGCTAACAGACACACTACTCAACATAGCCCTTTAAAGTAGTAATTTTCGGTTGAAAAACAAATGATTCCATTATCAATCAGATTACTGTATCATTCATAGTTGACTATATTAACATAAGAAAACTGGCTGAACGAGACGGAAGTTAGCCATCTCTGCTTCGCAAAATTGCTTGAACAAATTTTATCACGAAGGAAGAATTTGTTTCCATAAATATCATAAGCTTCATGCAAGTCGTGACGAAACTGCTGATTTTTCAAGGCTAGATTTGAGGGAAGCAATACTGAAACTTACAAATACTCCGGGTAAAAAATGAAGCATGTAATCTGCAGTCAATCTGAAAGAAAAAAAGGGCAGTTACAGGAGACTGGAGGCGGACAAAAAGGTATGCTTGCTTGTAGTGTCTGATGGCTGCACAATAATATTTAGATATTAAATCATTTTAAACAAGTAAACTTGCTATTATGTTGGTTTTTTATTATTAATTACATCGCATCTTTTGACAAATGAAGCAGGAAATTATCTACTTTTCATGTGCTTTCTGACATTCCCGAAACAAGCCTGACAGTTTGTCATTTAAATATTGTCTTGTGAAGTGTCCAGATCGGCCGCCTCATTGCTTCCCCGACATGGTGCATCCTCGTAGTTATCTTCGAAAGACGAATCTACAAAATATTTGGACTCCTATATATCAACTGGAGGCTTAAATTCAGCTTGTAATGATTTTGAGGGGGGAGGGCTCGTGCACATGTCTACCCGCTTGGGATTCGCATTAGGTATTCATTAAAAACATCGTAATATGAAAAACATCGCAGATGAAAAATATCGTAGATGAAAAATGTCGTAAATGTACTTGAAAAACATCGCATTGGTCTTACAAAGGCATAGTCTCCTTCATGGCTCATGGCTCCTAGTAATCTGAAGCCTAGCGTCGCTTCCAGCAGATATCTATTTAGGATTCTATGGATGGACATAAATTAGATATCTTTTCCATTTGATACCGGATATGTCGATTTTTATACCAAAATCTTGGATTCCATGTGGAAATTACTTGGGCAGTTCCTGACTTGGGGATGCTTCACAATTATGAATTTTGAAAAGCATCTGGTTTGGAATCGAAAAGTCAGTATCAATAAGGTATAATCAATTTCATTTAATTATTATTGTTTATTTATATAATTATAGCGGGGATTGGATAAAATGATTGTATAATTAAAACATTTACGATGTTTTTAAATACGATATTTTTCATGTTACGAAGTTTTCATATAAAACCTCGCATTATACTTGCGATTGAAATTTTAGTCCCCTTAAAGGAATACACGGATCGCTGCATCCGCTTCACAAAGAGAGGATGAACAGTTAAGCAGTCTAATGGTTTTTAGAAACGTATGCATCAATGTATACCAGTAAATGAGAAGTTCACGAAAATTTTGAACAGCGCAAGGCTCATGTTCAATTTTGAAAAACTGAACGCTGTTCAGCTCAAGTTTAGCAATCAGTCCATCTCGTTCACTTCACGTTCACCTTTTTTCTTTCCGCTCATTTCCCGTTCATTTCTACTTTGACTACGTATTTATCTATATAAATAATTGAGTCATCACTTCTTTAACGTGTCCAAATATTTCAGTGTAATATAGTACGAACTAGAATGTCACTGCAATTTGGAGAATTCCCGGGTCATAAGCTTACATAGCTTAACAACACGAAACTTTTCATCTTTGACATAATAGCAATTGTATGATGGTAGGCTATATTGTGTAAATCTATCTTTAATAGATGGAACAATACTACAAGTTCCAAAGATCAATCCTAAAGCAGACCTACAGTTCTTTGTCATAAAATTAAGTTAAATTGTCGCTGCTTTAGTCATAAGAATTAGGGCCCATAGGCTACATGTAAAAGTATACTAAGAATAAAAATATTTAGACAGTATGGATAAAAATAGCTTAGGGTGAAGCATTCTAACTAGGCAGTTTCGGTTAGTCATGTGTGAACGTTTAAAGGCAGAATGAACGGGAGCATTCAACTCCCGTTCATCTCCGAAATTTGCGAACGCCGTTCAGTTCAAGTTCACGAAAATCGTGAACTAGTTCAATTGAACGGTGATCAGTCAACACCGACCAGGACTGACTTAGCAGGTCTGCTCTACTGCTGTTGTGTACGAGCACACAAACTGATCATGTTTGACTATGTCAATGCATCTTGCAATTGCCCCTCGGATATTGTTACCGTTCGACGTCAGACACAGAGCTTCCGCCTCTTTCTGGAAATTGCAGAAAAAACAGACCATCTTCTATATAGTTTAATGTCGAACCGTATGCCGAGAAATCCTAAATTCTACTCCGAGTTTGCTCGTACTTCCGTGAGACACAAGTTTTTCATCCCATATATGATTCGCTTAGCTGATTCTTTTTGAGATACCTTTTTGTCATCATATAAATGTATTTCCCGAAAATTTGTTCCTATGTAAATACTAACTGTCTGTGTGATCTCCACTCTGTTGTCATTAAACCTCAACGAGCCGCTGAAATTACCATCATCAAACTTCGGGCATCAGTTCTAGTCCTATTAACTTAACAGAGCAGAAACACAAGCGTCGGATTTCAGTGGTTGAGACATTTCATCGTTTCAAAGCGAAGATTTCTCACTTGGCTATTTCCGGATTTTGTCCCATGAGATTTAGAATAGGCTCTATGTTGATATGAACACAGCAAACCAGGAGTCCGATGATGTTCATGATGACCAGAGACTGTTGAAGATAAATGCCAACTCTCTTCTTATTGGCACTGCCGAATGTCTGAAATGATATTGTAGATAACATCCCAGTCAAACTCTCCATTGACTTCAAAATCTTACCTGAGAGAAAAATGTGTCACAAGCTGTTGACATTCCCATTCCGATGCTGATGCCCAGGACATTGATCATCTGAAAATCATTTCTTCATTTTGATTGTCATGTGTCGAATAGATTTGTGCATTCACATTCTTTTAGTTATATCTTTGAAAATATCTATTGATACATGTATAATTACCAAATTATGAAAAAATATTAACTCTGAAATATTACAATATTATTACCTTTTTCAACAAGACTCGGTATCAGAGAATTCAAGGGTGGTTATCCAATAGCAACCGCTTCCAGGCGACCTCGGACAATCGATCTAATGATTGTGGTTATCCAATTTTAAAAAGAAGCATGGAATTGCTTTTCAAAGAATTCAAAGCGAAGCAGCATCGGTGAGTGAACATGACACTGAAGCATAGAAGCAATTTCGGACAAAAAGCTGACTACGTAGCATCGATATTTTGCGATGCTACACTTCACGTTCTGAGAAAGGTGCTTCGCTCTTGGAATCTGTGAATAAAATCGAAGATTTCATTTGTGACAGCGAAAGTCGAATCAATATGAAATGACACGCTTCTTCAGCTCGACTAAAGATCCCTAAGGCAATTCATTCAGTGTTTCTGTTCCTTTATTAATTCTATGTCATGACATTATCAGGTATCTTTTAAAGACTGGTTACAATGAACACTACTAAGCATTGTACTGTAAATCATGCATGTCAGAGCATGCGTGCAAGCAATTGTAATTCATTCAGCCATTGTTAAAATCTCAAGTACAGAATCCAGCACAAACATGACGTCCTTCTGTGCTCTAAATTACTTTTTAATGACATAAACAATGTATGTATGACATAGAAGCATTTATTTTAGCGAATCCTCCTACTGCATTAAAATGCTGTCTGATGGATATATGGCTAGCTCTCGATATAAGCGATCGTTGCAAGTCAAATCGTTGCATCACCAATGTGGTTGATAGGATCCCTCTACCTCTTTATCTGAGTTTTCAGCAGGTTCAAATCTTTCCAGGACAACTGTTTGTAGACGACTTAAGAAGTTGAACTACTCCAGTCGTAAGAGACCATCGAAGCTGAATCTGTCCAAGCGACACAAGAAACTTAGACTACAGTGGTCAATGAAACGTTGCCACTGACGGAATCAGTGGTCACGTGTTGTTTGGCCGGATGAGGCAGCTGTCCGATTAAAATTCAAAGATGGACATGTGTGCCTTTGGTTGAAGTCTGGGCAAGATATTCCTAATCTGTTTTTTACATCGAGGAGTCAGGACGATTGCAGGAAATTGCTCATCTGGGGAGCCATCTGGAGTGATGGTCGCAGTTCACTGCATGTGTATCGAAGTACATAGCACATAGCCTCAATTTGCGCATCTGTGCTGAATATTTCTATGTTCCCATAATTTCTATTCACTAATCTTTTTCTATGATTGATAAGTTTAACGCAAATTTCTATGAAAAATTGTTAGCAAGTTAAGTAGACATTCTGTGAGCTACTAATTAAAAAAATTCAAATGAGGTTATCGTTAACTACTACGTGTACAAGCAACAGACTGTAAATTGGTCAAGAAAATATAAGAAAGATAAAGCTGAGTGATAGAGGCAGCTTTCACCTGGTTGAATTTACCCTTTTGATAAAATTGAAAAGAAAAAGTTTGATTTTTAGCAGTCACTTTGTTTCATAAAAGAAACCATAAAGTTTGTACAATAAAATGGTATGAAATTGGCTCCGAAATAAGTAACCTCGACGAAAGTGGTTGGTTTATTAACCTTGGAGGACCTGTCACCTAACTGGTCCTCCAAGGTTAATAAACCAACCACTTTCGTCGAGGTTACTTATTTCGGAGCCAATTTCATACCATTTTATTGTACAAACTTTATGGTTTCTTTTATGAAACAAAGTGACTGCTAAAAATCAAACTTTTTCTTTTCAATTTTATCAAAAGGGTAAATTCAACCAGGTGAAAGCAGCCTCTATCACTCAGCTTTATCAGTTAAGTAGACATTCTGTGAGCTACTAATTAAAAAAAATTCAAATGAGGTTATCGTTAACAACTACGTGTACAAGCACAGACTGTAAATTGGTCAAGAAAATATAAGAAAGATAAAGCTGAGTGATAGAGGCAGCTTTCACCTGGTTGAATTTACCCTTTTGATAAAATTGAAAAGAAAAAGTTTGATTTTTAGCAGTCACTTTGTTTCATAAAAGAAACCATAAAGTTTGTACAATAAAATGGTATGAAATTGGCTCCGAAATAAGTAACCTCGACGAAAGTGGTTGGTTTATTAACCTTGGAGGACCTGTCACCCCCAAGATATTCCTAATCTGTTTTTTACATCGAGGACTCAGGACGATTGCAAGAAATTGCTCATCTGGGGAGCCATCTGGAGTGATGGTCGCAGTTCACTGCATGTTAAGAGGGCAAAAAAAGAACTCCGAACGATACGTTCGAGTGCTCGAAGAACATGTTTATCCTATAGCATTCCGTTTAGATGATACATCATCTGATTGGATTCTCATGGATGACAATGCTCCGTGCCAGGGCAACTCAACTGTATAAAAGACAGGCAAGAATACGAACCTTAGACTGGCCGGCAAGATCTCCTGACTTGAATCCAATCAAGCATGTCTGGTCTAACTTGAAATGGCGAGTTCGTCGACGAATTTGTCCTGACAATGATTCGAATCGGTTGGAATCGTTAGTGAGGCAGAAGTGGAATCAGATTCATCAACAGATGATCAGAAATTTGATCGGCAGTATGCTTAATCGCATCCGAAATGTAATAGAACCTGGAGGAGACGACTCTGGCTACTAGGGAATGCACCTATCAGTCCTTTTAAGGACTAGGTCCTTACTGGGCCGACAAATAACGAAGAAAAATATTTAGTATGATGCAGGAATCACACAAATTCATTCAATTATAGTTAAAAAACTCACTGCTTACTATAAAATGTTTATATTTTAACTAATTTCTAACTATTTATGAAACGGACTGTAGCTCATTTCTAGAGTGTGTTGTATTGCATAAATATTTCAATATATAAGCTGATGTAGCTACACCAAATTGATATTTTTAGATCCGTTAAATTTTGAAATTAGATTGAAGCAGCATGCATTCATTTCAATAAGGCGCATTACAGTCGACTTTTAGACCTATTCTTGGACGTATCTATAGATCGAGTCTATGCCCCACATGAGACGAACTGTGCAAAAGGAATTAGTGAGGAAAAACAGAAAACTTTTGTGCAGCAAGCTTTCAAAGGATGTCTTCTAGCAAGTTGTCATGTCAATTTGCTTAGGAAATATACAATTTAATTATGGAGAGTCACACTTATCCAGTTTAGCCCTCAGTTTCGCCTTTTTGTTTAAGGGGAATATAATGGGCTTCATTTCTGATTTGAACGCTTCGTCTAATAGCCGCTGTTTGAAGACCTGGCACTTCTTTCAAATTTCCAAATCCATACTTCCACACCGCTTAAAACTATTTCAATTGTAATTATGCCGAATTTTTCATCAATTTTAAAGTATCATAGTAATTGCATTGCAATTAGGACCGACTTTTTCTCACAGAGTTTCAATGTGACCAATTTGATCAGAACTTTTTGATTTTGTAAATAACATGATGAACTTTATGAATATTTGATCCAAACTGGCAATAATAAACTAGCAGCTTCAACAGTTACTGGAACTTCAGCAGACGCACTAACATCAGCAGCTCATCAGATAGGACTTCAGTATAATATCGAAAGAGAATGACAGCTATTAAGTCAATACAAGACACCAACACCCTTGATTCCCCGACCGCACTCGCCTGACCCAGGAATCGAACCGAAGTCCGCGGTGGAGACGAGCGGATTCTCGGCTCGGTTCTTCGGTTCGACTCCTGGGTCAGGCGAGTGCGGTCGAGGAATCAAGGGTGTTGGTGTCTTGTATTGACTTAATAGCTGTCATTCTCTTTCGATATTCAATGAACTACGACAGACCTTTGTTGTCAGACTTCAGTATAAATACGTGATGTGTGTGTGTGTGAAATGAATGGTTTAACGTCACTACTCACCCTTACTGAGGACTTGGACGGTGCTGACATAGACAGATTTTAATCTGGAGTGTTGTAATCTTTTTTAGTCCGAATGCCCTTCCTGCCGACTTCCAGTGATACTTTCGGGGCTCGACCTCTGGACCGAAAGATCGCTAGGCCAAGCACTTAACTACTGTGCCACGGAGACCACTATAGCTTGTACATAAACTTAAATACATGTTGTTTAACTGTTAATCATTCAATACGTGAGTTTTGAGTGATTAATGAACCTTTTCTCTTCGTTATCTCTACTTTCTCTTTCGCAATTATCACACTACTCATGTGACGTTAGTAGTAGGTAGTGAGTGAAGTTATTTGTCCTTCTGTCTCAAGATTTCGGATACATTGGTTGACGATTACTTTTGTGTGCAATTTAATTCTCATGATCGTGCTCTACAGCAAAATTCCTCCCAGAGAACAAATTATAAGATGATACAAATCAATTTCCACTTTCAGTTCCATAAAACGCCCAAACTAATACCTGACTGAACCATAGCTCAATGAAGCACAGCTGATCTCTAAGCATACTCACACTGTTTGCTAATCCCGCTGCATCTAATTGCGCTTTCGCCAAATGACCGCACATGATGATGCTGGTGGTTTGGAGGAAGAATTGGAAAAAAGACGTGAGAATCTGAAAAGAAAATTATTTGCTTAAAAATCGTCACATTCATTCAGTCTGTAATTTAAAGTCGTTTGTGGGTAAATCCATAATACATATAACAACATTTTCGGTAATTTTTGTCTTTTCAACTTTGCAACTTCGTTTTCTATGAAAAACTGCACATTAGTTCAATTTTTCGCGCTGAATTTGAAAATCATAATGGCGACCACACCAAATGAGTATTTGTACAAGTTTTGTATTAATACTATATCTTACCAGGTGTCTTCTGACCGATAATTTTGTGGTCTCGGTCAGATGGACATTTTGGCCGTTTTGCGAGATTTTGAAAATGATAATCATTGTCTTTTCAAAAAAATTCGCATGCATGATTACATTATGGTTCTTAACAATTCTGTGAGTTTTCATGAGATCAAGTTAAAAAATTTGGTCTCAGCAACAAATTGAAATTTTTAGAAAAAATCAAAAAAGTCTGGTTCAAAGAATACAGGTCATTTTTTAAATTCACAGTTACTCAATTGTGATGATCCATAGTTGATTTTTTCCTTTTGATGCAACAACTAGACTCACAAATGATGCATTTTGTCGTATAAAGAAAGTAAAAACATCATTTCTAAGTTGAGAACTGTGCATCTATCAGATAACAATTTTTGGGGGACAAAATCTAATTGAAGAAAAATCCCAAATAAATGAAAATGCAATCTTGAATTATAGTCTGATTGTAAGTACGGTTCATACATGATACACAACTTTATATGCATAATTTAAGTAGATCACAAAGAAATTTCTTCCCTAAGATAGAGCAGGCCTACCTATGCTGGGGACAGGCTTTTGTGGTACTTTTTCTGATTTGATGTGGATTGATTTGAATTGATCATGACCGAAAAGAAGAGGTCCTTAGGACCAAGATGAAAAACATTATGAAATCGGTTCAGAGCGAAGGATTTTACAGACGGAAGACAAGTTCTTTGACGAATGTTGTTATATAAAATGGATTACCTCCTGTACTCCTTGAAGCAGAGGGTCTGTCTTCACTGATCTGCTGAATTGCAATAGAGTGTGGGCCGAAAGAACTCGCACAGAAAAAGGAAAACTAACCTGTTTCAAAGACAGCATGTGCTTGAATCTCGAAACAATAATTTACCAGCACATATATGCTGAAAATATATTCAGTCAGGGAATTGTTTTAAGCAAGGTGGTCGCATTGACTATGCTTGTTCACAACTACACTCAAAAATGGAATAGTGCTCAGAAAGTCATGTATTCAGCAGTTGCTCTCAAAATCAGCTGATGAGAGGAGTTAAGCAGTCAAAAAATCGAGACAGCTGGCACTCTGCAAGCTCATTCATTTTCCATTCACTTTTAGCACTAAAGATCAATAAATTTAAAACCTGTAAAATTGTATAAATACGTCCAACTTACTGCAGGCCATGCTAATTTGAACACTTCAATAAATTCGTGTTTGAATCCGATCGGAAATAATCGATACCAGATGACAGAAATCCTGGACTTGAATTTTGATTCTAAAATAGCAAGAGAAGGGTGAACTTTGATTTTCATCATGAAAATTATGTAACTAATTAGCCCAAGAGCCTTTCTTCCACAAAATTTAAATCAGGCAGCGATGATGTTACATATCCCATATTTTCGCGTGTAGCATTGCTGGTAGCTATAACCAGAGTTGGAAAAGTCGGAATTGGAATTGACGATATTCAAATCTACTGGAATTGGAATTCACCCTGATAAACATCAATTCCACTTTTTCGATAGACCTGTGATAAATCTATTTGTACAAAAATTGAAATCGCAACGTACAATCACAACAATTAACAATATCAATCTTTAAGACTCTATAGATACGATGCGCAACGATAAAAGAAAAACTTTAAACTCACTTCTTAATGTTGAATTCACTTCAATTCGATCGGACTCATTTATAACAAACGACTTACTCGCCAATTCATTACACATGAGGAGAGGAGAAGCGCTGTTTGTCCTTCTAGTAAGTATTTTTAAAATTTTTAGACATTTTAGGATATAAAAATTTTCTTTTAAATCATACTTTGTACCTATTGAAAAGTAACTAGTCATTAGCTTGTTTTTTTTTAACTTTGTTACCTTGACGCACTTTGCTACGTTGAAAAATAATATCATAAATATCAGTGTCACCTATACCGTCAATCTTCAATTGCGCTCGCTGATGTGTTGCAGTATACGCTGCCGTGTTGTTGTTCGATGGCGGACAGTTGTCGTTGTTATTTCTGTAGTTGAGTTACACCGCGAGAGCTCGAAGTTCTTCTATCAGCTGCTGAAGATGTCGTATGTGATGTTGTTGGTAATTGTTGTTGTGTCAATTTCTCATCGTTTCTAATTTATACCAATTTTTGAGACCTGACGATAAATCCTCTTTCTTTTGAAAATTGAAAGAGTTTCCTTTAATCTCTGCCTGCTAGCTTTCGACCCGACTTCATTTCGCTCTTATCACGGAATTTTTAATCTCCTTTTTTAACATGGACTATTAATCAATTTTCATGATATCATTTTTATCGTCGATTTTTCGGTCATCAAAAATCACGTTTTTCGCACATTGAATTTCTTTCTTCTATCAGTTCATTAATCGATTTTTTCGCATCTCATATCTCTCTCTCTCTCTCTCAGCGTTTGATTCTCTGCTGACCGTTAATTTTCTTTTCTTTCTTTTTTTCACGAGATGTTGAATATCTCGTTTACGAAACGAAAATGGCGTAGGCAGACCGGTTTCACATATACATGTACACAAGAAACATGAACTATGAACATGAGAACGCACATAGGAACGACTCAGGGAACGGCACACAGGAACAACGAGGATAGGATAAGGGCACATGGGTTCGATTGAAGCGAACAAACGTTAGATACATTAGCATAATACACTATACGCGACATGAAATTATCGGAAATTGAATCTTATAATGGAATTGGAATTGGAGTTGGAATTGAAATTTCTGCTCTGGAATTGGAATTGGATTTAAAAAATTTCAGTGGACTGTTTCCAGTTCTGGCTATAACATCTTGCTTCTTTCCCCTGTTAGCTCTAAAATGATTGCTTGCTGTACTGCTTACTTCTTCGTCATATCAGGTGTATTGTATACGAATCCACATTGTGCATCTGCTAATGTATATCCACTATCGTATAATCGAAGACGCAATGTGGCTTCTCATTATGCTGACTCGTAATTATCATCTTAACAAATTAAACTATTAAAAGTCAAACATGATTATTTAGCGACAGCAGCCCATTCAAAAATGTGTGGATTTCACAAATCACGAGGTGACATGCCACGCGTAATTACGGAGCACCCCAAACAACCGTGGTTAAGGACATTCTATTCTTCTACCCGCGTACATACGTGCTGCACTGAGAGTCAGAAATCATTTGATCTGATGCTGTTAAAACATGGGGAATGTTTATGAATACGCGCGGGCGAGCGTTTATAGTTTGCGCGTCGTCTACAGTTATCTGTGTTGCCGCTTGAACCACGGATGTACCGCTAAGCATGTTCTGTCTTCCCTGAACATGAAATTGAGGTCCTATCACATTGTTTAGCCTCTGATACATGCAGACACATGAGACGCAAAGTCTAAATAACAGGACTGTCAACTGTACTAACTTATATAACAGATGTTGCAGCAAATCCCGTATAGCCACGGATGTTTAGGGTCATGTGTAATTACGCGTGGTTCACGCGTGAATTACGCGCGATTCAGCGTGGCATGTCACCTATTGTAGGACCCACTGATTTTTCAAAATAGTGTCTTTATACTGTAGAAAGAACCTGAATTGACAACTTTAGGGCATCGTCAAACAACAGACCGGATTTGTGGATTAACTGCAGCAGGGATTGTTTATAAATTTATGAAAAAATGCGCTTAGAGAACACGTTGTCATGTTTTGAGAACAGCTTACATACGAAATTCAACAATAAGACAATAACCACATTATGATGATATCCATCATTATATTCTTGTATCTTTATTACTAACAAAAGTAGCAGTCCAGTTGTCTGCCACAATGGAGTCCTTCAACATGCGTTAGAATTTTATGAAGTTCGGAGTGATGCTGATCGACCGTATCGCCTTCAAATTCTTGTGCTTCAAATCATATTGCAAGGACTAGCTTATTGTACGAAGAACTTCTTATTCGTATAATTTATGTTTAAAAACAAAGGTATATTTTAATCCATCTCAAAGTGCAGAGAATTTGTTTATAAACTAATTATGGGTGACACCATCAATGAATAATGAACCTTTCAGATTGATAGACAAATCTATTCGTAGAATATAGTCATCATAAACTGGCCACCTTCATTGAGCACGCACTTTGTGCATTCGGAGATCACATAAACTAAATGCAGACGATTAAATTGATTTTTTATTGATTAAAGTACTCATGAGAGATATGCATGTGAACGCAGCACCATTGACAAAAGAACATATAAATACATTGATAGAGGACCTTTGAAGGTTTATGTAATCAAACAGTCCATAATTCAGCCGAATCAGCTCATAATGCATCAAAGTCGTGCGAAAACGTCATAATGGGGCAAAATCTGATATTACCAACTTTTAAATGGTTTCGGGCTCTCACGATTGTATTTCGTAGTTTTTTTATAAACTATTATATATCCAAATAATCTCATCTTGCTTGGAACTATTAAAATAAAACGTCCATTGTGCGGGAGGTGCATTGTAGCGTTTAAATAAAAAAACAGTCGCTTCCTTCGTTCAGACAAATTTCCTTTATTGTTTTAGAAACAATATTGTATATATATTTTCAAAACAATAAAGGAAATTTGTCTGAACGAAGGGAGCGACTGTTTTTTTATTTAAACGCTTGGATCCATTATTTCGTCAATTAAAGTTGCGATTCTAGATGTTCAAGCTACAATGATGCTCGTATAATATCTATGCTTTGTTCGGCAAAATCGACAGACCCATATAGAAGCGTCAAAATATGCCAGGTATAGTAAACTAGATCGCGAACATCTTGTATATTATATTAAGCCAAAGTTTGCTAACATGCGTTAAAGTGTTCATGATCTGGTGACTTGAAATTTTGTATGGGTGTTCATAAGAGTAATTTTCAAAAAAATAATCGTTCATCATTAGATGATTGATTGCTATTGTATCAATTATTACGTGTACAATATCTGTGTGATATGTTTTTATGTGATCTGCATATTATGATATGCACGTCGTCATGCAGCAACGTAATCAGTATCGTTGATTATCAATGGTCAACAAGCAAGGTATAGAAACAATGTTTTCAACTTTTGTAAATGAAGATGAACTTTAGCAAAGTCTAAGGTCCAATTGTACAGTCTTTTTATTAAATTTCAAAATAGAAGCCACTTTCCATTTTCCTTCCGATCACAGCACACTTCAATGCCAAGTACAATCTTTCATTGCACCATTGCACTGTAAATATCTCAATATATGCCCTATTGATATCTCGCACGAAAGTACGATAGAAATGTAGCCATAAGTGTGTCTGACGTATCTGTAGTACACGTACACAACGCGTCATCTGTTGAGCATCATGATACAAGTAGATCTGATGTTCGACTTCGACGAATAGCATGTGGTAATCATTGAAGTTGAACGTCATGTATAGATTCTTGTGCAATTCGTCTGAAGTCAGCTTCAACCTTGAACTAAAGAAGTGTGTATCTGAAAACGTAATAATAAACGCATTTAAATAAGCTCTTGCATTTTTCTGTATGCCTGAATCGAAGCAAAGCAGTTGCTTAATAGCTGTGCCTTCATAGCCTGCATCTGGCTGGATATCTTGAAACAGTTTATATAATAGAAGGGAGCGTGTTATATGCAAAGTATTCACCGAATTAAATATTTTGTTTATCGGCTTCGGTTTGCTAGAAGTGTGATTAATACGAAATGAACGGTACATCGAGGAACCTATTAAGTGGGCAAAAAGGAATTCCTAATACCTTACTGAGATAGAAAAAAAGTCGTGCGTCGCTTGCGGATTAATGTGAGGTCCAGCAAAGTGCTTCGATTGCCAAAATTCCTTCAGATTCGAAGAATTCAGATCATTGCGCACAAGTTTTCTCCATAATGTTGGCCCTTCCGATCATTATTCAAAAAGTAGCAGGCGTACGAAAATTAGTTCACTTGATGATTTTACCATCGTCTCCTCGACATTGCTCACTGTATAGTGCATACATTGAATCGAAGCCAGGCATCGATGTGTGTTTTGGTGTGTGCGAAGTGATATCTCAGCACGCATCTCTCACTGGCTCTGGTGTCCTCTGCTGACAGCTTACTGTTTGTCATTTCCAATAGCAAGCGATAAAAGAATTATCCATTCGAAAAGGAGCAAGTTGTCTAATTCTGTGATGTGCCATTTCGATATTCAGGTTACATACAACCCTTCCTTTCTAGGAAACCGAAGCGCGCAGATGAATCTAAATCTGTGCAAAGTATTGGATTGTGTGTCAGTTTACTAGAAGTGTAAACTGATTCAAAACAATGGCGCTTTTAAGAACTTGCTAGGTGAGCGAAGAGAAATTCCAAATGCCTTAACTGGGATAGGAAAGATAGTCGTTCATCGTCTGCGAATTGCTGTAAATTCCTTCAAAATACTCCGATCACAACGATTCCTGCAGATTCGAAGAATTCATATTACCGTTTAGTCGATGGAGATAGTTCTTCCGATCAACATTAAAAATACAGAATCCGCACGAGAAGCGTTCACAAACGTTCACTCTGGAGAACTTGACATCGTCTTTTTTCTCTTTGTTGTTACGTCCGACTGTTAACAGTCACTGAAACTTCGCACAATACGGCGTGTTTAGTGCTGAACTGGCTGCTGGTGGTTCGATAGGTATGGCATCATGTCAGCAGATTGTGCCATTTCATTAGCGCTACATGTTCCAATGCACATGTAGGAAATGCATGTGAAATGCACGAATAGGAAAATACTTCACATTCCACTTTCCAGTCTTCAAGTGCTTCAACATCAAGACAACTCAGTATTTGACATATGACATAGCCAAGTGAAGAAGTGCCGAATTCATCGGGAGATAGTTGACTCTCGTCCAGTTGGAAGGGGGCATTTTTCCTCCCACTGTCGAAAATGAGGTCTGATCATCCTGAATACATTGTAGTAGTAAATGTAGTTTACAGCAGCTTATTTTATTTCTGATAAACTGTCAAGATATTTTGAATTTTTTGCCCACACGAAGATCAAATAAATAACCTGCGTTCAAAAGTAGTCTAAATCTGCGATATCAAGAGAATTTTCTACTTTTTTAATTATTTGGTGGTTTCTACTGCTTTAATTTGAATTGAAATGCAATGTGTTGTTCATATGACTACATCTCAGTAACCAATGATGTATTCACAATTATCTGAATTTCAGGCGCTGAATTAACTCGGCCCATTCCCCCCTTTCTAAAGCTCAGAACTAAATGAAGATCACAATTCAATGCATGCATAGCTTGAGATCTCTAATGATGGCATTCATTTGTCCTAACTAGCTTATCTTCCCAAAAAAATACCAATCCAAAATTTAGATAAGCAATTTAGACAAACTTTTGAAAATTTAAAATTTTACCATGGCTTGGCTATAAAACACGCGCTAAAACGGCGCATTTCTGTGCAAAATTGATTTTGGAAAGGAATAGATCTCAAAACTAAGCAAATGAAGTTTAAAGAATTTTTTCAGCAGTTATCATTCTAATCCATCTGTGAAATGACATCCTGGAAGTCTAATAACTTTCAAATGGGATTATTGAGATTAAAGATGATTTAGAAAATTACCTATGCTCTCAAGATATCGGGGAAAGAACACTAAATTATTACTTACCCGTGAGACAACTATAAAAACCTTTATTTATGCACATTAATGCAACTTTCAAATTTTGAAGACTGTCTTCAATGTCTGATCTGATATTTATGAACACTGTGCAAATTCAAAACCAATGCTTTTTGTTGAAATCTATCAAAATTGTTTGCAAAATTCAGACCTTCGAAAAATCGAAGAGAATGCCTTTTTTAGAATAGAACATATAATTGACCTTCCAATGCATGGTCCAAATCAGCAGGTTTTTTATAATTAGTTTGAAAATACGAACTAAAAGGCACAAAGGTTAGGCAAATTAGTTCTCAGAGAACCAATACAAAATGATGCAGTGGGACCGAATCGGCGTTGATAAGGTTATCGACAAAGTTGAACTAAAGATTCAAACATGTCTGCGATCTCTTCAAAAACAAGATAAAAGATCAAGTTTGCCTTTTGTAAGCCGGTTGCGGTTTTATGAGATGACTTTAAATTTAAGGAGTTATAGTGAATGATTATTCACAAAATAAGAGAGAATGACTCAGATAGCCATTTGCTACACATAGATCACACGCGAAGTCTCAAGCATAGAGGAAGTAGACCTACACTAGGCAGGCAGAGCAGCAACTCAGTAAGCCTACTAATTAAATACTCAATGTGTATGCAGTTCTGATTTTATTAAATGAACTCGAGTTGAGACCCAGTACCACATTGAGATAAGTGAATTTTTCTATATTTGAAGAATTCGCTACGTAACTGACTGATCGTGATAGCAGTACAGAAGGAATAATAGTTTTTCACAGATTCTCAGTGTGATGTCAACCTTGGAGGGTAATGTTTGCTAAATTAGCAATTCAATGGGCTTATATTACTTTAATGCTCAGTCCTAAAAGTATTTTCTTAAGTGTGATCATATCACAAACTACTCGACACTGCATGAAAGAGCAAAATAGCATGATAAAAGACAATCATCATAAATTGACTTTAAAAGATGGACACTTTATTATTCAGATTCAAAAAATGAAACATAATTTTAGTAAATGATAAATTCTATGCCGATGAAAGTTGAATTAAAAACTCGAAATTTCGATCAAAATCAGATCTCAACTTTTCCATGAAGATTTGTATCACAATGTGGCTCATGAAATTTTCTTGACGATCAGCTTAATTTGCGTTTAAGGAAGATGCCTGCTAGAAAGTCTTCATTCCTTTTGGTATCTGACTTTTATGTTGCTTATATAGTGGGTCCACGTCGCTAGTATGTAAACACAGGAAAAATTTGCAAAAATTCAGATTCTTAAGAAGTGATCAAATATCTTTTTAGACTACACGAACGCAATCTCCGCAAAAACTGAGTCTTGATATAAAATTTTTACTGTATCCTGACACTTTTTTGAGTCGACACTCTACCGGCAATATGCTACTTACCTATGGAAAGCAACCAGTCACTGGCAAAATAACCTAAGCAAGGATCAAAGACAATGATTTCACTTAACTTTAAGACATGTAAATGGTTCCCCATCACTATTCAGCTATTCAGAATCAAGGAATGAAACATATATTTAGTGAATCTTAAAATCATACCGATGAAAATTGAAATAAAAAATTGAAATTTCGGCCAAGAAAGAACAATAAGATCTCAACTTTTCCTTGAAGACTTGCATAATAATGCGGTTCATGAATTCCCTTGATAATCAGCTTAATTAAGATGCTTGTTAGCACATATTCATTCCTTTTGATATCCGACATGTTTCATACTACTTACATATCGCGTTCATGTCGATAGTTTATATAATTTATAAATACCTAGCTTTTTAAAAACTGCTCAAATATTTTAATTGAAACACAGGAACATAATCTCCTCAAAAACCGATTCTTTTGATATACAATTCTTCACTGTATGCTGACATTTTGTGAGTAGCCTATATACCTACTATATGGTCTTAAGTCTTACATTCTTTATTAAATTCTTTAATCAATCATGTTTCCAAGGTGCTTGTCGCCATCTGTTTCTTCTCGGTGATTCATAAGTGGTATCATTAGAATCATCTGTTATCTAATCCTTCCTCAAATTCATTGGATATTAAACTCGTGGTTGCTGTTCCCAATAGGGATACCTACTGTAGATGCATAAATCACTAAAACCAAGTTGATTCTTCACGCTCCGAACTATTGATCGTGCTGAAAATCGATCTTCTGATCTCTCGATGGTGCATTCTATTGTTTAATCTCAAAGCCAAGAGCAAGTCATTTGCCATCGACGTAAGGTGAAATTAAAATAGAAGCCTTTAGGAATCTGATGTGGAAGATCTTACCTGATTCCATATTGGCCGAATTGTGAATTAGCTTCCGATATATTCACAGCAAAAGCGTCCCATAAAAAGAAGCAAGAAAATGTGTTAACCACTATTGCACCAGAATGAGTTAATACTGTCGTTAATAAGCGTCAGAGATAATTATCGGATTCATCATTCGTTCATCGTCATGAAGCTCGACTCAAACCATCACCATAATCATTGAATAGCTAATTACATGATATGGCGCACGTGTCAGCATGCAGTGAGTCAGGACGGGTTAAGGCTTCAACAATTTTCAGTAATTACATCATCATTGACTCAAACCGAGAATATCGAAAACTATTCTTCATGCAAACATCAACTTTTCATTAATCATCAATAATTGTAAGTTACAGAAAGAATGATTGATCGAGGCGGCAGGCCGAGATCAAACCGAGAATTCTGTAACATAATTGCTGTACACAGTTTGCGCTAGCCGTGCTTGCAGCTGATGACCCGTCAAGAACAAGTTTTAATTCTACATGACCATTGTAGGGCCAAAATGTCGTATGCCGTGGATTAATCTAATAAGAAAAGCAGTGCATATTTGATAAATATTATTGCACGACGTTCATGTGACGCATTAATATGTCTGCTTTTATCAAATGATTTATCGCTGTATGGCTGTCAAAATCTTTTATCTCACTGTGGTTAAATATCATGTATTCGTTGTATGCAAACGTTTATTTCAGGACATAGAAATATAACAATGACATCTAGATAAACAGCAATTAGATATCACCCCCTTTTCAGATTTCTGTAATCGGCTAGCCAGGACCTTGTTATTTCTAGGCATAGAAATCGAATTATTATCAATGGCATTTATCTACTGCTATTATCCAGGAAAGTTTTACAATAGGTTGATCAGTGGTTATGCAAAAGCACATGATTCCTTCGCGTCTTCACTACCGTGGACAAGTACTCATCAATTGTTTCAAACGTCCATCGCTATAGATTCAACTGAAGTGCAAAGAGTGCAGCGTGGCGTGATAAAGCACAGTGGACTGTAGCATTAGGTTAGATAATGTACGCCTTTACGCGGTCTCGACGCTGTCGTGCATTGGCCATTACTTACTGCTCGGCGGACGATAAATGACCCTCATCGTTCAAGTATAATATCGAAGAATTTATCGCTACATAGCTGTTAAAATTTCTTATTGTGCTGTTATTGTATGCAGTATATTCGTTGTATGCAGACGAATATTTCAGGACATACCGGTAGACATTGAACAATTGATGATTAGCATATAGGAACAATAATTAATAGAATTAATAGAAACAGCATAGAGTTATTCTGGAGCACTTGCCAAATATTTTAATAAACATCGTAATGATTACTCTAATGCATCTTTCACTGCAAGAATTCTATCATGGAGCGATTGGTAAGCCAGTGCATTGCTATTTTGAATTATAGAAATCGAATAATTATTATTGATCGACGGACGATTTATGACCTTAATTGTGCAATAAATATTATTGAAGAATTTATTGCTACACGGCTGTCAAAATTTCTTATCGCACTGTAGTTGTATGCAGACGTTCGTGTACTTCAGAATATAGAAATCATAGAAATTGACAACAATAAAACCTCTAGAACGGAAATTAAGCTTCATGCAATGCACAATAACGGCACATAAATCGCGCGCATTTTCACTTAGATGCACCTGCCAACGTCTGTATCATTGGGTTAGAATCAGTCACATGAATAAATCGAAGCTTTTAATTGGTTCTTCATGCCCCAACTTAGTTCCCTCGGATGTGCCGCGACCTTGAGTCAATTTCCATTCTAGCGAACTTCAGATAAACAGTTTAATTCTATGATAGAAATAGAACAATCGATATTTACAATGGTTAATATACCTTTTTCCATAGCTGTTGTCAAACTTTCCATAGTTGATGTCAATTTCTCATTCACGCAATGTTAACAAAGAATGCATTGAAATGAAGATATCTCTATCCATTGTTCCACAGTTGATGACAAAATTTGCATACTCGATGTCAATGTGCAGATATCTATGGTACTTCTAAGCAATGACATCAACGTATCTTTTTGCAGAATCGAAAATTCATCTTTGCTATTCTTCGAATAGATTGCTAATTAACCCTAAATTCTTCAGATCTCTACATGTATATAGCCTGTTTTTACATAATTTTCATTTGTTTGCATGCCTTTAAGTGGACAGTCGCGAGCATCATTTCCATGTATACAGTCATTACCCATAAAGGAATCACGAATTTAAAATGATCATCTAACAAATCAAAGCATTCTATGTACGGACCTATTCGTAGGATACTGTTTCAAAGTCTCATACAAGAAGGCAGCATTTCAAAAATGAATTTATTGTATTCAAAAAGCTAACTCAAAATATCTTCGAATTCACGACATCGATCCATGTATGTTAGTGAATGCGCAAACCATCGAGAACATTTTGCTGGAGTGATAGCATGGAAATTATTTTCAATGATGTCTCTCAGAATATTCAGGCGAAATCTCTGCAGAGTAATGCCCTGCTGTCGAGCCACATCGTTGTTTGAAACAGATCCTTGGACGTCCGGAGAAGATAGTTGGCGCTTTACTGCACTTTTGAGGCAGGAAATGGCATTTTCAGTTATATTTAAGAATGGTGAATATCGCGGAAGAGAGAAAACAGAATGGCTATCATTAAAATGTGGGACATCTTTATGTGATGGGGCATTGTCTTGAATAATCACAATTTCCTCATCCTCCAATAATGAGGAAACTTCACTGATGAAGGATGAGTATGCATCCTTTGTCATTCCACCCTCAATAAAGGTGTAATGAACGAGGCCATATTGTGATGATACAGCGAGACAAACAGTCAAATTCAGACCTCGCTGGCCATCCACCATTCTCACCGCTCGTGTTCCGCGGACAGATCGTCCCTGTGTTCTGGCTGTCCACAGATTGAAACCGCACTCGTCTGTGTAGACTAGTGTCTTTTCAACACCACCGCCCATCATCCACTCAGCGTATTCTCTGCGCTCTATCTTCACAAGATCAGAGTTCCACTGGAATGGAACCGCTCGTGTCAACTTTAATGTTATGAGAGCACCATCGAGATGACGCATGATCGTCGTGATACCTACAGATATTCCAAGGAGTTGGAATATATAGTTTTTCATCTCTGCCAACGTGGCAGTCGGTTTCGTTTCAATGAACGAAATAAGTTCATTAACCATTTCAGGAGAAATTTTTCGTGGAGGAGCACCCCAGATTGTGAAGCTTCACGCTTGCCTGATTGCTTATATATTGCGTCTATCAAACGATTGCGATCGACATCAGGTATTCGTCGTTTAGACATGTTGCTTCGAAAAACAATTAACGGGAAAAAAACTTGGAATTTATCAGGTTTGAAAGTTATGATTAGTGACTTGCAGCAAAGATAGACTTTCCTTATGCAACAGATATAACAAGTACACACTGAGAAAATTTAGATTTCACAAGTACCATAGATATCTGCACATTGACATCGAGTATGCAAATTTTGTCATCAACTGTGGAACAATGGATAGAGATATCTTCATTTCAATGCATTCTTTGTTAACATTGCGTGAATGAGAAATTGACATCAACTATGGAAAGTTTGACAACAGCTATGGAAAAAGGTATATGTAGTTATTCTGAAACGCTTGCCAAATATTTCGATGAACAACGCTATGATGACGCTAAGATAGCGCTCACCTTGAGATTTCTTTAATGGAACATTCGACAAGCCATAGAGATCGAATCATTATCAATGGCAATTATCAACCGAAATTGTCCAAAGAGTCTTCCCCACGGTCTCGACGAATCATAGAGTGCGATAACTATCACTTAGTGGTTTGCGCTATGACGACGCTAACTAAGCGTTTTATCGGTAGCTCTGTTTCAGTGTGAATGACTTTGTTGACAAGATGAATAGATTGAACCGTTTTATGTGGCTAATTTTTTAAATGGTTGATTAAAGCATCAAAGTATGACAGCGTGCTGAAACCGTGCAATTCGTTCCGCTGTGCTATCAAGCAATAAGGTAGTTATCAAATTTTATGCTTCGTCTCGACCTCGGTCTTGACGAATCCTAAAGTGTCATAACTATCACTTGTCCCTTCAAGATTGACAATGTTATTTTAAAGTTCTGCAGTCGAAAAGAGTTTGCGTCATTCCCGTTTTAAGTGCCCATTTCCCAGCATGCGTAAACTAACTGCTCTTTACTAAATCAACTGCAGCATTATCGTTTCAAGTGCAAAATAAAAGCACCGACAGTAATATAGACGCAGCGTTTCCCTGTTGTTTTAATCTGTTTAACCACATGTATATAATACATGCACTTCAAAAGCCTGTGTCTTCAATCTTCTGCCTTCCAATGACTGACGTTTTTCGAATGACCGTACTTCCTTCGAATATGCTGTGTATTCAACATGGCAAATGAGGGGAATGAAATCGACTGCTTAACTGATTAGTTGAATTCATGCAATAAGGCCTACAGAAAGGGGTACACCACGCCTTCGTTAACTACGCTAGTGTACAGGTAATGGTTGAACTGAGAAGATGCTTGAATGGCGGGATATTCAGCATCAAACAGCTTGGTGTTGAACTGATCGTTTTGTCTTGAAAATAGTGCTCCAGTAGTGTCCGTGTAAACAATAAATTCTGTGGAAAATAGCAGAAAAAGACATCTATCCATAGATCCATGGACAAGTGTTATGACTCCTAACCTTGGAAGAATCCATGTCAAGACTTATTGATCGTTGTCAGAAAGATACATATTTTAATGCTGTCCACGATACTTGTTCAAGCCCGGCTTACTTGTTGGTTGATATTTTTTCCGCTTATACGTTCTTTCCTTCGGTGATGTGTTCTTTAACTAAGTAAAGTTAAGCTCTTCGGTTTGGTCCAATCAAAAAGTTGAAAGTTGCAATGAATAGCTTATAACTCTGTTCAGATGGTAGCTAACTTATGCGAAATTTATTCTGATCTCATCGAAGATCTTGTAAGCTTAGGCAGGATGTATTTTGATTGCTTATATTATTTGGAATTTTCACATTATAATCCTTTGCATTCTTCAACAGAAAACAATCACTTTTAACCTAGTCACTTCATGATCTGGGACAAAGCGATAACATGTTCACTTACAAAACTGACACTTGACAATGATAGATGTAGATTTCTGTCTAAACGGCAATCTTTCAGCAGAAATGTACATTCTACTTCAATGTGTGGCATGCGCTGATCAATATTGATCAATATACGTTGACCCTGTCATGAAACTTTTATACTGCTAGTTTAATTTTTTAGGATGTGGCCTCTCATATGTATATGGAGCATGCTAGCTTGATAAATATTTCGAAATGAAATAGCATCTCACTGCTACGATAATGCGAGCGGAAAAATCCCCCACAAAATGTACATTTACTTGATAGAATTGAAAATACATTATTTTACCTAGCAACTAACGCAGCCCTAGAAGTATTTGTTTAGCGTTCATCCTTGTCATCCTTAAGCGTTCAAGCTTTTATCTAACCTAGAAATTGTTTTCTCAATATTCTTAACATTCGAATTCAATGATATTTTCTGCTTACTCTCCAGCAATAGAGGCCATGCTGTGAATCCCATTGTACTTCATACAAAAGGAGAAGACAACTCAGAGTGCATGCGTACTATAGAAGGTAAAAATGTATTGTACTCAAATACAGTGCAACTAGTTAATCTAAATTCATGTACATGAACATTGTACATGCATGCACTTGTTTGTCTTCAAAACAAGTGACATAAATAAGATAGAAAACAATAAAAACGGTAGACCATGTACAGCGAACATTGAACAGAGTAAATGCAATAATTAATTCGACATGGAAGAATAGGTAAGGTAAACTATAGGTCAATAAATGATTAAGCTATTGGTCAATAAAAAGCTCTATTTGTCTCCGCGCATGCATTGTAGTATAGACTAGAACTGTGGATAGATATTTTCACGATTGATCAGGCTAAATTTCTGTAATATACTCTTGATAATCATAGACATGTCAATCACGATGTGTCCTTGATCATCATAGCACGTCGTCAAATAAAATCATCTACCATGGATTCCTATACACACGTCTGTCTTCTAATAGTTTGTCGCAGAAAGAGGAACACTCCAATTTTATGGCTCGTCCATACGGGAGGTTTGTCATATTCGCGGGAAAAACAGAATCGCTCCCTTTGTTCGACGCAAATATCATTTTTTTTAAAAAAAAATAACAGAACTTCGCCCGACAGATTTTCGTTCTTCCGACAGTATCAAGGGCTTTGCATGCGACACAAGTGTTAAAAAGTAGGTCTTATATACAACAAGTCAGTGGTCCAGTCCACGCAACTCATCAAATCAGCTCATGACGTCTGTTCAATTGCGGCATTTTCAACGCAATGTAACGTGAATTGAACAAACGTCACGAGCTGATTTGATGAGCTGCCCTGACTGGACCACTGACGGACGAAACGCGTCGGCGAAGTTATGGTATTTTTTAAAAATATATATATTTACGTCGAACAAAGGAATATTTACGTCGCAAGGGTGACAAGTCTTTTGACTTTTAGTGTATCAGCTGAAAAACGCATATTCGTGCCACTATTGTCCATAACGGACTGTTCGAGAGCTACACAATCGCCCATTCAGAATTTTCAACCGCTCTCATCCCCTTTCGGCGATTACTTTATCACTGAAGGACTTCCACATGAATCCAAGTAATAATGAAAGCATTTTATTCTTCATTTCATTCTTCTTTTTTACATATGCGTTAATTTGATGACCTTAGGAAGTATAACGCTAATTCGGCCAGAATCTTAGGATGTATAACGGCGTTATACCGCGTCACCCCTCCACTACACCCCTGTTGGTAAGTGAAGTAACAGTGGCAACAGTCCTACGTCTTCTCTGGATTTAAATACGGGACATTTTGCACATTCTCATGAAATAAAACTTGAAATGGAAAACTCATTAGAATAAGGGATTGTCCCGGAAAATACGAGACGTCTTGTCATCCTACCCATAAATCACTATGATAATTGTCATTTACAATGCCAAATGGTGGTAATGAAATTGATATAATTGAATGGTAGATGGAAAACAACTCGAACCTGCGGATCTGAAAAAGCATTTAAAAAGTGCTATATATCCAATATCTTTAAGTACTCGCATATCTGAGTATGTGAGTATCGTATACTTTTGGCATCGATATTTGGCCTACACTATACAGGGATGAGACACTACCGATATCTACATACATTAGTAGTCCAATTTTTGAATTTATGCAAAAGCTTAATTGAGGATATACTAGTTACTTGCGCAACTACTGCAGTGCATGAATGTTTCTATACATCATTCCACGAGCTTTACTTATGGTTTTGATAGAGGATAGATTGTGTATTAGGCCTCAGCCACACTGAAAGCAAAGTAAACACGAGCATCACGAGCGTCCCGAGCAAACGTATCTCCGTAAGCTATTAATCGCTCTGGTTTGCTTTGCTGGCAGTGTGGCAGTCTACAACTGCTGTAATGGTGACTTTATGTTTGCTGCAAAACGCTTTGCTCGGAAACACTTGGAAAAGCTCTCAGTGTGGCTGAGGACTTACGCAACTGACTGAAGTTGTAGAATTTTCGTGGCCATCCATTTCAATCGTTTTTAACAAACAACTTTGTATAAACCGATCGTTTATTTCAAGAAAAAGACATGAGGATTTGCTTGACGACTTCTGCACCTTTCGAATACAGACTTGGACGGATAGCCTATACATCTAGATTTCCATTCTGATATGTAATTTTTCATACAACAATTGAAGAATCACTTCAATACAGAAATGGATGTCCAATTTCACATCATCGCGATAAAAATTCTTGCCAACAAATGCAAAGAAGCTTTTCGAAAACATTGTATTAGTTCTTATTGATAGGATTTTTCTGGCTTTCTTTATGCGGATTTTCAATAAATTCCATGCTTTTATGATCATGTCCATCTGACAAATTATTGGTATAATCAAGCCACCGAGAGAAAATACAGAAAATAATCCTGTTCATCTGAGTAAGTTGAAGCACTGTCGGACGAGGTCTCTTCTCTCTTGATTTGAATCAAATAACACGGAGAACTGCAGTTTTTAATCATGACTTTTCAAGAAAAATCAAGAAAGAATGAAATAAAAGAGCTGAAACTTTTTATATTCCATTTGAAGCCAAAGCTTTGCTGTTCAACTTAATTATGCGCCATTTTGAACTGTCTTCACTTTTCGAAGTAGAGCACCTTGATATCAGACAACTTACCTAGAATGGAGTTGCTATAATTGAACAACTGGGAGCAAAAGGAATAACAAATTTAATAAGTTGTTGTGCCAGTAGATGCTCTTGATATTATGTGATTCCAAATTCCCTGGTCAAATTCTCGAATATTTTGCAGCCAATATTTTCCTGAATATTTCAACGTCTTTCGGGAAACAATGAAATGAAATAGCATGAGCTTGCTTTCTATTTGGTTTCTACAATTTGTGCTACAGCCATCGACAACACATTTGAAAGTCATTTTTAGAAAGGTTAATCGTGATCCTTGACAAACAACTGTCTTCAAAACAGGAGTACTAATTTATCAAATCTCAACAGATGTAACCACCACGAGACATGTTTCGGCCTGTTGGGCCTCATCAGTCGTGGGTAGGTTTGAACCAGCGACGTTGGAGCTAGAGGACGTGCAAGCATACCCTCTAACCACAAGGCCACCGGACCATCTGTTGAGAGCGCGAATTAGCCAGGAAGCGCCTCAATCTCGGATGCGGTATTAAGTGATTGCAGAAAGCAGTCCGCCCTCCACGTGCCTGCGTTAAAGCAGTGCCTTCCTGGCTAATTCGCGCTCTCAACAGATGGTCCGGTGGCCTTGTGGTTAGAGGGTATGCTTGCACGTCCTCTAGCTCCAACGTCGCTGGTTCAAACCTACCCACGACTGATGAGGCCCAACAGGCCGAAACATGTCTCGTGGTGGTTACATCTGTTGAGATTTGATAAATTTATAAATTGCCAGGTTACTTGTCTAAACATGTAATGAGTAGCGCCTGCGTGAAGCGCCTCAATCTCGGATGCGGTATTAAGTGATTGCAGAAAGCAGTCCGCCCTCCACGTGCCTGCGTTAAAGCAGTGCCTTCCTGGCTAATTCGCGCTCTCAACAGATGGTCCGGTGGCCTTGTGGTTAGAGGGTATGCTTGCACGTCCTCTAGCTCCAACGTCGCTGGTTCAAACCTACCCACGACTGATGAGGCCCAACAGGCCGAAACATGTCTCGTGGTGGTTACATCTGTTGAGATTTGATAAATTTATAAATTGCCAGGTTACTTGTCTAAAGGAGTACTAATGTATGTAGATATCGATAGTGTCCCATCCCGATATACAATACTATATAGAAATCCATGCATCTATGCAACGCGTGCATTAGATTGCTTCACCATAGCATTCGAACTCGTGCAATGCTATAAAGAAGCAGTCATGCACTTTGCGTAAATACAGTAGTTCTGATTTATAATATCATTATCAATTGAAGAGAGGGCTCCAATGTGACATTGACATTATCATTATGTACATTAAGCAAAATAAGCGAGGAGTTGAAAATCAAGAAGGGTCACTTCAATGTTGCTGACAATTTCGTGAGACATTGTTAGCCTGTGAGCTGCATATTTGTGATTATTTTGAGTCACCTTTCTCGATTTTGAACCGATGACATATTATATAGACCTTCCACAAATAAAATTTTGCTTGCATGCTGATTAATGCTGAATTATGGATTTTCTGAATTTATCCGCTGCGGTGTGTGATATCTTAATTTTATCCTTAAGCTGTTTGCTTCGTACAGGACTTTTTGGGTGATGAAAAATGAAAGAATGCATGCCGCTCCTTCCAGCTTGTAATTTTCAGCAATAGAATTTGATCCACAAAAACGTGCTGGATTTGCAACAGATTCATAAAAGGAATGGAATGAAACCCACAAATTACAGCAATTTTGGAATTTCGCAGATGTTTCACTAAAATTGGAAGCACACATTATATTAAACTCATGTTCAATCTGAGTAATTATTATAATTTTGTTTATCCCTTCTATTTGTTAACCTTTTCCGAACGCGAACGGATTTCGTCCTCCTGCTGATCCCCCAAACTATTGCACCAATTTTGCCAAACCACTCATCAATCGAATAGGCATTGAAAGGGGATTCAGAAAAACAACCTCAGTTTTATTTCTAAGGTCATCCAAGGTCTAAGGTGAAGGTCAAATGTCAAAAGCGCCAATTTTTAGCAAATTCCCATTAGATCACTATTTGAAATGGAAAATGACAACAAAAATCAACAGACCATACAGTAATCGAAAGATTACTGAAACATGATTATTAATCGCTCTGAGATTGCATCATTGTATTAGATGAGGTCAAAGGTCAAATAATTCAAACTTTTAACACAGCTCAAATCGCACCAGAATCGTGCATTTTAGTATTTAGTTTATGCAGGTGAAGAAACAGCCCAATTCGGTGAACTTTTATCGAGAGACTGAGGCCAAAAGTATTATGATTCTGGAACATTTGAATAATTGCTGATCAGATGCAGAACTAAAAAGTACAAAAATAATGAAAAATCATATTTGAAATTTGAATTTCAAAGTACAAACATGCATACATAATAAGCAGATAATTTCAAATTCAAGGATTTTGCATTTGTGAATATCTCTGTATTAACAGGAAGAATCCTTTATGTAATCTCAACTTATTTCATCAAGAATTGATGCCACAATACACATTAGAAGTGAATATACTGAAATCAGCAAAATACCCAAACATTCAAATTTTTAATAGCTCTGACGCCAAAAGTGTTGTGCCAAATTTATTATCCTTTTGTCAAATGCTACATGATGGGTAGAAAGTAACCTACTAGAAGTATGGTGGCCACAGCTTTCTTGGTTTAAAAGATATTCAAAAAATGTCTGTCTGTGAATAAGCTCTGTCCTGTATGCAACTCAAAGTTTACTTTCTCATTCTGCGTGTACTGAAGCGCACTGTTAAACAATAAATCGATGTATTCCTCTGTTCTCTTCATGCGTCTAACTCAGTGGAGGGCGCATTTAATCGATTCTGCTCGATGAATCGTGCGACGGAATCAATCGCGCGATTCTGGGATGACCAAGAATAACGCGACTTTTTGTTAAGTGACTGCTCAATGAAATTTGATGAGGAAAAAGATCAGGCCACTGTCTTATTCACTCATTTTAACATTTGAAATAATTTCATTGAATGGATGTGTGACACCTTGCAGCACCTATGCGAGGGTCCTTGTATCGGAGATCGTGTATGGCTATGATTATACAGAGTTGCCGTGTGACGCGACTTTTTCATTCTCTCACCACACTAAATCTCCATGGCAATACTGTGCAGCACTCACACGTCGCATGAACTCACCATCCTATGCAATAGCATTAAAATGCTCGTATAGCACCTACACGATTAAAACGATTACACATGCTGTCATGCAAAAGGAGGTGTCTTTTATACACTTCCGCATTGAAAACATGCAAGGCAATTTATGAGAATATTGATGTCTGATGTACATATAATATGCACGCCATGAGCAGGGATTCCAGTCTTGGGATTGGAAGGTCTAAATTCCGGGGTTGAGAAATTTACAATATAGCTTTATTCAGCCTAAAGTGAGACAAATTGGCGAAAATGAAACTGCCGCAAATCCATACGCGATAGATATGGGCTCTTCACACTTCAATATCATCGTCAATGTTGCGTTTTCAATAATCCATTGATGAGACATTTTGAATAAAGTTCAGGATTTAAATTTGAGCCAGCAATATTTGAAAGTATGACCAATTTGAAGATGAGCATTGGCGAAGTAAGTCTTCACAATACCGGAATTAGGAATCGAGCTAATCCTCGAGATTGAGATCTTTGGGAGACAAATTGCTCATTAGACCACAGTTTTCGCTTATATTATTAGCCTCTGTTTAGCTCAATTCTTGGACTAATGTTTTCAGGAAGAATTATTCTCATTTGACCACAGCAGTAGGTTAGCTTACGTTAATAAGGCATGCATAAAAGATCCTTCAATAGCGCAATCCCGGTCGAGCCTGGGACTTTGAAATCTCAATGTGCCAGTGCTATGTATTGAGGAAACAGTTGTAATTTTGATCATCTTGCTATTTTACTTGTAGCTATACAGTTGGCATGCTCATATTGTGCCAATCTCGATCCTGGGCCAGAGCTTGTAATCCCGAATCCCGGGATCAACAAAAGTCAGGATTTTATTGGCAGGCTCAAAACCCCCGTCTTCACTCTGCCAATCCCGAATCTCAGGAAATTCCAGACTTAAAGTGCAAAAATCAGGAATTCGTAGTTACTCCCTATTACTCTGAATATGCCGTTAACAATTTGTGCATAAAGTGGAATAAACTTTAAGTCGATCTGTCAACTGTGGTTGTAAATAAAACGTCTTTTGACAATGCCTACTCTTAGTCCTGGGGCTGAGGGGGGTTGAGTGTGCAAAAATATGTCCCCGCATTTTGACTCTTGATTCTTGTAAAGGATCCCTAGGATGATAAAAAAACTTCGGTAGACATTCCAGATCGAGGACCTTGACCCCTAAAATCAAAATGGCGTCCAAGATGGCCGCCACTTCATTGCATTGCTGTCATAATAACAGAGCATAGAAGTCACAAAGCATAGTGATAATGGAGTGTATTCCTAGGTCAACAGGGTCAAGGAATCTATTGAGACTATTTACAACCCAATTCAACCATCTCATGGTCAAATAGATGCAAAATGGCCGCCCCATGAGGCCACCAAAATCCAAGAAATATTCATTTTTTATGATAATTTTATGCTTTTGCCTACAGAAGTGCCGTAGCATAGTGATAATGGAGTCTATTCCTAGGTTAACAGGGTCGAGCAATCTATTTGACACTTTTTCTTAGATCGACTTACGGCACCGTTTGTTTCTACTTCCCAAAATGTTTACTTAAGCGATAAAAAACAATAGAAAAATTCAAATATTTTACTATGGTATTTTCCATTGAAGTATATCATACACGGGCTTCGCACCATTTGAAGATCTTCTAATATTTACAATTTTATACATTTGGGCATTTTATTCATTTTTTACATTTTATACATTTGAAGTATAGAAACGTAGTTGGAATTCGAAGCAAATAATTGATGCAGTAAGAGTTATCAGAAAGAAGATATATGCCTAATTAGGATTTCGACAGCTATTGTCAGTAGAAGTGGCGTATGCTTGACATTTACAGTATTCACAACAGTCAACGTTGGCCTCCCTACAAGGACATAGTCGCGTAGCACACTTTTGACACATACACTTCAGCACCATCTCTTCAGGTAGATCCCGTTCATGTTTCTTTGGCACCAAATTTCCGTTCTCCGTCATGAACCCGAAGTCCTGTGGATTGGGCGAAGTATTTCTCAGACAATTTATTTGAATGTATGCAGCGTAGAAAGCACGGTAGATATGGCCCCTCGTTGCAGAACTGGTCGGCGGAAGATCGATTAGGGATGTAGATTGTCTATTGAGAAACATGTGGTGACGCAAGCAATCCACAGTTTCGATACCATGATCTCCTCGATGAAGAACTTGTACCAAGTACCTTGTACCAAGTTTGGAACGCACACTTCCACATTAATCTGGGCTTGTCCGAAATCCTTCAAGTAGCGAATTGGATCAGCCTTGATTGCAGCTGCTTTCGTACCGAACTTGCTGGTGGTATCACATCCAGACAATGCATGAATTGCTGGGAGAACTTCGCACATGGAACGGCCGCAATCTTGGCTGACACAATGTGTAAAGGGATGTACCTGGTTTTGTCTCCAGCCCCACCTCTCGACCAAAGCTCCAGGAGTCCGTTCGATGCGAAAATATGGCAGAAATGCAAGGCAATAACAAAAACATTCGTGTCATTGGATACAATCGCGATTCGCTTGCATCCGTTTCTGATGGCGTGCAGAGCATGGGGGGATGTCTGTCTCTTCGTGTTCCGTATCCAATTCAGGGTGTTGTTGTACTGTGCCATTCCTTATCGATTGCGCTGATGTTGAACTTTCCATTTCTTCGCCAATTATGCGGCTCAAGACTATGATAAGGTCGTTCGGATTTTTTTATGGTAGTCAATCAGCCAATCTTTTACGAGAATTTCCAGATCGAATTTGTTTCGTGTTGACGTCCAAAAACTTTTTGCTTTCAAGGGCAATTTGCTTTCCCTTGTTATATTGCTGAACGTAACAGAAGGGTTCCGAGTACGACGTAATCTCTCACTGTATTTTACCGAGGCCTCTTTGTATGAATCAAAGACATAATCAATGCGGAAAGCATTTTTGCATGTTCCTGTGACAGCACTGTGCAAATGAGCGCAAACATCCCCAAAGGTCTTCATGGTGGACGTTTTTAATTTTCTTACATACGCCATAACATCAACTATATATGCAGTTTGCATGTCTCCCCAGTTCGCAGGGGTTGAGTAGTCATCTTCGGAAATATTTGATTCTAGTTGTTTTACAAGTTATGCTTTAACGGTTTTTTCATCAATTCATCGTAGTCAAACAAAAAGCTACTTTTTATTAAATTATACGCAAGGATTTCTTCTACGGGATATCCTCGTGATCTTGCTGTTTCCAGTTGCTTGTGTGTCAGACAGAGTTCTTTCCTATATGAATTGGCTTTTTAATAGTCTCAATAGATTGCTCAACCCTGTTAACCTAGGAATAGACTCCATTATCACTATGCTACGGCACTTCTGTAGGCAAAAGCATAAAATTATTATAAAAAATGACTATTTCTTGGATTTTGGTGGCCTCATGGGGCGGCCATTTTGCATCTATTTGACCATGAGATGGTTGAATTGGGTTGTAAATAGTCTCAATAGATTCCTTGACCCTGTTGACCTAGGAATACACTCCTTTATCACTATGCTTTGTGACTTCTATGCTCTGTTATTATGACAGGAATGCAATGAAGTGGCGGCCATCTTGGACGCCATTTTGATTTTAGGGGTCAAGGTCCTCGATCTGGAATGTCTACCCAAGTTTTTTTTATCATCCTAGGGATCCTTTACAAGAATCAAGAGTCAAAATGCGGGGACATATTTTTGCAAACTCAAACCCCCTCAGCCCCAGGACTATCTTTGCTATTCCCAATTTTATACACATGTGTTTTGTCATTGCATATTTTCTATTCTACTCAATCCCGGAATCCTGTGACCAAGATTTTCCGGGATTTGTGGAATCTCTGCCGTGCATGGCTAGAAGACATAAAGCGCGCAAGCATATATTCACACCTGCATGTACATAAGTATGTTGAAACAACCGTAATATACAGGCTACAATATTGAACTGGCAATTCAAAGAAAGATATCGAAAAGTATTCAGAAATCTATTCGATATCCTGCTAGTAAAACATCTATAAATTGCTACCAAAATAACAACTAAATTGACAAATTAATCCTGGGATTTCGGGATTTGCAGAAACCCTCGGCAAGGTTGGACCTTGGGTTTTGGCTCAAACTTGGGTTTTGAGTTGACCTTGGGTAAGCGATACAAAACTTGGGTCTTCTATTAATGCTGCATATGTACAAATCAAGTTATAAAAATTAGTGTTTTGATTTGAATGTCAGGAGAACTACATGATAAGAATATGAAGTTCTCATGTTTTATCAAAATTCTACTGAAGAACAGAACTCGCAGAACATTTCAAAAATGCAATACTTGTGCTTATTAACTGTTTCTTTTTGGGCTTGATAATACCACGCATTGAAAGTTCATACAGTTGTATATTGTATCTACAGTAATCTTACAAGTATTTTGATGCATTTGTGGATATTGAACTTTTTCATATATTTCATACTTTTTCTTCGCAGTTATCTTCGCACCTTTAACTGTCGACAGCCGACATTTATCAAAACATGGAATCATTTTAATTTCGTATTGTAAATATGTTTAATCATGCACTCAATACACAAGTACAATATTTATTAAGTCAGTTTATGTTTCTGAATTATAAAATGAAAGCAATTGCTTTGTCATGAGCAATGTGCAATTCAATCATACTTAAATCAAAGTTCTTCAATTAGTCAGTATATCAGTGTAGGTTAAATTAGAGGAAAGCTTCATAACGTCATACATGTACTTAGGCCACTAGTTACAGTTCTTGCAATATTAAATCGTTTCCCATTAATACCCCACTTCCCATGTGCCCAATAGGAACTTTGTGGCCTATAGAAGAATCTTCATGTCAGCACAAAATACAAAGAATGCACTTTGTTTACTTGATTCTACTCATTTATTGAAACTTGGAATTGCGTAATGTGTTTTGACCCAAGTTGTGGCCCAAACTTGCAATACAAGTTTTTGCCCAAGCTTGCCCTCGGATTCCCGGGATTGCAATCCTATTCTATTAACATACCGGGTGTCCCACAGCGAACCCCCCCCCGCCCCCCCCCAAACGATTTCCATCATTATCTCAAATTATAATATAGCCTACATTGATACGTTGTGATCAAAAGGTCATTATTCCCTTACTAGAGTAATTTCTGCAGTTCATACAAAGCACGAAACGCGTCTTAATTAAACTTTTATAATTTATGTTGAATATGTTGACCATTTTCCTGCACAGAGTCGAATTCTATTTTGAACAGCTTCAGAACATACTTTTCTACATAAAAGCTCGTCTATGTCACGAAACACAGTACGAATACAGTCTTCCAATTCATCCAAAGTTTGAGGATGACTCCTGTATACAATCTCTTTTACGTGTCCCCAAAGAAAAAAGTCACACGGTGTTAAGTCTGGTGATCTTGGAGGCCATTCAAAAGGCCACCACGGCGTCCAATCCAGCGGTTGGGAAAATTACTGTTTAATTAAGTAATTTATGACGGAACGGTAATAATGCGCCGGTGCTCCATCCTGCATGAAAATGCTCCCAAGATCGGTGATTTGCGGCAGCACGCTTTGCAGCATACTAAGATAATTCTCTCCTTTGACAGTCTCTCGAAAGAAGAATGGCTCCGTCACACCTCGGGATGAAATGCCAGCCCACACTGTTACACCACGTTGGTCCATGAACTTAGTGCTTAGACGAAGCTCGTTGTGATCTGACCAATAAACTGAATTGTGGCGATTCACAGTTCCGTTTAAAAAGAACTTCGCCTCGTCTGTCCAGACAACTTTATTGATCAATTGGTGATCTCGTTCCAATAAACGTAGTAAGTCCTCACAAAAATTCAAACGTCGATCAGGGTCGTCTTCATTAAGTTCTTGATGCAACGAGAAGTGATAGCTTTTCAATCCCAAGTCGACTTTCAGAATTCGATGAACAGTAGATTTTGAAATGTCAAGATCAGCGGATGCCTTGCGGATAGAGAAATTATCACCCATTTCAGTGATAGCACCGGCAACCGCTATGCCATACCTGTTCACTATGGCTTTCACTTGATGGTCTACCATGTCCCTCTTCGTCAACTCTTCCAGTGGACTCAAATCTCTTAATCAATGATGGAATCGATTTCCTATCAATTGGTCTTCCATACGTGTCTTCAAAGCGTCGAACTACTTCACGATAATTGCCAGTTTGACAATAGCTTTTCACAATGAACACACGTTCCTCAATCGTGTGGCGACGTGGCATGACTAATTGTAAATGATTAAACATGAAGCAGCATTTCAGTTAGAAATTTGAATTTGAATTTGCAATTATTGTTTGCGAAATGATGACAAGCGCTATTCGATATCCTAATGATAGCATACACTGATATCTAACAACAACCCAAGCTGCTCTTATCAAGCCGAAGTCACCAAACTTCAAGTAAATAATCTTGATTTTGTGTTGGGGGGTTCGCTGTGGGACACCCGGTATAGCTTCACTTTGTATATGATATTTTCAATTCCGGATTCCGATAAATCCGGCATTGAGATTTTCCGGTATTTTGGAATCTATAGCCATGAGCCTAACCCGGCAACAAGTGCACTTTCATATAGCCTAAAATTTTGGTAATACTCGCACCTTGCAAAAATTTTAAGTAGAAAAGTTTGAATCGATTGATACATAATGAGGCTTATTACAAGTTTGATGGAAGAAACAGTAAATGATTGCTAATGTGTTCGATAAAAAACTGATCAATACCAAAAGAATCAAATTTGGGAAATGCTCGAGTACAAAAAAGGCGGATTGAAGTCATCAGACATATTGCATCCATTCTTCTTCATTGATGTGATATAAAACGAGGTATACAATCGGAGAGCAGGAGGCTACTTCATAGAAAATTTGCAGATTTTTTAATACTGGATTCTCAATTCCCTTGTGACATATTTACGACCTTTTCGGTGTTCTAATACAATACAATATCGCATTAATTAGAGGGGTAGAGTCATAGAGTAGTGATATATAGGTCGACTCAAAAAGTGTCTGTATGCAGTGAAAATTTTTATATGAAAAGATTCAGGTTTTGCGGAGATTACATTCCGTGGTCCAAAAAATTATTTGAGCAGTTTTAAAAATGTCAAAATTTTGCCAATTTAGATACTACCAAGATCACGCACCCTTGTAAGTAGTATAAAGCAAGTTGGATATCAAAACGAATGAATACTTGCTAACAATCATCCTAATTAAGCGGAAATTAAGCTGATTGTCATTGGAATTTCATGATCCGCATTATAATGGAAAAGTCGAGATTTGATTTCACTTTCTTGGGTGAAATTTCAAGTTTTTAATTCAGTTTTAACCGGGATGATTTTATGATTCACTAAATTCATGTTTCATTTCTTGAATATAAATAATGATGTGGACCCATTTGCATCTTTCAAAGTTGATTGAAATCAACCAGTGTCAGGTTGCTTATGATATGTCTCGCTTAAGGTTTTCTTAAGGTTCAGAATAACAGGCAATCGAGTTGCTAATTTAACAAGCATCACCTATTCAAAGGTGATGTCATGACACGGACGATCTGTAAAATAATATCATTTCCTTCTACATCACTGTCATGATCACCCAGTCAATTCCGTTGTATTTTCTGCAAAACTGCAAAAAATATGCATATCTAACATTTGATGACAATACTACCTGTATCTCCACGAGTTCATTCAATAGAATCAAAAGTGTATGCACATTGGGGATTTAATAAATGCGGAGTTGCCACTCTACCTACTATATATATATATATATATATATATATATATATATATATATATATATATATATATATATATATATATATAGTGTATATACCTAATACCTCTATGGGTAGAGCAATGTTAATGTCTAAATAGGTGCAAAGATATTTAACACTTTGAATCGGTGTCTGATGGTCTCAATATTGATGGAGGAAAGTTTCGATTTTATATTGAAACGAATGGTCTAGAAATTAAAGAAAACATGTCAGCCAGGTCTACTGTAGACTTCTAATCACTGAATTTGAGAAAATCTCAAATTACTCAGAATCGCGCGAAAATCGGATCGCACCCGCTAGTGAAAACCGAACAGATTTCCGAATACTTTTCGATGTCTTTCCTTGGATTACTAATTCAACACTACAGCTTGTATATTGTTGGTTGTGTCAGCATACCTGTACACATGATGAGGGTGGCGCTTTTCGCCCTCTGGTAAATATTTTATATTTCTCTTGAACCAAGCAAGAACTGATTAATCCAATGGTTACAGTAGCATTGCAATTGTACACTTGCGGATTGGAGAACGCCATCAGTCCTCATTAGGACTACTTCAATTAATAATTTAAATTAGTGAGCATTCATTATATTCTATTATAATTGGCTGCTGGGATGATTTTTATCATCGCATGAGAACTACTTATTTAATGTATATTGAATATCTAACGAAATTCGCTCCCCCTCCTAGTGAGGCAAGGGATAAAGAAGGTGATGTTCAGCAGCACAGCACTGACCTACCGGTCTCATTTTTAAAGGGTCAGTGACCACGGTCGGTTCCAACGTGATTGAATCCCGTCAGATGAGTTGAGAAACTCATGCATGAAGTTGCTCAATAAATCCTCGCCGATTTGAAATCCATTTGCGATATCATTTGAAAATAATGACATTGAATTGCTCCAATTATAAGACATTTCCCTACTCTGCCGCCACAAATGCATTATTCATCAGACACTTAAAATCAACACCTCAACATCGTTTCACAGCAAACAGTCGCTCGTGTGTGATGGGATTTTTTCGTGATGAAACATGTGTCTATGATAACAAAGTTGACACTCATTTTTGACAAATTCTTTTGTTTGTGATGGACAATTTCTTTATCCTGTCTTGAAAGAGAATTCAGCAAATTCGATAAGTTCTACACGACTCACTTTTCTGACTGCTTATAGATCACAGGAGGATTGACCAATTTTGAAACATTATCTTCATATTGAAGCTGCCGTCAAGCATTTAAAAACAACTCGGCATCGTAAATAGCATGCACATGTCGTTCATACAACGCTAGGTCGCATAGAGCATTAAGAATGATATTGAAGACAATAGATAACAGTTATAATGCAAATCAAAGGTCAATAGAGTGACTGCCGGGATCCAAGCCAAAGTGTCACAAATTGCAAAGAATCAGGATAAATAATGACATTAAAGGATGACACACAAACATGAATAAAAAATAATGTAAGTGCATTTAGTAAAAATAGGTAAATATAAAATATAAATATGCAATTATCTATAACATTAAAAAGAGTTGCCAAGTAAGTAGTAGGCTGTAATTCAAATAAAGATAATGATTAAATCAAAGAATAATAAAAATAAATTAATAAGTTGTAATTTAGTCAAATATATATATATATATATATATATATATATATATGAATACAATATATAAAGAAATTTATATTAAAGGGATAACACTGCTAACATACAGGATGGAGCAAAAGACGTCATAACTAGAACTCAATGAATGTGGAAGAGTGTAGAGCACTCTTCGCACACTTCGCCCATTCATCTCACAATCACAGTTAGTTCAAGCTTAATCTTGCATTATCTTACCGGTCATAGAACACTGCTCAGTTCTGATGGTCGAAATGTCAACCCAAGACAAAGAAGCGCTGGACAAGCTGAGATAAGGAGCTCATCGCATCGCATGCGATCAAAATTGTACGTGCGAAATCTTTGAAGATTTGCATGGTCGACGTGAAAGAGCTACTACTAATTAAGTTTCTTCATGAGATTTCGTCTAACGTGAAACATCCCTTGCATGACTTATGTCCCAAGAAGTCGACTCGCACCGGAAAGTTCCTACCAATTCCGTGTAAAACTTCTCGCAGACGTGGCTCTTTCTTTCCTGCAAGCATTATTGTTTCAAACAATATGGATTGACTAATTACTTCAGGATTATTTCAATACCTCGTACGCATATCTTGATTATTGCTACACTTGTCTTGCATTTACGTGCCAATCTAACAGCACTGTTCTGTCGATTTATAGTATGCACTATTTGAAAATGTACAGATCCTTACCTTACCTTATGTTACAATAGCCGAGGCATAAACAAATTTGCACAGACACATCAGGCTTTGAAAGCGATGGTCACACTCTCTCCTTTCTTTAATTGAGTGTCACTTTGAAGATAAATTTATACGTTGAGTCCAGCACAATTCTCGATATTTACTAAGTCAGGTTTTTTCAAATTATCAAATGTCGAGTAACCGTTGATGTAGGGGATTGTGAAGAATGTGGTCTATTGTCATCCTTTCCGAGTCATACCGGTTTGTGTTCCTTTCGTCACACATGAGCAGACTCGCTTTTCCCGATGTACTTTGCTCCACATGGACAAGAAAATCGATGCAAAACTGTCGGGTTTCTTAAGATTGAGGGTTGGACACAGAGGAAAAGTCTTGAAAACCGGGCAGCTTTATTTAGAAGATGGGCCGACTATTTCACCTGTTATCTGATCTACTAGTTCCATCTAATCGCTTACTCTATCATAATATAGTTCCCACAGTTGACACAGTTTTGCCCCTGAATGTTTCTCAAACTCCTCTTTGCCCCTTTTGCCCACCTCCGAGCGACGTCTATGGCAATAAGATGCCTCCAGATGCTTCGTTTTATATTTATGGGTTATCTCCCCCACGTTTTCAAATTTGTCTAAAATCCGTAGAAATGAATCAATTGTCACAAAACTTAAAGCGGCAAATACTTGCACTCCTACAACTGTGTTTGATAAAAAATGATTGATGAAGACCAAAAGAACCAAAACTGGGAAATATACTTCATCGTACATGGACATGATGTAGTATTTGCAGTACTTCTATGATGATAGATTCTCGGTAGTATCTTATTAACAGAGTACAGAGACTTTTTATGTGTTCTGATTTATTATGCTGTTCTCCCAAACATTTACAATCAGACTATCGCAATAGGGTAGTTATGATTTCAGTCTAAATAAACTAAGTTTCGCATACTCTCAATTTTAATGGAAATTGTCAAACTTTTGATGAAAAATAGTCTAGAAATGAAAAATAATGCAAGCAACATTAACTATAAACTTCTAGTCACTGATCTCAAAGTATTCAGAACCGTGCGATTTTCGATAAATCGTGCGCTGAGTCGCACGGTTCGGAATCGTACGGAAATCGAATGGCGCCAGCCACTGCATTCGAGTAACAGTAATGCGTCGAACACACGAAGTCAGATCAAGCTGCTGACATCGATACACTTCACGTTATCGTCTCTAATGCATAAAGTGCGTGTCCGATGTGCATAACATTTTGTATATTTTGGACAACATTAGGTGACATTGCCACGCGTAATTCACGCGTAATTACGGAACACCCCAAACATCCGTGGTTAAGAGCAGTTTATACTTCTACGCGCGTACATACGCGCTGCACCAAGAGTCAGAAATCACTTGATCTGATGCTGTCAAAACATGGAGAATGCTTATGACTACGCGCGGGCGAGTGTTAATGGTTTACTCGTCGTCTACGGTTGTCTGCGTTGCCGCTTGAACCACGGATGAACCGGTTATCATGTTCTGTCTTTCCTGAGCATGAAATTGAGGTCCTATCACATGGTTTAGCCTCTCATACATACAGACACATGAGACGCAAAGTCTATACAACAGGACTGCCGACAGATGATGCAGGAATGTCACGCACAGCCACGGATGTTTAGGGTCATGTGTAATTACACTCAATTGAGCGTGGACCCATAAGTAGGCTACCCTTCGTTTCACTAGATTCACATTCTTGTGGTTATCTTCAATGACTCATCGAGTTTAATGGGGTTCCTATGGTTCCCATAGAATCAAAAGCATCATAAATGTACTGTAGTATCCAATCTGCCATTAAGTTGAGCTTTTTTTCGGACAATCGCTTCATTTCATCAGAGTATTGTCCCACTAGATAACTTTGTTTTCTCATCGTTTCTCCAATGTTTAGACGCACCAATGGGAAAGAGGCGCGCAGTCTAATCCTCCTCTACCCTGATGAAACGTCGCATCCTGACGCAGGAAGTCAAGTGTCAGCATACGTCGTCGCTTTCTCGTCTTATCAACATGGCGGGAGCTACACTCGAACGCAAGAATACATTACAACTCCCAAATCAAGGCAGTTTGGAATTTCTATCTCCAGATGATTTGTCTTCCAACGGCGGCCCGAGATTATCTGTGAGTGTTGAACTGCTTTCCTGCTTTAGAAGAGAAGATTTGACACTTTTCATGTAGTGGTACGTTACCCGATCGTCATGGGGAGCCCGGAAAGTTATCGAGATCACTGACAGGGCCGATGTCTCCATCATTTATAAAGTAGACTATCCTTAAAGAAATACATGTATTTCATCCATGGAAATCCGGTTATTCGCTTGGTTTAGACAAGAATGGACAACAGCTGTTTGTTGATGGTCATTTCAGGTGCTCGGTCAGGTACCTGTCTTGCTATATCTCAATCATAATTTGACCAAGTGCCTACATTTTTCTCTCTCTGTTTTAAGTTTCCTAGCTCATTGAAACAGTATGGATTAACTTCATTCAAACAGAAAATGTGGTCAAATGTCTTATAAAGATTTCTTCTTTTTGAATTTTTAGCGCTTATTTCAGTGTTGTCGATTTTCAAAATTCCGGAAAATATTGGGATTTTTTAAATATCATTTTCTCTGCAAGCAAAATATCAAACTTCGCAATCTCTTTTCATTCTATTGAAGAATACTAGAGAGCTCAATATGATAATGCTCATTCCACCCGATTTCTTACCAATTCTTCATTGTAACTAATCATTTGTAGCAAATATGCTAACTATGGAGTAAGCACTTTATGGAATGGTGATTCCGTATGAAAATCTAAGTATGATTAAGGTGAATTTTTTTCTGCTGCCATAAAGGAGCGAATTGACAATCTGTTGGAATCATTATTTTGCTCCAGAAGAGAATTCCTATCTTTGTGGAATACCAAGAAGCATCTATATCTCTCCTCTTCAACATTCTTTGAGTAAGAAAGACAATCCTGGCAAAATTTAGCAAGCTATGTGCTAGTTAATATCAATATCTGATATTAAACTTCCGCCAAGACCATGATGTTAGGCTCCAGAAATCAACATACGTCATAATAATGGCCACTGGCTAAATTTTCATCTCATATGGTATCAATGCAAAAACTTCCTTGCTAAGGTAGATCCTTGCACTGTATCTATCTGCCAGCTAGTAGACAATACCACTGTTAATTAACTATTGACGAAAGTTATTGTCAGGATGTTTCATACTTTGATATAAGTTCAGAGAATCAGATATTATAAAATGCCTACATGCATAGACATTTTTTGCTTTTCGACTTTCTTGATAGATGGCGTGATTATTCTGACATATGGCATTATATATATTTCGTATAGACAATTTGAGGGAATGCAAATATGCATATAATGGATTTTTTAGCTATCACGTATACATGCTCAAAATATTTAATGAACATGTCAACAATGCAGCCAGGTGAATTTTCAATTCAATTATGTTTTGTTTATTAGAAACCCGCATACCTTGATCTTTTGTTATAAGCACATTTGCTTTATTTTCTGCAAGACATCATTGAATTTTGAGTAAAAACAAGAGTTGCCATTAGAATGTATGCCAAAGTGTTCATGTCACCCTTTCTAAGTAAGCGTGACATGGGCCTTACCCGAAATCTGAATGTTATTTAGTCTCCAACTTTCAATGATAAAGTTCAATTCTGCTTGCAGGATTTATCATAGTATGATGATATATCTCTATTTGTATCACTTCATAGTTTTCCGGATGTCATCTCTCTTTGTGAATTTAGAATTTTTGACATGCAATTACTTTCACAATTTTATCTCTTGAAAATGGTCAGTTTTCTGTCCGAAACGTTCAGTCTCTATTTTTTATAAAATGGTATTCCATAATTGCATTGAATTACTTAGCAACTGAAGGAAAAGAAATTTATAGAAAGACAGAAAAGTCCCTTCAAAAATGAAATAAATTACAGAATGACAACCTCGTTAATTATTGTTGCAAAAATAAATATACATACATGCATTTAAATACATCGTATATAAAGGCTTGATTTTATCAAATGTTTTAACATCGACACAACTCCCTATTTAAAATTGCAGCCATATCCAGGACAAAATTGAGATACGCAAGTAGCGTGTAAGTTACATTTCGGCGGTTTTCCAATCAGCAGTATTTATGAGAAAAGCATTGCATAACAGGTTTGTTTATGATACAGCACTTCTGAAGAAATTTACTCTATCGGAAGAATGTGTTTTTCATCCCATTGGGCACATTAAAACTGTATTCACTTCTGATGTACCGAAAGACTCAAATTCGTTTCACAGATTCTCGACAATCTCCTCCCCCATCAACTATCGATTCGCCTGTATTTCTTCTACCGGAATTGCTATGAAAAAGGACATTCGACGACTAATGTTGTGACAATCTGTTTAATCTTTATGCATTTCATATTGTCAAATTATCAAATTAATTATTTAAGCTGCATTCATGCATGGAGATACCTTTGAAAAAGAAATCAAAATTAATAGGCTAATGAGGAGCATATTTTTTATTCGCGGTCAATTTTGACTCGCTCTGCATTAAAGACTTTTGCTATCCAAAGCTACAGGATCTGATGAAATCTCGAAAAGATTCTACAGGTTGGCTGCGCCTTTTGTATGTGAACCTATATGCCACATCATAAACAGTTGTATTCTTCTCGATGCTGTCACGAAACTGATAGACTTTTCTGAAATAGACGGATGTGTTTTGCTCAACTACGATTTTTCGAGAGCGTTTGATACCATTGACCATTCAATTCTGATCAAAAAATGACAGACTCTGAACTATGCAATTGGTTATGTTAAATTAATGATTTCTTGTTTGTCAAATCGATTTCAGTATGTTAAGGTCGGTGGTGTTACCAGTTCATGTCTATACCCGTCTCCAGTGGTGCACCCCAAGGCTATTTGGTGGGCCCATTTTCATTTGCGATCTATTGTTGCGATATTGCGCCACTGGCAGGTGAATATTTCAGTATGCTGATGACATTTATGAGATTTTGCCAATATCAAAATTGTCAGTTTCCTTCCCCTCTGAAATAGTAAACTCTGAAATTTGTCATCTCAGGGATTCGGTTGTTCAGAATCATTTTCAAATTAATGTTAATAAGACCAAAGCTATGTATTTTCCGAAGCGTTCCTCCGATGTCAATTTTGAAATCCCAATAACTTTTGTAACTGAGTTGAAAATATTAGGTGTCACTTCGAATGTTAGAGTTCGAACTTAAAGTGGAGCGCACATTTTAAGGAGATTGAAATGCGTTGTTTGAGAAGGTTATACCTCCTAAAAGTTTTGAAACCTATCCTAATCATGATGATTTGTGGACTATTAACCGAGCCAATATCGAGTGTGTCTTGTATTATTGTTCTCTTTTGTATGGAATTTTGGGTACTTCTATTCTTTCCCACCCCCCCCCCCCCCATTTCTGTTGTTGACACCAGGAAGTGTTGCATCGTCAACGATCTTCTCTTACTCCTACGGGCAGTCTCACTAACGTCGCATAGCGTTGAGTGTGTAAAACTCTTCTTATCTGACTTGTAGAACATTTACAGCCTCAGATTTAGACAACTGCTCGTCATTTGTCCGTAGACAACAATTACACGAAGTTCATGATCACAGCTGTAACTTGCATTCTAATTGAGTACCCAAGGGACCAATCCTTCATCCCAGGGTTCAAGTAAGACTTCTCAGTCGTGCTGTGGTGCCACTCAGTGACAGATCAAGTCTATTCTAAACCCAATGTGACTAACTTTGGCGAAATTTGATGATTTTGGAAAACTTGAAAAATGTGGGGGGAAAGAATAGAAGCACCGAATTTTGAGCTATTATTGTCTCAAGATAATTGAACGAATATTCAAACGTGTTAAGAAAATAATTTGTTCACCAATTTGTAGTTGCATCAATACTTTGATATCTTTTCAACAAAGGCGCTGTCGGCTGTGCAATAATTTTTATAGAAAGTGTCACCAACCTGATCATCCGCTGTATGACATTACAATTCATCATACTAGTACTAGCAAAGACCGCATTCCTGTTCAACGTAGCAAAGTGCGTCAAGGTAGCAAAGTTAAAAAAAACAAGCTAATGATTAGTTACTTTTCAATAGGTACAAAGTATGATTTAAAAGAAAATTTTTATATCCTAAAATGTCTAAAAATTTTAAAAATACTTACTAGAAGGACAAACAACGCTTCTCCTCTCCTCATGTGTAATGAATTGGCGAGTAAGTCGTTCTGTTCAAAATTATGTTTATCACTTATATATTGAAAAGATCCTATTTAACAGTCTGCCCATTCAGATGATAAGAGGACAGGTCTGTTTCCAATCAAAGTACCAGATCTGGTATAACCAGGATATGATCTTTTACAGATTCCTGTAAAAGTATCTGAAACGAAACGCCGATGAAATTGTTTTGCGGTTTTGACAACGATAATCTTCAATAACCTATGCGAGCTTGTGTGATGCAATTATTCTATGTTACTTTTGATTCTCATTTGGAAAATATAGACTTTATTCTCTTCTCTTATTCTTATTATTTGGTTTTCGTTGAAAATTTGTCATTGAAGACGTTTATCTTCAGTTTTTGTTCCGCTTCATGTCCTATCGCAATCTTCACTTCAGATGACCAGCATGAACTCACAGAGCCGCAGATTATCTGCAATCTCCACAAGTAGTCGCCGTTCCAATGACTCGAATGATTATCGCCGAAATTCGTCCATGTCCGGCGGGCCACAAGATCAGTCGATGCCACTTGACGAGGACTTGGAAGACGAGAAAGAAGCTGCAAGAATCAATTCTAACGATTCCTACATCCGGACCATGATTCCAACCCTTCCACTTACTGCGGCGGTCTCCTGCCTTATCCTAAACGTCGTTGTTCCCGGGACAGGTAATTTGATGATGTCTTCAACTCGTGTGTCTTTCCCCATCTGCTTCATATTAAAGTGACCTGTTGATACTACTTAAATATCCCTTAATAGCTTAGGCATCACTTAATTGTGACATATAAGCAGCCAATGAGCGAAATTTGTTCGCGCTGCGGAAGTAACTGAATAATGTAAGCTTGCTTCCTAATACGCTCTAGCGCAGTTCTGAAATCTAAAGATTGTAAGAAATATTGCCCTCTTGACCGAACTAGGTTTACTTAGTAATCAGACTCGCACAACATATCTCTCTCTCTTCGATCGATGACATTGTCGCCAAGCATTGCACCACCCTAAAGTATTATTTTGCTATCACAGTGAAGGATGAGTTTATGGCTTTACCTTAACTTTTCTGGATGCCCAAGTTGCACAAAATTCCGTGTAAAGCAGGTTCATAGCTGATGCCAGAAACAATGCGTACAAATATCTGGCCATCCTTATAAACAAAAGTCTACCTGGGATAGCTTTAATAGTTACTGCCTCTGCATCAAGAATAATTCAGGTGTAAATGCCTTTGGTGCATTACCTCTTCTGGAGAATTTCTAGACAACATAAATGAATAAGTGACTCTTTATGGAAGAAATTAGAAATGTCTGCAAGAGGCGAAGTTGGCTTTCTGTTTACAGTAGTTATGAGTTTCCTATGACGAAAAACATTTAATAATTGAAACTACACTTTACAATGCGTTGACGAAAAATTGAAAAAGTCATTGAAATTTCAGTCAATTGAACTGTACGATGCATTTTGTACACTAAAAAGATCGAAAATTATTCTTCACTTCTCAAGGGCAGACATGTCGAGCAAAGATAGTCTGGGACTGCAGTCGCTACAGCTGAATTTTACGCGTCTGCAGGTATGTCTTGTGAAATCTTAGTTAACTTTCTATAACATGGGCGATGAAAAACGTACTTGAAATTTACGGATATGTGATATTCAATTTTTCAAAACTGCATTCCATGACAGGGCTAAGGAATGATTTGCGAAGTATATAAAATATTATGCTACTAGTGAAGATTGATTGATTTCATTGAAGTTATAAGACAAAATGCTTGCAAAGGTGGCAATATGCAGAACTTTGGAAAATCTGCATATCAAATCATGAGAAAATGTCCACGGAGTTGAGCAATGTAAGCATAAAACTCCATGGCAATCGCAGGCGATACGTGTCACCTACAAGGATGGCGCGCACGACTCGGAATGGTCCAAACTGGCTTTAAATGTCTAGAATGGCTGGACAAACTGAAGGGAAATAATGATTCTATGTCATGATACTCAAAACATGCCGTGATTAAATTAGAACTTCGAGTGAATGAATTCCACTCAATCAAATCAGGTCGAAAACATCAATTTCAAATTTTAATTTTGGAATCGATTTTGAAATTTGACAAAATAGTCAAAATGCTAAAAAAACTCACATTTCACTAATCGACAGAGGTTGCGAGAAGTCGCATTCCGCGTCCCCTTACAATGACAATTTTTCTGAAGTCGGTCAATTTGTATTGATTGTGAACTGAACCATTTCAATTCAGACATCTAATTCATACATCTTGCTCCTTTCAGGCACTGCTGTCAGTGGAATCCTCGCAGTCTGTCTGAAGGACATGGGCACCGGAAAGCCGAAAGATCCGACGAGTGTCATCTGTGTCAATATACTGGTCGGCATCTCCCAACTTGGCACCATCACATTCCTTCTGGTCGGCTGGTTCTGGAGTCTAGCTTGGGGAGTCTATCTTGTTCAGAACGCCAGTAAGTACTGACAGCGGAAAAGATAAAGGCATCTTGAAAATGAAGATGAGGAGGACGCAGAGTAGAAAGTGAGAAAGATGAAAATGGAAGATGAAGAAGAAAAAGTAGAGGAAACAGAAATGGAATAGGAAAAGAAGATAGAGAATAATGAGGTGAAGAATGAAAGGAAAGCCTCGAGGAGAAAGAAGAAGAAATTAATGTAAAAAGAAGGATGAGCTATATAGAGGATGAGAGGATAGGCTATATAGGATGCTAAGAGGATGAGCTTATATAGAAAGAAGAAGCGGATTTCGAAGCAGAAGAATGAGAAGAAAATAATACAGAACATGTGGAAGAAGAAAAAATAGGCCTAATGTGAATAAAAAGTAAGACAAGATGAGAAACAGAAGCAAAAAAGAAACGAAGGAAGTAGAGAAGTAGGGCAAACAAATATAAAAGAGGAAGAACAAATAAGGGGAAGTAGAATCTGAAGAGGAAAAAAGCAAAAGGAGCACGAAAATTACTAAAAATTAGGTCGAAAATGAAGAAGATGAGAGGAAGATAATAAGATGAAGACTATCTCTCAAATTTTCTCTATCAGCTGCCTTTGTCGAGTGATTTGGAGTCTACCACGTTCTGAGCACTCACTACGGGATGCTCACATTCTCTTGCAGCTAAAGGACACCTCGGAGACAATGTCTGGCGCCATCCTCGACGGCTCTTTTGTTTCGCTCAGGCTGCGTTGATCCGAGACAAGATGTGCGCCACCTCTTCAGCTATGACGTCATCCCGCGTGCTGCGTCGAATGAAGACAGCGGAAAGAACGAGAGAAGTGTTGAGTGGGACGCTATGAATTGGAACATGCAAGCGTCAGTCTTTCTCAGAGAGATTCTCTTCAACCTGCAAATAACGAAGGTGAATGATCACCCATACTTCTAGATTATCTCCTCAGCATTTCAATACTGTCTGACTTCCTGCTCAACACATATTGAGAGGTGAAGAGACCACCAAACATCAAAGATTTGCACCACGGCAGTTCTCAAATGATCACGAATTGAAACAAGTGTTTCGGCACGAATCAAAAGTTCTTCAGTCGCACTTCGATGTGATGAGACTTCCATAGCGTGCATTGAACGATCATGCAACTCCGCGTCGGATCAGGCGGTTTCCGCGTTCATAGCAGCAATTGAATGAGAGAGATTTAGTGATTTCAATCTATAAATGAGTAGCAACAGTGTTGTATACTACTATTTGATGGTTTTGTCAGAGTTATTTTTAAGGTCTTTGGTGCGGGTCATCTGATCATTCCCACGGGTCATACTCAAATCGTCTCAAGATCGACTTTCATTAGTGCACGCCTAACTTACTCAGGATTTATAAGCAAAACAGAAGTCATGAATGCAGTATAACATTTTGCATTAAGCAGTGAATTTTAACCGCGATTCTGCATGTACGCGTGCAAAGTGACTTTTCAAGTCTTGAAGTTAATTGCATGTAACGGATTAACGTTCAAAATCCACGGTGCAAGTCTAAAATTCCACAGTGCAGAATGTGACCCGTGGAACACCTTAGAGAACACTAGTTTTGCGAATGATTAGTGATTCACTGCTAGGTTAAATTTAGTGCATGAATTTGCCATGACTGTTTCACATCGGTGCATTGGATGGCATTTATGAGAAAGGGATATTATCAAACGAAGTTTTTTTCAGTGTCACAACACATTTGGTGCACAGAACAACAACTAATTCATTCGTATATTCTTCTGTTGTACCGTAACATCAACGTAAGGCCTACACCACATGACTCTTCCCATATGTCTAAGAATAAGTCTATACCTTCAGATGGAATTGCACAGAAGACAGACGTTTTAAGGATATCAAAAGTTTTCTGATAGTAGCAAAATGTCCAAAAGGAACTGCTTAAAACCAATTCTATTTACATATTCTACCAGTTCATATTTACATATTCCATTCTATCAGATAGTTCCCAAATTCAATATTCCAATATTTCTATTCAATTACAAGCCGCCTCGACGGCTGGTCGGATTGCGCGCGCTCTACTGTCTGTGCAGAATACCCGTGACTTTCGATTGAAAAGACAATCAGTTTGCTGTTGCATTTCACGTTGCCTTCGAGGAAAGCTATTTTATTTCAAGATACTCTACCGACCAGTAGATCATGTATGCAACAAAGCAAGTCAGTATCCTATCCGACCACGTATTTCTGGTCGCCATGATCATGAAGCATATATCCAATGCTCTCTGGCTCTCCAAAAATTCCGGTTTTAACTTATCCTGCCGCCCTAAATCATATCCAGTTCAGACATTTCGGAAGGATCGTGATCAGCATGGTGGTGGCCTTATGGTTTATGTATCTAATAATGTCCAAGCCAGCGAATTCCTGTGTCCGATATTGGACTGTTCCTCGGATTCAAAAACCGAATTTCTTTTATTTACTTTTCATTCATCATTAATGGTTATCATCGTGTATCATCCTTATTGGGGAAGTTCTCCATTTCATGAAGTGGCGATATACAATATAGCAAACATTGCTTCTCATGCAAGGAGTTTGCATTCAATCTCAAGGATTACCGGTACCCCTTTGTGGAGATTTAGATAGTCTGGTCCATTACGTTGATTATAAAATCTACATATTAATTCTCCTTTGGGCACAGAACGCTTGTTTGACTGTCCTACTCGAAATAACTCTCAGTTGGACTTCTCAGTTGTGAAGTTCGAATAAAGCAATTATTATTGTTATTGCTATCGAAAAAGCCTTTATTAGCATTAAAACACAAAAACAAGAAAGCAAAGCAAATCAAAAGTCAGTACAAATCGGGAAGTGCAGCTCCGGGAGCCGGAAGGGTCTCAAGAATGCATGCACAGTTCCCTATTTGAATGGCAATAGCGAGGCGTTGGCGCAAGTAAAGCCATGCGTCTTTCTCGCCGGTCTTGGCGGCAATACGGCTTCCAAGTTTCCTCAGAAAGGAGAATGTCTGTTCGCCGTAAGCACCGCAAGTTTCTGCGGATACGGGCTGGAATGCGAAGTCCTCATAGAGGTCACAGTATTTCACCGACTTTCTCTTCTCCACCGCTGTCGCCACTGATCCGCCACTTGAAGTCGTAGCTATTATTGCTACTATATGAATTTTGTATGCATTTACATTGCACTCAGATTTTGTTGGCTGGATTCAATGTCTCTTCCTGGTTATGGTGACATTTCTAAGGTACTATACTCATACTGAAAATCTATGAGCATCATTCTAAAATACTTTTTTTTCTTTTTAAGCAGGCAATAAAACAGATCTTCCAGGGAGCCGAATCCAGCAATTTTTTCAGAAGTGTTTAAAAATGCTATGAATCCTAAATTCAAGAAAGTGTAATTTTGAAAGGACGACAACAAAACTTCGACAGATGGCCAAATCTGTGTGAATGGAATTAACAGTGGACTTTCTCTGCTCTGAGTGAAGAAACCGGATGAACCTCAACTTCCCCATCATAAAGTTTAGGCCTCTGTCTTCATCACTCATCGCATTGTTGCATTCCTTACGATGCTTGATATTGATGTGATATTTTCTGGGCAGTCATATCTGAAAATTCTAGCCAAAATGATTTGAAATCATCGAATGACACGGTTGAATTCTTCAAATATGATTGTTCATTACAATCGAGTTTTCAGTGTCCTACTTTTTATGTCGAGAGTTTCGGATTGTCGACATTATGTTGTCCTTGTAATAACGTCAATTCACACACAGCTGTATCAACTACAAAACCAACCCGTGCTGCTGCGCAACGAACTCTCGTCGGTACTTTATGGCTGTTTTAATTACGTCTGCGATTGATGATTTTTTAATTTCCAATTGTCAGTTAGATTTTTTGATAATCAACTACCTTCCTAACTCCGCAGTCAATCACAGATATCAAAGATAATAGACTTAATCACAATGGAAATCTTTCCAATTTGGTCGTGGCTAAAGCCATAAATTGAAACTTTCAGTTTCATTGCATTTAGAATGTAATGGAGAAAAATGATCACCAAGCTACAGCAATGTATTTTAAAAAAGCAAGATGCCTAGTGAAGGCTGATCTCACGCTTTAAAGTGGATGATAATAGGTGTTCTATGAATCCAGCGGACAAGGAAATCGCAAAAATCCTCGTCCGCCTCGCAGCCTCGGTTTATTCGTATTCTTGTTCCTCTGACTTCATGCAGAATATATTTTCTATCGATGAAGTCGTCCAAGGCAGTGTTTTGAAATTCATGATATCGAACTCTCCAACATCAATACCAGAAAGGCAGAACTTGCAATTAAAAGTGGATGATAATATAACAATCATGACTAGATTTGGAAAGCATCAATGAGTAGTAGAGCATCGGCCGCCGAGGCTGCAAGGATCATTGACATTTTCTATATTGTGATTTCAAGGTTGTACCTTGGGTTTTGGGTCGACCTTGGGTAAGTGATACAAAACTTGGATTTTCTATTAATGCTGAATATATACAGATCAGGTTACAAAAATTGATATTTTGATTTGAATCTTAGGAGAGCCACAGGATAGGAGCATAAAGTTATGATATTTTATCAAATTTCTTTTGGATTCACAAAATATTTCAAAAATGAAATGCTTGTGATTATTAGCTATTTCATTCTAGGCTTAACAGTACCGCGCATTTGAAAGTTCACACATACTGTATCTACTGTAAGCCTACATGTACTTTGTTGCATTTGTGCATATTGAATTTTTATATATTCCGCATATTTTACATCCTCACAATTATCTTGGCACCCTTAACTTTCTGCGATAGCCGACGTTTATCCAAAAATGAATTCATTCCGACTTCGCATTCTAAATATATGTTTAACCATGCACTTACTGCGCAGCTACAATATTTCTCTAGTTGGTTTATGTTTCTGAATGATAAAATGAAAAACAATTGCTTTGCAATGAGCAATGTGTAACTCAATCATAATTAAATCAAAGATCTTCAATTAGTCAGTATATCAGTGTAGGTTAAATTAAAAGAAAACTTTATGACGTAATACATGTACTTAGGCTACTAATTTCAATGCAATAATAAATCGTTTCCCACTAATACCACACTTCTAATGGGCCCAATAGGAATTTCGGACCATAGAAGAATCTTTATGTCAGCACAAAATACAAATAAAAAACTTCGTTTACTTGACTTCATTCATTCATTTAAACTTGGGCTTGGGCTTGGGTTTTGGGTTTTGAACCCAAGTTTTGGCCCAAAACTTGCCTCGCAAATTTGTTATTATTATTGGTAAATATAGTTGTGTATTCATCATTGACATGCAGAAGTCTGCGGAGGTTTCTGGTTACACACATGGCCAGTGGTTTTTTATTCAGTAACCTACGATGCCTGCAGATGATTTTAAAGCGCTGCCTAGCGACATAGCAATATTGCACTGCCCTGCGACATTTTTCATATCTTTCTATTTAACAAACCTTTGAAAATACATGCAGCATACATACAACTTTGGACCGCCAACATTTGCAAAAATTCCCAAAATTGTGCATTTTGAAATTACAGTGCAGCTTCAAATGCCAGCAATAGCGCATTTTAAGAGTAATTCAAATTATGTACCTCTCCAGAAATTGATCAATTATCTGAACAGCTCGAATTGACGATTCTGGAATTTTCGATTTCAAAATAATTTTATGCCTGATGACGGTCGAGATGTGATTAGTTTTGAATTGCAAAGCGCATATTGTTCTGCTAGAGAACTGTTCTGATCGACTTCTATCTTTTTCAGTGCATGAAGTAGAGAAGCACAAGAAAGAGGAAGAAAGACAACGAGAACAGAAATTGAAGCAAAAGGCGCTGAGCATGCTGATGGGCGGAGCAGTGGCTGCAGCTGCGGCCGCGAATAAATCTCCTCGAAAGACACCAACAGCACAATAATGACGTTGAGAGACATGACTGACGACAGTGTGATCATTATTAACATGACAGTCTTCTGTGCCAGATTGCGTTCTAAACAAAATCCAAATCCTGCCCACTGATCGAGTTTCTGCAGAGAACGTATACGCATCTGATGCGTCACATGTCGAATTCCGGGCACTTCACGACATCTAGAGCGTTTCTATCACAACAGATCGACGATGCACAAATGCAAGAAAAAAATGCTTGCCAAGATAAAATTTGAACAAAATATAGGTCTACAGCATGACTCCTTGCGATAAACTGCAATCAGTTAGAGACTCAAATTCATAAACTCGATGATTCCGGTCTGTTTTTCGATGGATTGACTTGAATGGCGACAGCTCCGTGCGGAGAAACAAGACTCGCAGGCACTTACAGGCTACAGACAAAACTTATGGAAAGTAATTATCAGAGGTTATAACACACAGGAGCACAGGAGATTCACAAATTTGACAACTCTAATTTTGTAGCTTGCTAATCCTCAACTCATGGCTGCTACGGTTTGTACAATTCATGGGGCAGAAGTTTAGGAGCAAGAACTTTTTGATAAGCACGATAAAGTTGTAGAATAATGTGTGATTCAGCAGAACCATAAAATCATTCGGCCGGTAGCGCGAGTTTCTGCTCAGATTACAAAATGATGCGCACCCCATGGCTGCTGCGACTCTGCGTATCCGCCGATCTCTACGTACCTTGTTACCTTGTTGTCTACGTACCTTGGTTGCTCATCGTGTGAGACAGGATTATAAAATAAATATGTAAATGCAATAGGAAACAGGTTGACGTTTTCGTTAAAATTGAGATTTTCCATGTTTTCTCGAATTCACTGAATTGAGAGCGGAGTCCTAGAGAGATCACTTTGCCATGGAACTCATCAGCTGTCATTTGCAATTTGCATGTGTTATCACCATGCATCTGATGAAGATGTGATGAAAATAGCCAAAATGTTGCGCTTGCCGATGTTATGCGACTTGCCGAATCTGAATGTGTTTAGCTTCATAGATAGAGATACATGAACACACGAATCTATGACTTGAAGACCTTTCATATGTCAAAGATCATGACTTGTGGCGTAGAACTTTTCACTTAATCAGGGAAAGCATAGAAAATCTCATTTTGCCATCAATCTGCGTCCCACTGGATTTGCATGTGTTTTTCTTTCATCTTGCCTGACAAGAAGATGAACCGAATAGAGTTCGGCAGGTGCGCAGATTCACAGTAGCATTAGGGTGCACATCATTCTGTGAAAGTCTTGTTTTCAGCCTCGCTCCTTGCAAAGACTCATCCTGGCTGTCAAACAATGAGCATCTACATGTAGTTCAACTAGAAGGATGCTGGTGCAGAGAAATAGCGACAAATATTGTTCAAAACGTCACATGGAGTTCAATGGCGACAAATCCGTGACAGTATTGAAGGTTTTCAACTTAACAGCGGAAATATTGTTAACTAATTGCCGTTGCTACTACCGATAAAACTTAAAATGCTTATGTGTAAAATCGTAAAATGGTTGCTTAGTTGCCTGAGTTAAGCATGTCGAATTCGACTACCTTGACTTTCTCCATTGCTTTGCTTTGCCAACCATTAACGACGACCGCAATGAATGTTCAAATGCGTTAAAAAGTCATGTATTCAATAAAGCACAAAAAAGATAGAATCGATTTTTTCATAAAATCGACGCGGTGATAGTTTGACTTGTTTATGGCGGTATTTAGCCTCACACTTATGGCTCACGTGTAAATCTCAGAAATATCGCGATTGCTGTGCTCATTGATTTTCGATTGGAAGTTTGAGATCCATCATGGTCATATGACAGAACTTTTTAGAGAGAAGCGCATTTTTGCATTTGTAACATCTTACTGTGAAGTGTCAACTGTGACCCTGATTTCTGTGCAGAAATTCATGCAGGACTATTGGTAGCACATGGTGCAGATGACGAACTCCTGAAATCACGACATTGCTTTTTGTTATTATGTGTGACCACACCGTTTCATGATTGACTTTATTCATCCTTTTTCAATTGACTGGTCCTTACCGAACCGTCCGCCTTGTGCCTCCATTGTCTTTCTTTGAACTTCTGAAGAATTTTCAAATACCAAAAAAATGATTGATGAATTCTGAACTATTTCCTCTTTTCAGGTATATAAAAGGAATCTTTAATAATAATTTAAGCTCCCAATGAAACTGGTGAACACGTCAAAGCATATGCGATCCGTTTCCAAGTTTATCCATATCGGGCTTCTATAAGTTCATGCCCAGGACTCCTACCTGATCATCCGGATCCGATCTGGTTTTCAAAGCTTGTGATACGGATCCGGTTACCCTCTGATCAGGATCCGATTCGATAATGACCGATGATCCGGTGATTTTATAAGAAGAGTGTATTTAATAATAATTGCGTAGCATTTTTTTTATGTTCGTAATCGGAACCTACCAGAAAACTTTGGTCAGGTATAGTATTTTAAGCTTGAATACTTTTCCGTTACTATCAATAGAATTAAACAAATTTTCTTCATAAGAAGATCTATCACAGGCCCACTATTTTTATCTTACGTTATTCATCGTTGGCCTTTTTGTTAGATTATCGCGTGTAAAGTCATTAAGCAGCATGACTAATGCTACTTCCTAGCGTCGTATATCTCATGAGAAACTTGGAACTAATCATTGAGTTGAGACGGAGTGATGTTGAATGTGCCACAAACTAATGATAACAAAACGACGCGCTGATGGGCAATCGACGAGTAGCTTCAAGCTGATTGGTAACTGCATACGCTTACGTGATCTGAGCCAACCAGACGACCACAGATTTAGAGAAGTAAAACAGATTGGCTATTTCCCTAATTCCCCAATGAGCACCAATGAAGAGTGTTTAGTTTTGCAGTAGAAAGAATATCATACATCATATACATCAGTATAGGACCTTGATCAGTCCTTGCATACTGCAGATCATGTTTCAGCTTTTTACCGGATCAGCGGAATACCGGATCCGATCAGGGGCATGGTCCGAATCCGATACGGTAAATGAATGTTGTGATCCGATGATCCGGTCGGCCGCTGTCAAATTTCCAATCATCCAGTGACTTACAACTCCTTCCCATTCCCACTTGCAGTGTTTACCCAATCTAAGTTGAAAATGCGCAAATTAAAAACGAATAGGACGGTGATCCATTTTCAATTGAGCGTTCTGTACTTTGAAATGCCTGATTTCTAGCGATCATAGGCGAATTTGTTAGTGATTTTGGTCGATTTAGAAAACTGACCGGTTGACTGTTCCATCCCTGCTTATAGGCCTACAATGATTATCCATTTCTGAGAATTAGTGTAGATTCATTGCGGGATACATTGTTGCCCTTCCTTTCTGCATTACTCCATTTCGCCATATGCATGCAGGTAAATTACGCGCAAAAATAAATTGAAAATTAATCAGTGCATGATGCTGCACCCTTCAAAGCTCATGTAGAAGTTATGTTGAGTATATGTAACAGAGCTTAATATCAACAGTTCTAAAATGCTAATTCAATATCTCCTTCATTTTCAATTAGCACCTGAAGGATTCGATAATTAATAAACACACAAGTCACTTCCTACTAAGTCTATCGAATTACATTGCAGCTCCATCCATGCATGGGGATGGATTACGCGCTTCTTCATTTTCGATAAATTTTACAATGTTATTATTTGAGAAAATTGATGCCACTTCAAGGTGCTTTTGCATTAAATTACCTTCATTTCAGGTCATTTCTTTCACAGTCTGGCATTCCATAGTGAAATTTGCTGACATTATCACGATACAAACAAACTGGTGTATGACTAGAAATTGAATAAAAATGCAAAGCACACATCACATGCGTGCTTTGATGAAGTTTAAACGAGAAAAGTACAGGACAACATTTTCATTCAGATTTAGGTAGACATACACAATACCTCTCAAAAGAAATCCTGTATGGTCAACGCGATTGCTCAAGATCATTATTGTAAGATATGCCTACATTGCTGCTTTTTTTTCAACATTGCACCAAACATTCAGGTAAATTTTTCATGAAAGGCTTGAAATTCTCTGAATGGTTACAATCCGAATGCGTAATCGAAATTCTGCCTAAAAAAGATCTGAAATATCCATTTATCAATTATAATTCATCTACAGTCCGTTTCCTAGATTGTTGCACAACCCAAGAAACATAAGCTGACTGACAACTACACTGTAAATCGCTGGATACGAAAATTACATACAAACATATACCAAAATCACATACAATTTGAAACTAACGTCTGATACGATATTCTCGTATGCTTACTGAGATCTGGTATGTTTTTCATACGAAATCTCACTTACTTTCGTATGTGATTGGTATGTAGCGATACGAACTATTCTATCTGTGATTGGCTGTTTTACGATGAAATACGAGTTGTTGGTAGGTTTTATATACGAGACCCGATGCAAATTCATCCTTATTCGTATGCCTCTGGTGTGCATTTCGTATGTAGAGCTTTAAGTCACATAGCAAAAAAATATATGTATTACATACTACTGCCAAATAACTTTTTTCGGTAACACCAGTAGTGAATATTTTTTGTTTAATAGAGTGATATTTAACTAGCGTAGAGTTATTGTGAATTTTATGCTCCACCAGTCTGTCGTCGTTGCTACTTGTCTAACAACATCAACAGGACGTTTAGTTAGCTCCATTTTATGAACCCAGTTGATAAACATCAATTCATTCAAACGATGTTTTTCGTGCAATCATGTTGACTTATATATCTCAAACATAACTATTTTTGCGTTCATGAATTATAATGTATTTTTATTTCGAATTGACAGTATGCTTATTTTCAAAATTACATAATGTATAATTGTTGATGGTTGAATACTTATTGATTATTCATAAAATGCTTTAGACTTACGTATATTAAAATCGAATTCAGTATTGAAAGTATGACTCTTGAATGTTATTATCTCACTACTTACAGAACAGTAGTAACATAAGTGTGATGTTTATTGACAAAAGGCCTTAAATCAACATAATTTGGACATGTTTGATGCTTTCTTTTAACATTGTGCTATTATGGCTTTCGTATGTAAAGCATACCACATTTGAAATAACATACGAAAAGCATACAAATATATACCAAGAGAATACAGAAATATACCAAAAAAAATTTTGTATGCATCGTTCGTATGTGATTGGTATTGAGCGATTTACAGTGTACCTACTAAACTTATTCACTTGGTCAGCCGAGACACTTGGTTAAGAAAACAGTGTGGTTTTCCTAATTAAATGAAGTAATTAGTGATCGTTTGTTTTGTTGCTTCCACAGTGTTATTTCAGACATCATGTTGGCCCTTGTGTCGCTAAGTATCTTCATTGATGCGCTGTTCTTTTTGATCCATATTTATCGGACGCAAGCGTCAGCATTCCTGCGGTGTGAAGAAAATGCTATTGTCTGTTGTCAACACGCGCAGACTGCAGACAAGACCATCCTTTGTGTGATCCGAGGTTTGAAATCAATCTCTGACCTCAAGTGAGGGAAATGATGACTCACCCAATAACTGATTATCGAAATAGTACAAATTTGAAGCTTGCCAGTGAACGGATGGGTCGATTTTGATAAAACCTACATATTCTTGGAGCTGATAGCATCAGCATCCTTTTAAAAGCAAACTTGAAAACTCCAACGTTTATTCAGCAAAAGTTATCAAGTTGTGTGCAGTTGACCGGTCAAAACATTGATAGAGAGTAAAAAACCAAGTTTCAACGGATACAAAAGAGAAAATATATTATATTATACGACGTTTCGCCTTGCAGGCTTGGTCACGTATGAATGTACGGAAAGACACATGAGAGATGAAGTAATACACAATGATATAAGTTCACACGTATTTACAGTAAAAACAAGTGTTCCATACCTCAGTAAGATATGGAATAATTAAAATACTACTACCTAAAATACAAACAGCACGCGAAAACTGAAAATAGGACCTAAAGAAGAAATTACATACACATAGACCTTAACTTTCATAAACAATACTGCGACCAGTACAACCATTCATCAAAGTATAAGGTTCTTCTTTGGAGATGTACATACCTTCAAGTGTCTTTCTTCTATTGAAATGGCTTAGGCCAGTATGTAAAATCTCCCAATTAATGTTAAATGCCGGTTGTAGACCACAATGTTCTTCATCGAAGTGAGCTTGTACTGCTGAGTAGGATTTCTTGTAAAGATGCTCTTTTATTCTTGTTCCAATCGAACGCCCCGTTTCCCCAATGTAAATTTTTCCGCATATATTGCAAGCGATTTTATACACCACTCCCTTGTTCGATTACTTCATCTCTCATGTGTCTTTCCGTACATTCATACGTGACCAAGCCTGCAAGGCGAAACGTCGTATAATATAATATCTTCTCTCTTTTGTATCCGTTGAAACTTGGTTTTTTACTCTCTATCGATATAATACCGGATACGTGAAGTCGCTTCTCCGTATTTTCATGGTCAAAACATTGTTTTTTCTGGTATGAGGAAGGCGGTTCATGGTTATCTGGTATGAAAGTTTACAGTCTCAATTACATTTAATTCATTAAAAGCTTGAAAGTCTATGAATGTTTACTGTCAGAATAGATTTGAAATTCGGCTTTCATTTCACTCAAGCTGGCATGACGAACGACAGTTCATGGCTAGATGGTGTGGAAGAATGCTAAGTGAAATCGGCGAGCAGGTGCATCATCGCTCTCCAGTGCCGGGCAGTAATCCATTTCAAACTGATTTGAATAATTTTCATGACTTCCATTGACAATGCCGGTCTCCGATACGTCAAAAATAACATTAACTGTCATTGCGCTGCTCATTTGACAACATTTCGTAAATCAAAACAAAAATTGTTATTTGATTAACCGAAATCTGATTAACATATGCAATCATAACGTAACGATTCACGTCATCTTCACAAAATTTACGCAATCATGATGGATATGACAGTGTGCATCATTACAGCTGAAGACCATTAATTAACATGCATTCCATGGTCAGGATGAGAATCATCAGAACATTCACTCAACGTTTATGATCATAATAGGACATTTACCACATCAAACAGATGCTTGGAAATATAAATCTATTATTTTGTATAATTGTCGTTCGTCATTCCAGCTTGAGTGAAATGAAAGCCGAATTTCAAATCTATTCCGACAGTAAACATTCATAGACTTTCAAGCTTTTAATGAATTAAATGTAATTGAGACTGTAAACTTTCATGCCAGATAACCATGAACCGCCTTCCTCATACCAGAAAAAACAATGTTTTGACAGGGCAACTGCACACAACTTGATAACTTTACTACTTTGTGTAAAGTAAAATATCTGTGGTTTATCATAATTTATTTCAGGAACAATAATGTGTACAGTGCATTAAACCCTAAATGCACTGTACACATATACGGTCCTGCAAAAGTTCCCGCACATCTTGAGAAAATCTCAGCTAGCGGTCGTTCTACACTGCGTATGAAATTCACGTTAGCTGTCGGTTAAACTTCATGGAAAGACGAATAGGACTATCATAAAATTATTTGTGAGAGTCATGCGATGGTTCACTGAGAACAGTTTCAAAAAAGGCAGAACCAATTTCAATAGCGATTGAAGTCAATGATATCGATCGATCGATGTCTTTGACATTGTCTTACCATGAAATCTTTCTAATGAAATGCATAATGACATTATGGAGATGAAGTAATGGAGATATCGATTGCCATGAGTTCAAATTTTTGTGTGAAATGACGATATCAGTTATTTATTATAATTAGTGCTATAGAAATGTATATTTTCATAGATATCGCCACCCTGTGGGAACGAATCTTGCGAAAAACTGGCAGATGTCAGCTGCAGAATATCATGCTACAGTTCGGTCATATTCTGCGGCATATTCGCTGGCGAAGTTCGCCGGAGACAATTCGCGAATTCGCGCTCTGTATGTCACCTTTTACTTTTGACTTTCTCTCTTATTTTCTTTATTAATCCGCCTCTACAGCCGAGGCTTTATTTTCTCCCTCACCTCCTCACCATCACCCACATATGGCTAATCTATCTAAGAAATAAGTGCAGACTATCATTCTTTGATAATGATAAGAATATAGAGAATCCGGTTATATCAATTTTCATAACATCTCTTGACATTCAATAATTTACAATACTGACAAATATTTGAATAATATAATAGAATTTACTGCGACATTTAGGGAAGATAAATACTTTTTTAGTTTAAGCCTTCGTGAATTAAAATAGATCCCCTTTTATCAGATCAGACTGAGAATACAATATATTTTCATGTGAAGGTAATTACATGAAGATTTTCATGTAAGGTGTAAACATTACTACTTACCACTAATTAGTTGCTACAATATCCACGATTTCGCCGGTTGGCAAAAAATCAGCTCGCATTAGTAAACAAATATCTATCAACTAATTATAGCAACTTTTTCGCCAACTGTCTTTTTTTAATTCTACACATGTTTTTGGATAGATGATGACCATTTTGACATGCGGAGATAGTTTTTACACGAAAATGAACCTTTAAAAAAATTATCCACAAAATTGCTACCTCGCCAGATAATCTGTTGATATTAGCAAGATGCGTTCCCACAGAGCAGTTCTTTAGTTTGCTAGAATGTATCAAGGAAAAGAAGATGAAGTAGGCTACAGGGACGAGTGAAATAAATTATGATATATCAATCAGGCCTTACACTTAGAAAGTCCTCGTTCATGGACTTAATGTACTCGTCTCCTTTGGAGACTCTATTAATCGTATTTTCTACAGCGTGTAAAGCCCGATATCAGTGATATGTCACATACTTAATGGAGGTTCAATATGAGACACTACCGATATCCAAATAACTTTAAGACCGATTCTTCAAAACAAATATTCATTGGTTTTACTCTAAGTCATGCTAAGTAAATAATTTATCATTTATTGCCAATAAGTTACTGGTGTTGTTTTTTATTTTTATTGACATTCATATGGCATTGGCTTTCGAAATCTATAATCTCAATGCGTGTCAGTGATCATGAATGTCTTTGCAGATCCATTATGATTCTACACTCTTCTTTCAAGACAATTTTGTGATTTTTAGCAACAATTATTAGCTTTCTCTATCACACTCTAAATGCCACAAGGATACACTATCGCATCATTATACGGCTTTAAGGACCTTGAATTGAAATTGATATCCTTTATGAAGCTGCGTTGTATGATTCCTATAGATAGAAAATGTCAGTAGTCTTATATAAATTGCTACTCCTACTGTCATAATGCATGATACTGATGACAATTGATTTTCAACAGGTTGAGTTCTCTGGAAAAGGAACAGACGATTTTGTGCGGTTTTCTATGTTCAACATAAGCTCCACGAAGCAAGTAATTACGTATTTCCCTCGGCTCTGATCATTATGGAAAAGAATGACCTCAAAATATGTGGGCATTTAAATGAATGATCCTGGTCTATGGCAGCTTCACTAAACAATTTCCTTGTATTGAACTTCGAACTGTACTCCGACTTCGTGGTCGCGCATTCCATTTCAGATATCATCCAACTTTGTGCTCTGTCCTATACTTAAGGAATCTCAAATCGTTGAGTCAAAAATCTTACTTTTAATTCCTGGGAAAGCCAGCTGAGCCATTTTTTATAATTAACATCATCCAGGAATTCAAATAAAAAATCTCAACCGCATCTACAGAGATGTATCATTAAGTAGTGGACCTTTCATCTGCATGTCATCGCGTCTATAGCTCCATAAAGCAAACATGAAGTGCAAATATATGTAAAACTTCATTTTCTTCTTAGACTGGATGAAACACGGCCCTGATGATTTAGGATATGTACACTCGGATACCCTCAGATAATTCAATCAAAACTAAACCCTTATTTACTTTGTATTTTATTAATTTCTCTATTTACTAAGAATTGAAGAAAGATCATATAATTCGATTTCCTTTGAGATTACAACGAGCAGAGTTTGTGAACAATTCGTCGTGAAATTCTACCGTGCACAGAGTCATCAAGCGACAGGATTATGAGAACCACTCAAACCACCGGATTCCAAAGAGCTTGTTGACTTGCGTTTCGTGCGCTTCCGTCGTCCTGAGTCGTCCACCAGAGGCGTATTTTCATCTGCTGTGCTGGTTTCCACATATTCATACAACTGGTTATAGGAAGAGCGAGACCTTCGCCAGCGAACAATCGTGAAGATGATGATACCGATGACGAGCGCCCCCAGCACTGATCCCTCCACAATCGTCCAAATCCTCAGAGAATCCACAGTCTTCTTATCGTTGGTCGCTACTACTGCAGCCTGGAAAGGTAAAGTGAAAGGTCTTCTATGACTTTTGTAACCTGCATGTAATTATAGGAGTAAAATAATGGCAACTCCACTCTTTTGAAGATCAACAAATGTGAGACTAGCAGAGACTCGAGATTACCCAACTGTCGGTTTACTTGCATGTAGCATAGGAATCAGGGATAATCAAAAATTAGTTGAATTTCAATTAATTGATTAGCAAGCAAGTTTTGCTAATCCCTTGTCCATACCCGTGAGTAGTTCCTTATCTAAATGTGTGCTGCGTAGTATACATACATCATCTGTATACATAGTGGTGTCATAAATCTGACTCATGCGTATATCTGTTTAACGTCCGTTCCCATATACATAGGCAGCTCCATCAGTTTGTAGGCCGCCATCTACGAAAATGCAACACGAATATAGTAAGAACAAAGATCCTTGCCACATAATCAGACATTACCAACTTAAGAATAAGAGAAGACAATTTTCTACAAAATCTATGTCCAGCATTGAACTCAAGAGATGAAAGTGAAGAGCTTCGAGATTGTATAGACCTTTGATATTTCTATGACTGAATACGTTGCGTTTTGAATTTTATAAACCTTGTCTTCCTAGCTTTTCTTTTACTTTTGTATCCTTGACGCAGGCTGTGAAGCCAAAGTATTGGAAATTATCATCAAAATAATTGCAGCCGCTTTTTCATCAAATTTAATAATTTTGGTTGTAATGCTGCTTAAAAGCAATTTTGATATTTCCGTTAGTAAATATCTCAGAGTAAAATACACAGCAGACGTTTCGGGTTCAGACCCTTTCTCAAGGCAACACAAAGTATTGTTGTGAACAAGACCTGCTGATGATTCCTGATCTTGGATGAAATGGCAGGTATTCAGGTCTGGTCCCATTTATCAAATGAGGATGCAACTCATTAATTTTAACCCTCGCCCCTCTCTCTCTGGGGTGTTTTCCGAACACGCCCCACTGCGGGGGAGGCGCGAATTTCGTCTTCCTGCTGATCTCCCAATCTATTCCCCCAATTTTGCCAAACCACTCATCAATCGAATAGGCATTGAAAGGGGATTCAGAAAAACAGCCTCAGTTTTATTTCTAAGGTCATCCATGGTCTAAGGTGAAGGTAAAATGTCAAAAACGCCAATTTTTAGAAAATTTACATTAGATCACTATTTGAAATGGAAAATGACAACGAAAACTAATAGACCATGCACTAATCGAAAGATCTGGTTAAGGTGGTTAATAAAATGATGATCATTCATCCCTCTGAGATCACATCATTGTATTAGATGAGGTCAAAGGTCAATCAGACCTCGTTCGGCTCAAATATCACTAAAATCGCACATTTTAGTATTTAGTCCCTGCAGGTCAAGAAATAACCCAATTCAGTTACTTTTATCGAGACACTGAGGCTAAAAGCGATATGATACTGAAAATTTTAGATAACTGTTGATCAGATGCAGAACTAAAAAGTACAGAAATAATAATCTATCATATTGGATCCAATTTTGCCAAGCCACACATCAATCGAATAGGCGTCGAAAGGGGATTAGAAAACTAATAAACCATACACTGATCGAGCGAAAGATATGGTCAAGGTTGCTAATAGAACGATGACTATTAATCGTCATGTGATTACATCACTGTATTAGATGAGGTCAAAGGTCATATACATGTAATTCAAACTTTTAGTTCAACTCAAATATTACTAAAATCGCACATTTTAGCTTCTCAAGGTGAAGAAACAACCCAATTCGGTGACTTTTATCGAGAAACTGAGGTTAAAAGCAATATGATCCTAAAAATCTTCGAATAATTGCTGATCAGATGAAGAACATGAAAAGGACAAATTAATAGAAAATCATATTTGAAATTTAGATTTCAAATCTCAAACATGCATGCATATTATTATGTATCTTGTTTACTTGAAATTCTTTGTACTATTTCGATTTATATTCATTCAAAATATACGCTTCCTTTCCTTTCCTTTATAAAAAGCAGATAATTTCAAATTCAAAGATCTTTCATTTGTGAATATCTCTACATTAATAGGAAGAATCCTTTATGCAATCTAAACATATTTCATAAGGAATTGATGCCGCAATATGCATTAGAAGTGAGAAGTTAATATAAACCGAAATCAGCAAAAATATTCCGAGCATTCAAATTTTAAAATAGCTATCACGCCGAAAGTATTGTGACAAATATATTTTCCTTCAGTCAAAAGTTGCATAATACATAGAAAGTCAGGTACTAGCAATCTGGTGGCCACATCTTGCTTGGTTTAAAATACATTCAAAAAATTCGCCAGGGTGGCGAAAAACGCCCCCCATGGGGCAAGGGCAAATAATTCAATTTACATTGTCTAATTTACATTTAATTAACATTCTTGCTGACATTAAATTACTCGGGGGAGGAAACCGAAATTTTTACTGATATGAGAACCCACGATTCGTACATTGAAAGTACATTTTCATATGATGTGCAACATTACAAAATATACTCAAACATTCTAGAATTTTAGAATAATAGAAATTAAGAGTCCTCAAGAAGACTGAAGATCGCTCCGACAGGTTGGATGTGATTGTTCCATCCAAACGATTTGTGACGGACAGGCTCTACTGTGTGAAAGTTTCAGATAGAAACTCGTTCCCTACAAATCTTCGTGATAGCTCTTTGCACTCATTGCTTTGGATATTTCACTTAATAAGTAATTTCATAAAGCATCAGACACAACTATTTGTTTTGAATTCTTCATTTTTAATCGGTAAAGATTGTCAGATTTCAATTACTTTTGAAGGTATCTGTCGAACTCCTCTGAAATTTCTCTGCACTTCAATAAAATGATAATTTCACAGCGTTTAGTTTTTGTCTTGTAATTTATCATCGTCTTCCATGAGCGTATAGGATGACATGCTTCCTGCATTTTCACCTGGTCATTAATTGAGACTTATGACTTTTCTTTCCAACGATTTTGCTACCTCCTCATCAAGTTTAATCTAAAGGAGACCTAGTGAGATAACTGATGTTGATTGTCATTCTCATAGTGGATTCAACCTCTTTGATTTCCGACGCAAAATGACCTTCGAATTGAATAAGTTTCCTCATGAAATAAAGTAAACCACATATATAGTCTGATCAACAGTGAAAGGATAACTCTCCCCCTAAAATCCAAGAACATGACAGTTTTAATAAAACAAACCTTCAGGTGTTCCTTAACAGCGTTTACTAAATTATTGGCGTGATAACGAAAAATTACGGAGAACAGAATTGTGACGAGAAAGTAGAAGAGATGTCGAGCCTGACTTCTGAGCTATTGCTTTTGTGCTCTACTGAAAACGGACTTTTCAGCACGCGTCGTTAGGACTCAAACTACTTTATGTCATCCAAAATGTAGTAGCAGTAGTCTTAGTTTTTGAAATTAATAATCGACAATTATTGCATTAATCACAATTCAATAAAGTCAGTGGTTAAGATATATAAGCAAAAATAAAATTTCACAAATATGTCAGCAAAATTCTACACAAATAATGGCTGAACAATCTGATGAACCTCTTATAAGCAACACAGCGTTGTAGGCTTGCAACCACCAATGAATTTTAGTGTTCAACCTGTTTTATTGTATGACTATTGTCTATTACACCATTTACTTCAGGAGAGAGATGGCGGCCAATTTCGTCTCCCCACCCTCTCCGACTTTTTATTCTGACAATTAAACGACAGATCCTAGCTTATACTAACTTTTTTCGAACTGATAGATACATCGATTTTCAACACGTCTCAAATCCCACATGCTTTAATGCCAATGTTTGGGGGAAATCTTCTGTTCAAAGAATGTTCAGACACTAACGTACCTTCAGATTGTCGTCAATGAAGAAAAGAACGTATATCATTTTTATGTATCATTTATCTCATTCTTATATCTATGTCGAATGGTATTGTTCCAACATTAAACGTATTACCCGCCATACAAATGGATCTATATCCATGCATCTTCACTATTTTCATGAAAGGGCAATCTTATATCATGCACATTACAGAACATGTCAAACTCACTGAACTGTAGTATAAAACATAAAACTGTGGTTCACTTTGTATAAAATATGCACATGAACATATCTTGGAAAAATTAATTTCCATAAATGTTCACAAGAGGCATTAATGTACACACATGTTTCATCAGATGTATTATAGAAAACTCGAATGCATGAGCGACTCAATTATATGGTGCTAACCTTGATCTTCACTCTGGTGAATTGTAATTATTCTCACCTGTAAATCGAATGTCCCGGCCTTTTGGTTGTCATAATCATATCCCAGCAGACGGGAGTCCACCTGATAATCTCCCAAAATTGCCACGGGGAAGAAAGGAACTATTGGATCAAATCTTCCGTGTCCAATCCGAGGAGCGACAGGCAAAGATTTGGCGTCCGCCTTGAATTTTCTAATCCATAATTCGAACAGCTTATCCACGAATGAATGGTGAAGCCAGAACAACGGATCATTCGGACTTGTGGACACATCAAACCAAGTGCCATTCATGAAGCTGTGGATGAGGTTGTGAAGATGAGGGCGCCCTTCCTGCAACGAATAAAACACAATACAGCTTTGTAAGAATAACTCAATAGTCTTCTTAAAACATAACTGGGCTTCAAAGTCCTCCACTCATGACCATCTTTCAAAGACCGCCTAGCAAGGCAAGGCTTCAAATGCCTCCAAGCATGACCAGCCTTCAGAGGCCTCCAAGCATGACCAGGCTTCGAAGGCCTCCACGCATGGCTAGGCGTCAAGGGCCCCATGCAAAACCAAGCTTCAAATGTATGCGAGCGTGATTTCAAAGGTGCACAAGCATGACCAGGCTTCGAAGGCCTCCACGCATTGTCAGGCTTCAAAGGTCTCCAAGCATGACAGGTCTTCAAAGGCCTCCAAGCAAGGCAAGGCTTCAAATGCCTCCAAGCAAGACAAGGCTTCAAAGGCCAACAAGCATGATCAGGTTTCAAATATCCTATTCGAGTTCACAATTAACATTTCTCTACCCTTGTAGACAGTAAAACCTTTCAATCTTTGTTCGACAGTATAAACATTTGCAAATACAGCTTGCTTAAAAAATTGAATTTCGTGATGCTGTGAGACTTTCCGAGAACCTGTTTCTACCTTGAGTGAATAAAGAGAAATGGTGCACACGTGAATTAGCACTTTTTCGATTGAAATAAGTATAGCACTTTTGAAACATCATCGTTTTCAATATGACCATTACGCAATCATTGCAATAACAATATTGCACAAGTTCAAAATCATGAAATTCGGTTCTGTTTGCTTTCGTGACAATACGCAATCACGTAAAATAAATAAAACAGATACTGTGCTTGCGCCTGTGATGACGATTCTCAGTCCATCAGCTGCTGTATTGGTACTTTGACATGAGTTTGACTTTTGGACCGCCTGAACGTCCGTTAATGAAGCACATCTGAAAGACTGTCAGTTAAGCAACTTTTGAGGAACTTATATGACCGCTACTGTAGAATATTGCAGATTCGTAGTAGGCAAAGGGTGTACATTATTCTCTGAAGGCCTCATTTTCGGCCTCGCTCCAGCAGAAACTCGTGCTGGCTGCCGAACTACATATATTGGTAGTATCCGAAAACATAGACTCGTCGCCATTCCTGCTCACTTTTACAACTTAATTTATAGCTTATTTAAGTAGAATGAAGACGATGCCCAATAACTTCGTTGAAAAGTAATTACCGGATGGCATGACATTAGTTTCTAATTAAAATTGTTAGTAATAGAATTTGCCATCGGTATAACTGAGCCTATTATAGGGTCATATATTACCTACAGTTTCGAAACAAAAATTGTACTAATATGATGACAAAACGTCTCAAGTTTTATAATTGACTTTTGTCAGCAATCACATAGGAACTTATAAAAAAAATAGTTGGACTTTAAATTGAAAAAGCAATAAAGTTGAAAAGCTTAAAAAGCAATGAAACAATACAATGAAAAGCTCAAATTCTATTAAGAGTTTGCATTTTCCATTCATTTTATTGATATAAAAAGAGCTAAGATAAGAAGATAGTACACATTTTTTCGTAAATGAAAATCATGAAGTTACATATAGGGATGAGTGGGGAGCCGTGGGACACTCAAACCCATCAGTCGCACCTGGTCGCATCCCTGAAACTATGTATATCTAGTGGAAACTTAATGCTCTAAGATATCGTTTATACCCAATAAACATGATGCCTTTGATAATTTCAACTGCTTATGTTTTCCATCATTGTTTTTACAGGATTTCCCTAAATTTTAATGAAAAAGTATATTTTCAGAAAATCGCAAATTTTGTTTCAATGCAAACAATAATTTAAGAATATTAGCATATTTCTCGAGCACTATTTATCAATTTCAATAATCTAATGCTTAAAATTTAAAAGTGTGGAGTTTGTGGGGCTGATTAGCCTATCCAAGATAAGTTTTATATGTGATTATGTTAGAAAGATTTGTTATTTTCTTTCGATCTCTCTAGTAAAACCATCGTTTCGTAATTTAGTAGCCTAGTAACGGTTGTAATGTTCTTGCTGCGATTCTTAAAAGTGCTGCACAATTTCTCGACATGTTTTGTGCTATACGTGTTTAGCAACGTGATACGGCAAATGCCTTTCTTTATGCAAAGATATACCGGAATGTTTTCCTGAACGTACCATAAATAATTGAAAACATTTCTATCGACTTCAGTATTTACATCTAAATAGCTAAGAGATTCATTACGTAATTCCAAAGTGAATTTTATGTCTTGATAAACACTATGTGAAGTTTCAAAATTCTGTGGAATGCGTCATTAATGTGCTTGAAGGGGCTTATAAGAACATTGTCTATGTGCCTCGTGTTAAATTAATTTGGGAATTGTACTGTGTGCATGTGATGAGGTGCCTGAGCTGCCTAGTGGATTGTGATGGACAACTTTAGGACAACTTTGTATCTGTAGGGGAGGGAAGGTTTGGCCAACCTTATGTTAAATCTCATTCCTTTTAACTTTTCCCAAACTCTGTCGAACTTGAAACTTGAAGCATTCTACTGTTGGATCAGAGCAAAAAGTGATTTTGATTCCAAATTACTGCGATAGCTACAAATGAAGACAATGAAAATCACGTGTATGATATAAATGTGCAGAGACTTGGACAGTTGTATGTGGATTGGTCACTGAATGAAGTCTTGTGAAGTATATCTGAGCTTTGCGACACCCGAACTGTAATGTAATCAGATAAATTTCGTAACAAGGAAATCAAATACTTACATTCGTGTCATTCACATTATTGCGCTTATCAACAAATCCTTCCAGAACACTTCTGAAAGAAGACGCATTAGAAAATTTATCGTATGGTTCCGTATCAAAATCTGTCAAGTTCATTAGATACTCGATATCATCTTGTACAGGCATCTCTGCAATCGTCCGGGACTCAACTCGCCATAGGAACGGCTGCTGCTTTTCAGGATCACAGTTATGACATGCATCATTGCCTTGTTTCATGTCGCAAAATCCCGTCCAATTAGAGAAAGGACAATCTGAGTCCAATCTAAAGAGAGGATCTGAGTAATTCGTTGCTCCGATGATATCATTGGTACAGACTGTACAATTCCGTTCATTCACCCAATCCCAGTATGGGAGAGTGAAAGGCTCAGTGGAGTTATAATACTTCCGAGCAATGTCGGTCAATTCCGCTTCAACAACGAGGAGAAAGTATCGATGCCATGCAGGAAACCCGGAGGCACGATGCGCAAAATCAAGGAGTTGTTCAGATTCAGGACAGAAATCCAAGTTATCATATATGAGAGTGATTCGGGAGGCATAGACGTGCATGTATGTGAGGAAGTTGTACACCGTGACGTTATAGAACTGAGGCGGACGTGCAGTCTGAGTGATAGGATCGCCATCTCCACGACCAGTGATATTCAGCACTGCCATTTCCGACGGCTCAAACTTAGATCTGTTAATGACATCTTGGAAAAGCCGTTTCTCCCTCTTATTTAAACTAAAGATGTTTCGTCGGATTCCGAGTTTCCTCACATTGCAATCTATCCCAGTCCATCCTGGACGACAGCGCTGACAGGCATAGCCCCAGAAGTTCCTCATACAAGCACATCCGAATTTGAAGAAGCGAAGAGGCCAGTCCAGACGGTCATCCACGCGATAGATGTCCGGCAATCTGGAGGCTTGGGGAGTTCTGGGTCCCAGGATCCGTCTACAACTTCCTCTCCTTGGACCTCCACACACTTGGTTGTTGAGTCCGGAGGTTGGACAGCACACAGAGTTCTCCAAAGTCACATTCCCTGTACAGACCCATGGAAATTGGGCCGAGGAGCTGTGGATGAAGAGACACAGACACGCTGAGACCAGGACGATACGAAGCATTGCACTGAAATGGCGATGAACAGGTGCGCACAGATGTGTTGATAATTAGAAGCTTCAGTGAGCAATTACATAACTCACACATGACGATTATGAACTCGATCTGCGTAGATTTCACCAACGCCTGTCTGAATTGTCCATCAAAAGACAAGAAGGGGCGGAGGAATGAGAGAGACATGCAATTTTGAGCAGAAATGCAAATTATACAGGCATCTAGGAGAAATATAAGACACTTGCAATTCTTGCAAGTCTTCATCACGGTACCTCGCAATCAGCTCAGGGTCTGAAAAGTCGCTTTTGTTTTGAGCACACTGTTTCGCTAGTTATGACTGGTTTCTTCATTGAGAATTTGAACTGAAAATCAGAATTTTTTCGACAACCTCCTAATGAAACATTGAGAAAATAAACCGCTGAAGAGAGAGAGAGAGAGAAGAGGAAGCTTGGTTCTCTTTGCTTCGCGCACTGTGGCCTGATAAAAAACACACAGTTCGAGCATGAGAGAGAATGAGACGGAGTGACAGAGAATGATACAGAAAGACGGAAAGAGTGCGATAATGTTGAGTGAAAGTTATAAAATTAAGAATTCGATGCTTCTCAAAAAATACCTCTTTGATCAAAATATACTTATATGCCTCTTTATAATCAATCTCCTTGCACAATATTTCAACATTTCGTAGTTATCACTGCATCATAATACAAATGTTTTACAGAAGAAGATGCAGGCCGCAAATTTCAATTTCTGAAAACACAGAATTAGCAAACAAGAACATACGTGGTGTGATCCAAAATGTCCCGGACTAACCTACTTGCAGATAACCTGTGATAACGAATACTACTTCAGATGTAAATTTAGGTCTTTAAGGCATGAGAAATATGGTCGCCGAAATTTTTCCGGTCAGTTTTCTATTTTTAAAAAATATTTTTACATTTTAACATGAATTTCTGTATTTTCTGAATTGATCGAGATCCGATTTGTCTTATTGTTATAGTTAGATTGATTTTGATTTGTACCTTATTTGACGGATATCTTTGCCATGAATATTGCACGTCTTTTGTTAATTGCTTCATGTGTTACGATATCAATCAGTGAAGTTCATTCAGCACGCATTCATGTCAGCACGCACTTCATGTGTTACGATATCAATCAGTGAAGTTCATTCAGCACGCATTCATTAAGAAATCCGTGTCAACGATGGTTCTTTGTTCTATCAGTTTTCATGATGGATGTGACAAGCGTGTCTTCAGTCGAATATCGCAGTGTGATACGATACCTCCTGATCCGCAGCTTCGCTAATGGTGACATTCTAAAGGAATTAAGCCTGGCATATGGAAGCAAAGCTCCATCGAGAACTACTGCTTATTTCTGGATAAGCGAATTTAAACGCGGAAGACAATCTGTGGAGCAAGATTTTTCAACTGTTGGTCGGCCGCAGGAGATTCCGGAAGAGAAATCGAGTCAGTGCGATGAAGTGATTACAGCACACAGAAGGATAACCATCCGTGAGTTGTCAAGAGAGTTGCGAATCAGTTATCACTCCTGTCATGACATCATCGAAAGACTTGGCTATCGCAAACTGGCATCACGTTTCGTACCGAAGTTTCTGTCACCTGAAATGAAGGAGAACAGACTTCTGGCGGCACAGTCAAATTTGGATCTCCTCGAAATGCACGGAGATCAGTTTCTGAACTGCATCCTTACAGAGGATGAAACACCTTTAAGTTTGTATCTGCCTCAAAGTAAGCGAGAATCTGCAGAGTGGCGAAAATCAGGCGAGTCTGCCCCTTTGAAAATGCGATCCGGAACATCACATCGCCGGTCGTTGATGCTGACGGTCTTTTGGAACGCTTTGGGAATCCAACTGGTTGACTTTGCGGATAAAGGAGTAAGAATCAATAGCGAATATTATTCCAATCTGTTATCTGAAGCGAGGAAGAAAATAAGAAAGCCACGAAACATTCCCCTCTACTTGCTTCATGACAATGCTCCGATTCACACCTCGCAGGAGACAACCAATGCCTTAACGAGAAACGGATTTCAACTATTGAGCCATCCTCCTTATTCACCTGACTTGGCCCCAAGTGACTTCTATCTGTTTAGATTCCTCAAAAAGCATCTTCGTGGACACCATTTTGAATCGCCAGTTGAACTGCGGGATGCAGTTACTGAGTTTTTTGATTCTTTGACACCGGAATTTTTTCATAAAGCTTTTTGTGAATTGAGACTTCGTTGGCAAAAAGTGACGAATGCTAGCGGCTCATACATTGAAAAGTAAACTGTTTTCTGGAACAAAACATTTGTTTTTCCGTTAATTATTAGTCAGATTATTAGTGATAGCTTAACTGTCAAGTTAATCTAAATATATTAATTCTAAATCGCTAGAATTTATAGGAAAATCTTGAAATTCAGACAAAAAAGTTTGAAAATTTTGAAAAAATAGAAAACTGACGGGAAAAATTTCGGCAACCATATTTCTCATGCCTTAAAGACCTAAATTTACATCTGAAGTAGTATTCGTTATCACAGGTTATCTGCAAGTAGGTTAGTCCGGGACATTTTGGATCACACCACGTATGCAACCAACAAAATTAATGATAATCTACAAAATGGCATTTTTTAAAAAAAACACTGTGAAAAAGGCTACATAGAGCGCACCACATGAAAATTACATAAAAGGTCACTTGAACATCTCAGACATAATCAATCTTTCATCTTCAAAAATCTACAAAACTGCGAATCACGAACATGGGTGGCAATATTGGATATGAGGACAATTATATTATGAATGTTCGGTTCAGAGAGCCGATAGTCATCAGATCTCTTCAATCGAAGAAAATAAAGATAAATTGAAGGATTTCCCACACTCAATCTCCTAATTGAGGTTATTTCAAAATGTGCAATCTACACAGCCTGCATCTTCTCTCGTTAAACAAGTGCACCAGTCGATATAGTGACAACCGCGAAATATGCAATGCACAATGCGAATTGTGCAAATGTACGAATATATGGCATTATATATTAAAAAGCAGCAAAAAGCTCATCAACGTAGAGCAGAGAGTCAAACCTATCGCTAAAATATAGTGAATTCAGCTAATCTCATTGTTAATAAATAAAACTAGAGACTCCTTGACTGAATGTGTTGCTATTGGTACGAACTAGAACATCGACACCACATTGAGCGTGCAGTCAGCAAATTTAGATCGTGAAGAGTCGAACGGTGTAAATAATATTTTAATTAGATCAATTTATCACAAAGAAAAGTTGATTTAACGGTTAAATGATGTCCTCACGTAAGACTAGGTAAATGATGAACCCGGGTCTGCCCAGACCCGTAATAAAATTGAAGATAAGCACCGCTATTCATCTATAGTGAAGGTTGTAGGAACATTGGATTTTAGAATACCATGGTTTATCATCACTTCGCTTCTGCATTTAGCTAGTTTCAGCTAATAACTAGGCCTATATTCTTACCACAGTAGGCCTATGTTGTGAAACTGTTTTAGGTGATGCCATGTAGTCTGTGGAAATATATGTTTATCTGGCTTATCTAAAAAGTGATAGCAGTTGTCAATTATAGGCCTACATACTGTACGTATTATAATGTAAAACACAATTCATCCAGGTACCAGTATAATTGAAATAGTCAGCTGCTGTATTCCATTACTGAGTAATGGAGAAAGTTCATAAGTATCACATACAATCAGGACAATAATAGACGGTTGTTGCATGCTGTATGCAGATGGCTTTTTGACACTCAGCACATTTGAAGCGAGTCTTCCTTTCCTTTACACCTTCATCCAAGCAGATCCGACAGCGTTGACGTTGCTGGTTACTGTCGACAGCAGGCTGCGAGATGTTGGGTTTGATACCGACCAACTCCATGGCCACTTTGATTGAGTTGGTTAGACGAGAATGAGTAGCACGTTGACGAACAAGAGGGAGGGTCATCTCGCAGCCAAGATCCATCTTGAAGGAGTAATGGTTCGTAGCTGCCATTGTTCTCATGGCTGCAATAACAGCAACATCCATCAGTGCCATGAACACACCGTAGGGCTATCTCCGGCACTTCCGTTGGCTTCGGTAAGTACGGACCAACTTGTCTAGGTTATCGACTCCCGACTTTGTCGCATTGTAGCATTCCACGATTTCGGGCTTTTCATTCTCGTTGTGCTTGCCATAGGTGTGCTTTGTCGATAGAAGGAGAACGGGTGCATTGCCTTTGTCAAAATAGGAGCATAGCACCTTTTGACCAGATACGAAATGCCGAGAGTCACCTTTCGTTCTTCCTTGAGAAGACTTCGCAGCGGGAGGAACCCCACGCCTGTTGCTGCGGATGGTTCAAACAACACTATAGTTTTGGCATCTGTGAGTCGATCGCACAGATTGACCGAGGTAAACCAATTGTCCATTGTAATATTCCTCCAATTGATGGTCAAGAACAGGAGGCTGTTGTTTATTGTCATAGTAATATTCCTCCCGACACCCATGTATGCCTTGGCCAGATGCACTGATTGGACAGTCTCGCTCCGATTCCGGTAGGGTTTCTTTCCCAACATACACAAGGCAGCGTAAAGGAAAGCTATTTTCAGCGTCCGTAATCCAAAAGATCTTTATACCAAACTTTTTAGGCTTACTTCGAAGGTATATACTGTTGAAAGCGAACACGACCATGAAACTCCACGAGCTGTTCATCAACACACAGAAGGGATCCCGGATCATAGTGACTTTCCAAGTTTGAGTTCACTTGATCAACAACTTCACGGATAGGAGCCAGTGGATCGGTGCGGTCACGTCTCATCTTGTTATCAAATCCAAGAGCAGCTTTGATCTGCTGGGATCGCTGGAAACTCATTGAAGCCCTAAATATCGGATTGCCATTTCTGAGATCCCAAAGCTCCCGAGTGTTACGGTGCCCAGCCTTCAACGCGCCAGCAATCAGATGCAGACCTACGAAGGCTTCAAATTCAGTCATTGATAATGGTCTCCATGTAGTGTGCTTAGCAGCGGCGATACGGCGACCCTCACGATTAGTATGGAGAAGTGTCAGGTGCAAACTGTCACCAAAATATGCCTTGAATGCTTCTGATGGTGTCTGAGGATGAAACCCGACACTGAATCCAATGTGAGAAGCACGGAAAGAGTTGCGCACTGGCTCTCTGGCTGGTGGATGCTGCTGGGCCGTCTGAAGACACCACAAGAGACCAGTGGGAGCTCTTAGGGCAGGTGCCACTAGGGAGGGAGTCTCGTCGTCCTCTTCTCCGCTGAAATCCATCTCCTCTAAAGCCTCTATACTCAACTCTTCATCACTGACATGGCCACTAGCAGCAACTTGGTCTGAAATGAAATGATACGCCGATTGTAAAATCATTGCAACAAGTATGGGTGTAACATTTGCAAGAGCTAAATCACTTACCAGAAATCTCGGCAAGGGAGTCATATTCGTCGCTGCCTGCATCGTTGTCATTTATCACAGCACTAGCTGCAACATCATCAGCTGAAATGGAGATGATTTCATTTAGAGTTACCGGCAAGTTGAATTTGCAGGGCTACATATGTATAGCATAGCGATGTACACGTACATGTGTTCATGTATACATCTGTAACATATTGCTATAATAATATGCAGTACAGTGTACATAGTCAGATGATAAGTTCAATGGGCAGTCCATAAATATCGGCTGGTTGTCTGCTGATAGGTCTAAATGTAGGCTACACGCATAGCCAATAGGCAATCACAACATGGGTGACATCGTTATCAACCTACATGTACATGTCGGCTACGGCTACTCTACGGCACAGAACTTTTCTGTAAAAGCAAAGACGCAACAACTTAATACACGTAGGCCTAAAAGGAGTTGTGTAATAAACTATTGTCAATGAATCTGAGTGGATTGATCACTTTACAACGGGCTGCAGTACGTACATAGTACAAGCTTGGTCCTTCTTCTGAAATCTCCATTAGTCTAGTCATATGTATATCTGTGCCTAAACATAGCTCAAGATTCAAGCTGGTCATTTCAAAATAGTAACGGATGGCTCTACCGGTACTTCCACTTACAATCCTACATATAAGTACGTAAACAGTAGCTAATTCTAATCTCCCCATAAGTATTCACGTGTACTAGTATAAATTGCATTTCACCCTCCCACCATGAACAGACACTAAACAGCTCCTCGAACCCTCCCTCCCCCTCAAATCTGTTCACATAGATTGGCCTTCAACGATCCCTCACACTCAGCTTACTTGATATTCCAACAGGAAAATTGTCTTCTTCTTCATCAGCATCGTATTGTAGATTGATATTAGCAAATGCAATAGACCGGGCATTGCGGGGCGGTAGTTGACGTCTTTCATTAGAAGATGCCATTGACATACCAATACATGAGTAGACAATCGCAGAATATTCCTTCGTGCATATAAGGGAAGAAAAATGAATTTTTTCAATCAGACGATTTTGTGACTCCCATTGGTCCCTTGATTCCTTCTTATCAAATAGAAAAACAGATGGACAATAAGCGCGCGCGTGTACTTGTGTGTGTGTGATTCTCTAGATGTTACCATGTGTTACCAAGCAGGTAATCCATGAGAAGCACACACGTTAGGTAGGCGATGCTGCGAACGATGCACAAACATTTGACCTTGATGAGTAGCTTTACAAGTACTGCAAGTACATTATGCTTTACAACAGTCAAGTCTAAGGTTTACAAAGTGAGAATGTAAGTAAGAAAAGTCATGAACTTCACTAATAGCGCATACTGACAGAAAATAAGAGCGTTATCAGACGAGAAGATAGCCCGTTATGCCATAGACACGACCGGGTCTGGCCAGACCCGGGTTCATCATCTACCTAGTCATAGGCTCGATGTAGTAAAACAAACTATCGTGGACTCTAACAAAAGCTCTCAGATTGAGTACTCGAATAATGTGGAAAAGTCATGAAATTTCAGCCTCCTGTCGATTTTAGTTTTGGAGATATCTTGTATGAAAGATAGCCCGGGTCTGGCCAGACCCGGGTTCATCATTTAACCGTTAAAGATATGTACCTTTCACCTAACAGGCCTGCCTGCATTATTTGTCGTTGAAGATATCATATCGCTTTATTTGACCTGTAAAGCAGATTATTGCCAGCGCGGGAGATAACATTTACTCCAATGCTGTAGAAGTAGCATAATCTATGCCAATAATGGCTGATCCTTCTGTTGTATAGATTAGATCTGAGAATATATATTTACAATCATGCACCAGTTGTGTAGATAACTAACGCAGTAGTGCAACCATGGATGATATGATAAAATCAACACTTCCCAAATGGCACGAAATCCATCAAACACCACCGCTGAGTCATTTGTCAATTTTGAGATCTTGAGATTTGTCAAAATAGAATTGCAGTCTGACGAGCGTCTTGTAGAGTCTGAATATCTATGTTTTACTCTTTCATTTAAAGAAAAGTGCATGTAAAAATTCGATTTGGAACCGGAGTTACAGGTGTTTGAAAATCGAAAGTAGGAACTTATATTTTTCTATTTTTTCAGGAGAGCGCTTTGAAAAACGGAGGGAATGTTGTGTTTGTGTAAGTACTCATTTTCAAATACAAATTTAGTGCCCTTTTAGATATCGCACGACCTATATGATAAAATCAACACTTCCCAAATGGCACGAAATCTATCAAACACCACCACTGAGTCATTTGTCAATTTTGAGATCTTGAGATTTGTCAAAATAGAATTGCAGTCTGACGAGCGTCATGATAGATATTATTAAAATGTGAAATAAAAAGATACTAATATTTGACCAAATTTACTTTAAACGGCTCTAGCTCAAAACTATCAAAATCCGTAAGGTGGTGTTTAATAGATTTCGTGACAAGTATTAGCTAATTTCATAAGCCCCAGCTGAGGTCAAAGAATTTCTCACTACAATTCACCCTAAAATCACACAGCATAAATTTTCAGCAAAGACTTATAAGATTCATTGCGAGACATCAATACTGCTTCAGGAAAATTATAAAGCACTATTTAATTCAAATAGTTTTTCTATGAAAGTCATTTTTCGGCATATTTCAATTATTGTTTAATTTCTCCACCGTCACCGCTCTTCTTCATTGTATTTTTCCTTCTTGTCACTAAGATGTGACCATCTGTCTACAGATTTCCTTGTACTAGCTGCCTATCTGTAGAATCCCAGCTTCAACCACCTGTTGTGCAATCAATCTAGTCTTTTAGTGTGGATTGCCACAGGTTAAGGCAATTCCTCACAAACTCTACTAAATTGTAGTCATCCATGTGCATCGCACACGCACACTGTGATTCGTTGATCACTTATAGATCCATGATATAGAAAGATAAAAAGATAAATTCACGCTGAAATCAAATCGAAATTTCAAAACTTACCGGTAATTATTATCGATGGTGCTTGCGCACTAATTACCGACAACATTGCCGGTACAGCACTACGAAGTGTCATATGTGAGATACGTAATTTCTTTTATTGTTTTAGAGAAATTAACACGGAAGCGACTGAACATGAGTAATACATACGAATGAGTAACACTTACAACCTTCGAGTCACTCATCACCTTGGAGAGGCAATGTTTCTTTGATTAATTTCGATGGAAATTACTACAGTATTGCTTTGAAGATCAGCCTTGTTAACAAGATTGTCTTCTTGCCCGTTGATCATGTCACAAATTACCTGACACAGAAGGACTAATATATTATAATCTGATCATAATTAACTTAAAGATGTACACACAAAAGGTCCACAATAATATTCAGATAAAAAACAAAACTCAATTAATTTACTGACTCATAACATCATGTCTTTATAATTGCAACAATCTATAACTCAATTCTACACAATGAATATTATTGCCCGCAGAGTGCACTCTGATGGTTAATAATTTAGACAAATGTCTTAAAACTCTATATGACTAGCCTGTTGGAAAAAGACTATTAACCAAATTCGCCAAGTTAGCAAACTTGAAAATTCAGCCAGAAATCAGGATAAGCTTTCAATGTTTTGTATGTAGACTCAAATTATAATGATGCATTGGAATTTTTTAATGATCAATTTGACTCCTTTTTAATTAAGCTTCTCAAATTTTCATTCCACTTGAAATCTAACTACTAATATTGAAATCCCAAGTACCAAATCGATAATATGTAAATAAAGAAATACTTTACTTTATAAAAATTGATCAAATATTTTTTAGACGTCAGGAACATAATCTTTGCACACAGATTGAATCTATTGTTATAAAGATTTAAATTTCATGCAGACATTTTTTGAGCTAATAATACTCTACCTACTATATACTTCCTCTATGTGTTCATGTATTTGTGAATGACGTTATATAGTTACGGAAGTCACCACAGCAGTTGCACATCTAAATGAAAAATATACTAATACCATAATTTAAATTGATTTTTGTCTTCATGTTTTAACTAAGGCAAACTTCAATAAATGACAAAGGCAGGTCTACAATGACATTGCACGAACATTTACATGATTTTGCGTTTTCATCCTCTCATATTCCTCCAAACCTCGGAAATATTAATTCTCTGACTCCACAGGACTTAACAATTAAAAGATTCTCTTGGCTGGACAAATTGATAACAATTCTGTCATTTATAGGGTGTACCGATTAATGGGCAAATTATCGATCGATCATTGACACGTTACAGCGATAATCGGTAATGGGTCGATTATTTGGCGATTAGTGGACCTATACCAATAAAGTCGATGTAAACGCGGAATAATTCAAGTTCGAGTCACAGTCGAATTAGTCCGAGTCATCAAAGAGTCAGTCGGCCTATAGTCTGACTAGAGTATTCAGAACTGTTTCCTCAGAACTTTTTGCTTTTAAATAGACTTTTGGAGATCTATGCTAATGTTCATTAGAGGTGATTGATCAAAAGACAAGATTCCAAATTTTAGATGAAAATTTTCAGATTCATTCCATGCACACTGTATACTGAACTACTGATCTGAATTTAAACTTTTTTCTATCATTATGATAATTGAAAACTGATTTTCTCCAAAGACTCATTTTTCATGTGAAGATCATATAGACTGTTAAAAAAGCTATTTTCGTAGATCATGATGCATCGATAGTATTTTTTCTCGTCGTGAGTAGGCGGAAGAGCTATCTCAGAGTGGGAACCGGGCCAGAGTTTTCGACCTGGGCCCGCTAGCCAAGGCGTGGATTCTTTGACCCCTTTGCAGTCTTCAGTTTTCGACCCGTCCCCGACCTATGAGTTTCAGGTATTAGGCTTGCCGGGCCCCCGTCTTATTTTAAATAAGCGACCATTTGAATATGTTGGCAAAATATGCTTGAATTATCAGTTAAGCCTATCATATTTCAAGAGTCATCCAAGATATTTTCGTGTTCAAAATAAAGCCATGAGTATTCACAAGCTAATATATGTATATATAAGTTGGGTCAGAGTTTTGATTTTTCGATTAGAATCTCGAAGACATTTTCATAGCCCACATGTAGCGGAAATTGAGGATATAATGCCTTCTGACTAGACGATGGCCAATCAAATTTCAGTTCTTAGAGCTGATGCACATCGTAAATATGCGCGTTCATCGCAATAAATGAACGCAACACCTTGCTTTTCAAGCCGCAGGTATGCCTCGTGCTCGCAAGGGGAATTTCCATGGAATCAATATCTTATCCCGCCAATAAAGTACTTTGAAATTCATCGCATCCCGCACAGATCGTTTCTCATGACTTGTTCTGTAAAGAACGCGCTGGTCTTTGAATGAATTGTCGGAATCATTTTTAGGAGGAAGATTATACGTGTTTGTTGCGGAAGCTCATATCCTGACCATTAACGTTTAATATTACACGATAAATAAGATTGCAAGCCTAACAAATTAAATTCGATTGTATATCAGCGCAATGCATAGAACATTAAGTTTGAGAGGACGTCAAGGGTCATGTAAAGCGACGTCCTCCTCCCTGCCCCGTTGCCGGATTGGCGGAGACGCGTTGGGGGGCAGCTTAAGACCTGGAGCGCTACCCTGAAGGACGACCTTGCCCACAAGTTTTTGGACTTCGAAGATGGAACCGCGAGTGGCTAACCATATAATGTGATTTGGCTCAAGATGGCAGAGCATGGGCGGCAATGGTGCGTGACGTCGTTAAAGACATTGATGGAGCCGGCTCAACCCGACCAGGGTGAATGCCGTTACAAGTACAAGTAAGTACAAGTAAGTACAAGTAAGTACAAGTAAGTACAAGTAAGTAAGACGTCAAGGGTATCATAAAAATAAAACACCAGATTGTTCTTCCGAAATTTCAAGCCCAGGCCCGCTTTCCACTCTGGAATAAGCGTTGATCAGTGATTTTCATTCACTTCCATAATCTTGGAAATCCTGAGCATGTATGATCTCGCCTTTGATTGCCTGAAACATGCAATCATTTGATTTGCAGCTGACGATGAGTTGTTGTATCCCTGTGATGGAGTTCCCACTAGGACAACTGGTCTACCTAGGTTCGAATCCCAGCATCGCCTTTCAGTCTGTAGGCCTAGATTCATTTCCGCAAAGAACGGGTGGAATCATTTAACACCAAGCCGGAGTCCTATAGTAAGCAATTGCGAGTTAATTCAACTCACCCTGGTCTGCTCTACCGAGAGCCTACAAGATTCTCTATGTAATGTCCGTCTTCTATTGGCTGTTGGAAATCATGTGACCCGGTTTCCTCGTACTCGCTGATAACACGCACAGTACAACAGCTTCCTGCTTCCTTTTGGAAGCCCAGCACGGCTTTTTTTAGCATCAACGACAATTTCGCTACGCAAAGCAAACAGTGCACTCATAGCCATTAATTAAATACGTCATCCATTAGTAATTAATTTTACAACCACTCCTCCAGTTAACGTCAGTGTTAAACTTCCCTATGAGCGATTACCCAGTTGCAGTATAAATCATTGCTCAACCCACATGCATCGCACGCTTGGTTCGTGCATCATCGACAATCTTTTGTAATGCAATTCTAATGTAGCCGCTGAAGTAGAAATCTTTTGTGATGCACAATTTTCTGTGTAGTGTTGCAAAGCAGTATCAGTTACCTGCTTAGCATTGAGTCGCTAGAGTCGCGATCTAAAACTTCTGCGGTACGACACAATTCAAAGACAAAATTACAAAATAGCAGAAGTTATCTAGGCCATTCTAATTTGTAATCAAGTTTCTGGCACAAGCTGCGTTCTATTTATATATACTAGTTTTCCAAAGCTTTGTTTTGAAGGACATCTTTGAATATTAGACAATTTCATGTAAACACGGATGGACTGCTTCTATTCAATCTCAAAAGATAATCCTGTCGTTCGTAAGATAGATTTTCAGTGTACTAGGTCATATATAACCTATCTGGTGATAGTGAAAGCGGATTTACATTCATTATTAACATTGAAGAAACATCGAAAGTGCGGAATTGAGTTATTTTACGTTAGAAACGAGTTAAATCAGTATACTCGTGATTGTGGCACCACAAGTCCGAGCATAATCGATGTTCGTGAGCAGCGGAGAGGAAAAATAAATCTTTCAGAGAATGTGTCTGTAAATCGTTGCGCAAACTCGAACTCAGTTTCTGAAGGACAAGTGCTGAATGCGGTGTCAGTGATATTTGCATGTCTGACCGATGGGAGTTTATTCGGACATATGTGTAGCTTTACGTGGTACTCCATTATCACTGTCACCAGTCAATTATTGTGCATTTTTATTGTCGTGGAATGACGAATTTCTCATTTTACCTATTTTGACACGAAAATTATATCTTCCAATGCTTTTAGAAATTGTTTGCAGACGTTTTATTGGACAGCACACCCATGTTGTATGAGCTGAAGTAAAATTATTTCGTTAACGAACCATCTAGCCTGTCATTTTTGCAGAACACCTAAAGTGTCGTGGAATGATACAAATGAAACACCTAAATTCATGTTATTAAATTGAAAAAATCTGCTCTCTACAAAACTTATTCCATAAGCAAAGACAAGGAATGCCGCACTAGATCCCTCCTTAACAACTAAGTATTGCCGATTATGCGTCATGCACTCTGACTTCTGAGGAAATTGAAGATATTATCATGGAATGACGTTTTGGACTTCCTGAAATTAGCTTAAATTTTCATCACAGATTCTCCATACAACAAGAACATTGAAGTGACTGCACGGCTGATCTGCTCAGCGTTTGCACTGATCCATGCATCATCTGGATTGTCTACAAGCACACGATCTATTTACAGGTAGGCTAGGCCTATAACCATGCATGAAGTTAAGAAAAATTGAGTTATAATCAAAGTCAAACTGTATATCCGAGCACTCATCTTAGCTATAATTCCTCATCAATAGAAATGAAAATCAATCAAATTTGTGCACGTATGATTCAGACGCAATGACAACCGATATAAAGGCCCACTAAATTAGGTGTTTCATAATATTCGTTGCTGAAGGAAGAGCGCATTTTCTTTGTTGCTGTTGAAGAGTCAGCCAACTCGGGAGATTCAATCAACTATAAGGAATGCACTTTTTCTTAGAGGAGTAGAATTGGATATCCTCCTTCACGTGTTAATCAAATATCCAAGAAATACAAGTAGGCTATTAGGCACACATTGTGGTGAAACTATCCACCTTTCACGCTTGATTGAAATGAATGTCGTGACGGTAAAGTGCACAAATTTGAATTTCTATAGCTGAATGCCGAGGACTCGTACGTGGTTCTCTCTAATTATTTCTGTACCTTCGAGCTGCGTCTTTGCTTCAATGTTTTCCTCGTTCGTGCGTAGTGGACCTTGACTCTTAGCTGCTATATAGGCCCACTCTCCTCTCTATCATAACATGGGCTTTTTCTTTGATCATCTTTGTTTTCATTTGATCCATCTTCTTTCCCATTTTAGTCAAAAATGTTGAACTACATTTTTGGCAACGAGAGTTATGAAGTTATAGCGAGTTCGGAGTAGACAAAAATGTTGAATAGTCAGTTTATAATTGAGTAAATGAAATTGAGCCTGAAAATGTCGAACACACGGGATGTCTCTTTCTACGCACACACCTATGACACATCAGTCATCTGTGGCATGTACACTGTCATTTGAGCTTCACGCAGGCTTGATTTAAGTCTGAAAGTACTACTTGTAGTGTTACACAATGATGCGTCATTCCGCTACATTGTTTATAGTCGTAGAATGACGATTTTCATTTTCCTCTAGATGACAAATGCGACAGTTAGCTTGTCTACTGGAATTTCAATGCCATAACACATATCTAAAGTAATCAGCCATGTAATACGAAGGAAGTGTTTTGATTATGACCGCTGCAATACTGAAAAATAGTTAAATAACGCCATAGAATGACGATTTTCGATGAAGCATTTCAGTAGGCAATTTAATAAAATCAAGCTGACATTTATAATTTTTTTCGATTTAGCGATTCAGCAGGACAACTTGATGGTTCTCTTGAAAAAGTATTGGCATTGATTTCTTTTTAGATGAAGTATACGAGTATCTCAAATCAATCACAAAAAAAATATATTTTTATCTTTGTATCAAAAAAACTGGTCAACTGCATAAAAAATGATAATTGAACAGAAATCTCTAAGAAATTTTAGAAATGTGAATCAATGAACATGAACTAGTGGTACAATTGAGAAAAAATTCGATGTTCTGATTTTTTCCTCAGATGTTTGCATCACAGCAAAATTGCACTTTTGATAATTCTCGAAACGAGTAAATTTTTGTTCAGTCACTAAAAAATTCAAATATAAGCAATTTACAATTATGACATTTGATCCTTGTAAGCAAAAGGAACAAAATTGTTTGGTCAGTAGATTCAAAATTTTATCGTCAAATAGAGCACTGAAATAGGATTTTGGTATATTTACTGTTTTGGAGTTGACTATAGTTTCTCAAAACCACCAAGTTTCTCAAAAAAATGCCTTTCTACCAAGGTGAAGAAGGACAAAGTTATGAGTCTAGGCACATCCTGATGCTTAGGCCTTTTTCTTGTATCATCGAGTGAATTTTGAATCCGCTCAGATGAATGAGGCAGAGCGGTTGACATGGATGAATAATGTACTGACCCAGATACAAGAACATCGAGACCAAATTTGTATCTGCCATATCTATGTAACAATGTCAGGATGAAACTGATTGAGAAACTTATTGATTATTTTAATAAGATTCAGGCTTTTTTTGTGATTCCAGGAAATTTCGAAAAATTGAGATGTCTAGCCTTAACATACTTAAACAATAAAATTAGAAAGCGCATATCTCTAGACACAAAATCTTATGTTAGGATGTAAGCGATGTCCGTCGGGACCCAGGAATTGATGTTCTGATCAGGTGTCTGATGTGATGATTTAAATGATCATCATCAAAAAATTGCAATTTGATGCTGACAGAGCATTTGAATTGGAAATCATTGTCCATAGGATGGATTTAAACTATGGATGGAGTGCTATCTGAAATTTTGATGTCGCATCTCTTGAGTGTTGATTGTTCGTCCGTTAAACCCAGTCAGGCACATGCAGTGCCCATGAAGATGTCCAACGAAAACATTCATCAGTCAAAAGAATAAAATTCAATCGGTCAATGAAGTAATCAACAAATACATATTCATACACATTCATAAAAAATCACTCTAGTTGCTTGATGTAGTCACATTTAACTCCAGGAGTGCTCTTTGATTAGATTCAAAATCTTGGTATTGAGCCTACGCAGGTTAGGATTCTTGCACAATTTTGGATCAATTAAGGAACAATGTACATTTTCATGTTCTCATGTACGTAGAATGGCGCCAGTGTTTGTCTACATAACTGTTGATTGACTCTTAAATCAAGAGGCATGAAAAATAGTCAACAAATATGTTTTGTTTAACTATTCTAAATGTCTCATAGGTCAGCTTTAATTGCTTTTATGAAGTCACTCTTTCGATCACATTGACAAAATCAGATGTCACATGTCTTAACGGTTTATTGAATAAATGGCTTTTATAGAGATCCCGTATTACAATACAGACACTCATGCCTCACGCTCTTTTAACTTGCGCAGCGGTAAGACTTCCATTGCTCTGTTGATTTCGGTGATTTGTGTTTTTACATTATAAGTAACAAAAGAAATTCATTGGCTACGATTATGCAATGTGAACCTGAGCCAACAATGTGCTTGGATTAACTTAGTGGAATTTGAATTAATCGCGTTGTCTTTTCACAGACGATGAATAACCGGATATAACTTTGGATGTCGAAATTTGAAAAAAAACATTCTCAACGCACCGGGAATTGATCTGTTGTCAATGGACAGAAGGCCAAAACAGGTCTAGCACACATTGAGATCAACAATTATTCCCATGGAAGCAGAATTATGACTGCATTCTTGGAATATTTGTAACTGTAAACTTTAAGACATTTACAGCGAATTAGTAAGAGCATTTGTCGTAAAGCACCTTCAGCACAGCAAGTTTAGTTAGAAGCCCTGCAGAAATAAGTGTCCGACTTCAAAGAATCGAGAAAAGCATGAAACTTATGATGCCATAAAGTATCAAAAACATGAAAAAATATGGTAAATGAATGAGGGACGTTGACGAGTAATCATTCAGTGGAATATTGTTGATGTTTCAAAAGAATTGGTCCCTCAATCCACAATTTTTGTCCATTTACCCCTTTTTTTCGTGTGCAGGTCTTGTGCGACCCACGCGGCTTTTTGGCTTTGTTGATCTGAGGACACTCATGTTCCCGATTTATAAATTATTTTGATATTTAAGTCTAATTGCTTAATTGCATTTAATTCATAGTGTTTCCTAAATCGATGTACACCATGAAATGCTTTTTTTGCCTTTTGCTTATTCTCACAAAATTTGATCGTGATCTCAGAATTGATTTTGCTAAATCTATTTACTTGACCAGTCAATACATTAGGCTTAGGGAAAAGTGTGGTTTGCCTAATTAAATGAAGTAATTATTAGTGATATGAAGTGTGTTGCTTCATAATCATAGCTCATTTCTTCTCGGCACTCGTCTGCCCTTCTCTCAATTGATTCAGTTGTAAAAAATCTTGTCGATTCACTTATCGGAAACCAGTCAGGCCACTACCAGTGCAGCGACTTTGGCGTGAAGAGATTGCTATTGTTTGTGAACAGGTGGGGGCTGGAGAGCCAAGCCTTCGTGTACAAATCAAAGACATGAAATTTTCTGACATCAACCGAGGGAAAATATGACTCACCAATTGACTGAGTGTGGGAGTAATAAAAATTTGAAGTTTGCCAGTAAAAATTTTGAAGTTCTTGATAAAACTTGCACATTCTTGGAGATGACACCACCAGCATTCTTTTGAACCAAAACTCTAAAACACCAGTTTTAATGCAATAAAAGTTATTAAGTTGTGTGCATTTGAAGCCCACCGCGACAGGAGGCGCAAAATCCGGTAAAAGTGTTAATTGACTAAAACTACTAAAGGTTGTCGAAATTCGAAAAACAATATAGGCTATCATCTGAAAGCTTAAAACAACCCTGATTCGATGGTGATAATCCTAATTTTCTGCAATCCATAGTTTTGTCTGTAAGCATCAGTGATTACCAAAAATTCGTACTATTAAGTCTACTGACCACAAGTGACCAGGCACAATCTAAATGACCTGCCAATTAAAAGTAGCCTATTAAAGACACACTTTCACATGATATAAACGTTTTTGAAATTGAGCATCTTCATCATTGAAAAATCGCGTCAGACATTCTTGTAGCAGCAATGTTTTGGTAAAGCTGATTGTTGCTGTATATTTTTGTACATGCGACGAATCTTAAAATCTTTACATCATGATGAAGCTGAATGATAACTCTCACTACCTTTCAATTTTCATTGAAAAATTTTGTCGTCTTCATATATAAATCCTGCATAAAAACGCTTAGTTTTCTTTCGTAGGGCCTACTGACCACAACTGACCACTAGAAAGTAAAATGTAGGTGTGTCAAAATAATCTATGGAACATAAGGTTTTATATGGTATATTGTTTATCAAAGTTCAACCGGGGTTTCCAAGCGAAAATTGCATTTGAAAATAGGCTAACTGTTTTGTGCAATTATTTATGAAACGGTCTTTACTAATAATATTTAATGAATTAGCAGTTTCCAAATGTAGTCATTTAAACACAGAGCGCTTCAGCAACGAAATCGTTTTCAACAGTTCTTTTCATCGAGAGGAATCGAATGATGCAGATACATCGTTTGAGTGACTGTCAATCAGTTGTTTTACACAGATTAGGGATATATAGGTAGTGTCGACTCAAACAAGCATCTGTATACAGTGAAATTTTTTATATCAAAAGATTCAGTTTTTGGCGGAGATAACGTTCCCGTGGTCCAAAAAATTATTTGATCAGTTTTAAAAAATGTCAAAATTTGCCAGTTTATATACTACCGAGATGACTGTCCTAAATAAGTAGTATGAAACAAGTTTATATATCAAAAGGAATGAATATTTGCTTATAAGCAATTTTATAATAATAAAATTGACTGAATTGCCCGACTTGTCTTTACTTTTGCTCTGTTTTGTGTCCCTGACTTTCTTTTTTTCGTTGTGTATTGATGGAAATAAAGGTTATTTCTCATAATAATAATCCTCGAAACACTACAGGTCATGCACTCCTTTCAGGAGACCTATGATCACGAAAAAACATCATTTTCTAAACAAACTGCTTTTCTAAAAATAATGACAACAAAATGACTCTGAAATTGAAAGTGATACGATGACGTGGTGAAACAATGGATATGATGACTAATTGAATAAACAGTGAATGATGATAAAAATGAAGATGCTTATTATGATTACATGTGATAAGGTGATACCGTATCACTCAAAACATTTGATAGGCTTAAAACAATCAAAAACACTCAAAACAATTGATTCAGCAATCCACTCAATTCATTCCCAATTCGTGTGAAGGAAGAGCCTTCCAGTCCGTTTTAGTGAAAATATGACTATTTGCAAAGAGAAGGAAATCCTTGTGCGATAAAACAATTTTATTCCAATTATTTTTCCAGCTAAAATTTAAGGTCGGTGTCGGTGTCGGCCCTAAAAATCACGACACCGAAACCGACACCGGGAAAAAGGGCACGACACCGACACCGACACCCCAGCCCTGCTTATAAGCATCGTAACTAAGCGGAAATCAAGCTGGTGATCAAGGGAATTTCATGAATTGCATTGTAATGGAAGTCTTCATGAAAAAGTCGCGATATTATTCGTACTTTTTTGGCTGAAATTTCGTTCTTAATTCAATTTACCGGCATGAATTTCTGATTCACTATGTTTCATTTCTAGAGTCTGAATAGTGATGTGGAACCATTTACATCTTTCAAAGTTAAATGAAGTCATTGTCTTTGATTATGTGATTTTGCTCTGCCAGTGGCAGTTTGCCTGTGATATGATCGCGCTTACGAAAATACTCTTGAGGTTGAGCATGAAAGTAATAGGAAGCCATTGAATTTCCCATTCAAAAAACATTGAATCTCCAAGGTTGTCATTAGAATCTGTGAAATGCCATCATTCCTTCTGCATTACAATCATGATTACTCAATTCCGTTGTGATTTCTGCAGAAGTGTAAAAATTTGCATATCTCACATTTGGTAACAATGCCACCTGTATCTCCCTTGAGTTCATTTAATAAAATCGAAAGTGTATACACATTGGGGATTTAATGAATGCGGAGTTACCACTCTACCTAATATACCTACTCTATGGTTTTACCTGTCGGACATTAGAAATGAGCTGAAGATGTCGTGCACTTATATTTTTTCTACAACCACCCTGTTCCTTCTCGGTAAACAACTCCGACTCCGACTGTAAGGAATTTTGATGGATTCCGCACCATAAACTAAATTGGCAGGCACACAGCGTCAGACTTCACTTATCAGACATGATGACAATCACCTGAAAGTTTTCGAGCGACGACGGTCCTCAGATGGGAATTGAATATTGCACATAGCCATCGCACCTGACATTTTCACCTAACATTAACCAATATTTCATGCAATCGAAATCGAATAACAAAGTAATGAACTTTATCATAGAGGACAGTAGACCGTGTAGGACTGTATCATGGAAAACTAGTTGCATGTGAGTATTGTTATTGTGATATCAGCATTTGAATATTTACTTGATCTAAATGTCTTTTAGTAAGTCAGATTTTTGCTTTTTTTATGTGCGGAGCTGGACAAGGTACGGTGCCCTATCGTATACTTGTGTAGACCATCATTTAAAAAAGTGGTGACTAAAACATTAAAAAGGACAGGAAGTATTTAGATACGACTATCCAAGACACAAAAATTATATTGTTGACTTCATAACTATTCCCTTTGCAATGCTAAGCTCATCAAGCATTGTTAATCTTTTTGAAGCTCAAAACTACTTACTTATTTTGCGTCAGACAAATGTACGTTGATTTCCTGGTACACAAGATAAGAGTGATGAAAGAAGCAAGTAAACATGCACCAAAACTCAGGTGAGTTTTTCATTTAGCATACATCACGTAGTCTGCTAATCCTACTTTGCGACAGATTTATCAGCAAACATGTTTTAATTGGATCATAACACGGTGACCGCACCGACATGAATTTCGGGTAGGCTATATACATTAAGTATGAGTAAGCACGAATTTTGAAATTTTCAGGTAATATAGGAGGAATTCCACACAAACTCCGCACGAAACATGCCCAGTCGCCCACGTAACAGACTGGTCATGGGAGTGGCCTATTATGTGAATTCACCGATAAGGCTCTAATTAGTGAATAAATGCACACTATTAAGAAGCAGCGAATATGAGCGCTTTCTTGGAAGCTAGACATCGAACGCTTTTTGGCACGCGATCATCACTCATGTCACTAAGACGTTGCTGGAGCGATGGCGATTGATCAATAGACTGGCAATGATACATTAGGAGCTGAAATTCGAAAATGTTCATTGATATTGAAAATTTATCAAAATTATTAATCCAAGACTATAGTTACCCATTTTTATTTGTGTCTGTGTTTGTCATTAGTTTTCTACATACTGCTTAAGGTTTTTTTACTTGTATGATTCCAGGTCATTATATTATTTGAAATGTAAAGAATATACGAGAATTCATCTCCTCTAAGAAAAAATGCGAGACTCATTTTAGCGCAAAATGAATGACCGAACATTTTTGGCCTCTGATTTCAAGCTGGTGTAGTACATGGTGCTAATTTATCCACGAGTGCTTTATGGATCGTATCTCTGTCTGATAGTACTCCTAATGGGTTGCGGGAGCTATATTTCAAAATGCTGACAGTGCAGAACGTTTTGAAGGATTCCCTTCGATGCTATATTTTGCAAGGTGAATTGACATTTTCGACACTTGAATAGGGCAAGCAACCGGATTAAATGTTGACTTCAAAAATGAAGAATCGGTGCAGATGATGATAAAGGCAGTTTTTTAAATTTTCTTTCGGTCCCAACTAAGCTCATCCTAAGTGTCCCATGATTTTCATGTGCAACAATTTCCATTCTAGGATTAACTGCGTTGTTAATTTCCGGTGCAGATACTAATTGTGAATCTACTGACATGTTTCTATAACATAAAACTGATATCTCCCGTACACTGTTGTGTATTATATTAACACAGCTGCTGTTAGACTGTTGTTCTGAGATGAAGAAGGATGCAAATTTTATTCTTTAATTCGTTGCTTCCAGATATCAGTTCAGTGATTTGTGATGAAAAACCTCATGTTAGATATATGTCGAAATGGTCGGACAAAATGTCACGTGACTGACACAAATCGATTGCCATATCTTGCAAACCATGATGATAGTTATCAAATTCCTTTTGACACGAAATTGTAGCCACGGATATCAACCAACTCCTGTCCTAGTATCAATTTTGTATCTTAAATACTCGTATAAGAGCAGAATTCTCAAGCAGAATAAAATGGAATTTTTTTGGATGTCTATTTGATGTCACGACTAACTGGTGAATATTTAGGTCTGGTGACTGAACTGCTATACTCATACCGCTCTGTGCCACTGATTCTCATGTACCTGCGCCGCTGTAGCTTTCGTATAAAAAGTTTTGCGATACTTCTTAGATTGCGGTCAGGGCAAATGTTGAAAGTTGACTAAGTTTAAAAATGTCACGTGACTAACATGGAATGGCCGATGTATCTAGAGTAACTGCTTCTAAGCGAAATGCATTATACTACTGTGTTGAATGCCATGTACTTTGCCACAATCTTCAAATCTGATAGTTTAATCTGGTGCAACCTGAATACAGTGGTTTATCAGTTGCCAAGTACTGGAGGATTTTAGCTGTCATACATTTGCAAGTAATTTCGGTATGCAGATATTGAAACATATGCCATGCATTCATTATCTATCGAAAAAGCGATCTATTACCCATGTTGAGAGATCTTCAAGCATCTTGTTCCGTGTTTCTGACATACAATCTTCTTACAGTTTCTAACTTCAACAAAACTGCTTCACATTCTGTTATTTCAGATTCTTCCGCACGAACCCTCCAAGACTTGAAATTTCCCGAGCGAGGAGGTGGATTGGGCTACTCCAATGGAAATGAGATCTCTTCATCAGTGAGGAATCGCTTTCTGTATTGGTAAGTTAACTTGTCGTGTAGCATTCATCTCTGGTAATATACGACAAGGATGTAATTCTCTCTCCCTATGCCTAAGCAACAGTGAAGAGGGATGAAAAGAAAAAAACGAACTTCGTTCATAAAATTCTATGAAACTCAAGAACTGTGACCATTTGATATGCACTAGTAAGTTCCCAGCGGCGCATTCATCGCTTACACTTGCGCCTCCTTAGCTTCCACTAGCGACCTCCTAGATTTCACCGGCGTCTCTTCAGCTATCTACAAGTACTTCCCCTGATGGCGATCACATTCATGATGCCAGTAGGTAATATTTACAACTTCTCGAAAACAATAAGTTTTGACTGACGTATTACATGTGAAAGTGGAGGAGAAAAGTTTTCTGATTATGTTTTGCTCACTCAAACAGTCACAACTAGGGAGCTCATGACACCTGTACGATATTTCCTCCAATGCCACACAGCCTGAATCACATCCCTGCTTGCTCTTATAAGCTCACTTGCAAAGTTCGCGTTGAAGAATTCATCTTTGCTCAGATGTTTTTGATAAAACAAACCTTAGATTATCGGCAGCAGTTAACTAGAGGTCGAAGAATTCCGACATTTGTGAACTCAGGATCCGGTGATCTCTGAATGGAGATTGACATTTCGTCGAGTTTGACCTCCTATTAGCCTGCAACTTAACCCGTTCAAGCACGGGAATGCCGGACACTCAGGCAATCGCTCGGAAGTTTGATGGGTCCCGGAAATCGCCCTTAGATTTTGTCAAAATGAGCAATTAGCTCTTAAATAGCCCGGGAAGACGATTTAGTGATTTTTGTTTTCCTTTAGTCAATAAAATGTCTTGATTTCAACAACGAATCTTAGTTGAATTGAGCAAGTTTGATATAGATACATATACATTGTGCACTATCTAGATGACATAACTTATTCAATTTGTTCAATTTCCAGATAACTCGTCAATGATATATGTGGGGAGATAGTAATTTTGTCGTTGCAGCTTCGCATACAGTAGAATCACAGGTGATTAAGTTGTGCAAATTGGCAACGATATACTCGTTTTATGTTAAAAGCAATTCATGGCTGCTCATTTCAAAGTCATACAGCCAATGTTGTTGAATAGAAAAAGGTCCTAAGACTTGAAGAATTTTAGCACAAAGCTTCCTTGGCAGCCTAGGACGTCGTGTTTCGCCCTACATGGGTTGATGGTGTTGATTATAATTCGTAAATCCAAGTACAAACTCATAATTATTGCATAGGGGCTGTCAATAAATGTTGCTTTATGTTCTTCACGGCTTGCATGTATTTAGTAATCAGGGTTGGTCAAAAACCCACATCAGAGTCAAAAACCCACTGGGTAATGGGGTTTTTGAGGTGGGTTTTTGGTATTTTTGGTCCATGACGGAACTAGATTTCTGTGGGTTTCTCGACACTAATTTTTAGGTATATTATTTTGCCAACAGTGCTCAAATGTCACTGGTTATTGATTAATAATGATATTATAATGTGAGAAAATGCATTGGTGTATTTGATGAACAGCAGTTTTCTCATAAACATGAAATAAAGTATGGATCACTGAAATAAAGTATGTACCGGTAAGGGCGGCAACCTCATACGTTTCTGCTTCGCAATGTAGGATATTCCAGGCGACCGGACCGCACACTGCGTGAGAAAAAGTGTCACGAGGTTTTGGTTTAAAGAATCAGAAATATTAAGCCAGAATCATCATTGACTTGACATTTTCATGAAAATAAGATTAGAGTTATAAGGCTTAAGTGCAGTCCGAGGCCATAAATAGAATGTGAAGATAGGATGCTTCATTTTTTTATTCGGTTTAAAATGCTTGATCAATACCTTATATTAGACCAGCTGTTTGAGACAACAACTAAATTCCCTGCGTAATAAGAATGGTAACAAGGCATATTCACGCTGAATTATTTAATCGTATCATTATTCATGCCGATCATGCAGTCTCAATAAAAGCGAAGTACGATATGAATTTCCTTACTGAAAGGTTACTGTGATTTGTTTACACCTTTGATAGGTAATTGTCATCAACCAATGGAGTGCGTCTGCTGTGTTTCCCTAAATCGTGTAACTTGCCATCACTATCTCCAGCACCACGCTTTGACAATGGCTTATTGACTGGCTCAACTTTGAGACTTAATTCATTCACAGCCGGCCGTTGCTTGCGTAGTCAGGAGGTGCCGCTCGCCCTTTCAGTAGTCTACCACGAAAAACACTCTCTAGTAGCGATGACCGGTTTCGTCGTTTATTGACTTTCTCAAATTACACATGAACAAGAACAGCACAAATCGCACCTTGGACATCAGGTTCATCAATTCTCAAATTGAAAGGTCGACTTATAATATAGGCCTGCCTCTTTATAGTGATGATATTAATAATAACAATGATGATGATATCAATAACTACAATAGCAACAATTATGACAATTGAATGCACGTATTATTATATTGATAACAATAACTCATTATCTAACGTAGCAAAACATGGAATGTCAACTCCCTTTAAACACTTGCGTTTTCTTAAGTATCGGACCTCGGGGTCAAAAAATTCCCAAAAACCGAGAATTGGGTTTTTGGGTTTTTGCCAACCCTGTTAGTAATAGACATGACACATTGTACAACCTCTTACGATATACAATTAAGATTGTGATTCATATATACTAAAACATCTTATCTAAATGATCTCATAGGAGCCTATGTGAAATGGTTTAGGGTCGGTTGTCCAGATCCAACCAGTCCACATCTTCTGTATGATAATTTTATTTTTATGATTAGTTTTGTATATATATCATAATTTATCTAACATCTGCGGATTAAAAGTCAGGACTTATAAGCTATTATCTTCCAGATGTACTATTTCACAATGAGAATTATTTCAGGCGTTATAACAATGGAAGTTTAGAAATCCTCGAAGATTCATTGGACACCAGCTTGCGATCTGGTTCGATCAAGTTCATCTTCAGCAACACATGCATTCTTCATGCTGATGCATTTGAGTGTCATGATTCGATACAAATGTTGGTCTGCACGGCCGGATCTGCGGTTCGTCTGGTATTCCCGCACCCAGATGAGTCTTTGAAGAAAGTGAGTCGACGGTTTTCTGACTATGCAATGGCTGTATGTTGAATTAAGGAAATGTGTCGATGTTGAGAGATGTGAACCAGGCCTGCTGATCATTCCTGATATTGGATGAAATGGCAGCTATTCAGGCCTGGTCCCATTTTTCAATTGAGGATGCAAATCAACATTCATGTTAGATCAATATCGTCCGGGGAAATGCTATGCAACTCACATTGTGTCGCTATCATGGATATTTCGACGATATCTTTCTAGCATTAGATGCAGGTACCGCAAGAAAGGATAATTCAAGCTTTCGTCCTTCCATTTGTTCAACAACAATTGAGATCCATACTTTGTCTATATGTATTATTTGAATTATTAATTCAGTAAATTCAAGTGATGAAGAAAACTAAAAGTTGCTCCTACCTGAAACTCCATGACTTCAGACTGGCAGGTGTTCGGCGTTCATTCCAAAAATGCCTGTGCTCTTGAAATATAACTTAGAGCAGGGGTTCCTAAACTTTTTTATAGTGGTCCGATTCGGACCGTCCGAATTAAAATGTTTGATGAGCACTGGGGTTCGTCTAATTTTAATCTAATAAGCCTGTAAATTACAAGAAGCGATGCAATAGGGAATATAATCAATTGATATTACAGCAAATCGTGCAATTTACTCAGTGATTTGAAGTTCTCTTTAAGTATCATATTATTTAGTCTTAGACATTTTAATTTTGTGGAAGCTTTACGTACAACCGTTATTTCATTCACAACACACGCTTCATTTCAAAATATTTAGTGATAATCTTCTCTTTTGTACTGAAATTTCCACCTACACGTCACACTGACTACTGATTGCGATAATATTTCAAAAGTAATTTATATGAAAGCAACGGCATTGTTAAGATAGCTAAGAAATTATTAGATGATATTATCGTACTGTCAGGCAAAATTGAGTTACAGCTCCCAATATTTTGACTAGGAAAAACACTAAAATAAGAAACGCTATGAAATGGTCACATAAAACAGATTCATCAAGAAATAATTGATGCGAGACATGAAGCTGGTTGTGCATCACAGAAAAAGAACTCAAGTCTGGTTGAAATGTGGTCTGTGACTCACGTTCTAAAGGACAGATTAAGCCTAATCGATTGCGAAATGCTCTTCAAGGAAATCACCTGTGATGTGTTCATTGCGGAGATTTTTTTTCAGAGTTCATTTTCACGAGATCATTGAGGTCCATGAAAGTGATGGTGTGTTCCAGAGTTTGAGAACCTCAGTGTGTCGGATGAGATTTGGAGTTTCCTTCTGACAAATCTTTTAGACGGTTTTTCATTCTACTGTTGATCTAATCAGTAGTTAGTGATTAGAACTTAATCAGTAGTTAGTACTTAGTTATTAGAAATTAGTGGAGTATTACCATGGGCACAGAATTATACCAAGATCATGGGGCATTGTTTGTTCTAGAAATTTTTTGTCTGGTGCATTTGTACTGGGTGCATTTTTCTGGTCACTTGGCGTTAGCAGACCCTAGCAAATAATCGAAACTGGTGGCCAAATGGGTTCATTTCGCGGTTTCTAAGCCACACAATGATCTCCTTTACTTTCAGAGAAAACGAGATTTCTCCTCTCCGTGTGAACTTGTCATAAGGACAAACTAATAGATCATGTCAGCATAATTATATCGACAGCTGTCCGTGCTACCTGTCCAATATATTTTAGGTGCCGTTGATACAGCTCTGGATTTAAATAATCTTGCTGAACTCCTATTGGCATTAATGACTGTATAGGATTGTCATGCCTTTCTTTTCTACGATGATTCATCATTGCCAAATGCACCCTGCAATCTGACACATTGAACGAAGTGATATAGTAGTATAAATTTTACTGTGCTAGGTATTTGAATGTTTCTGTGCAATGCTGAGCAAAATATTGCTAGTTTGAAGCAATAATTGATTATTATAATATTGGAAAACTCAATCGATTGGTGTAAGTATTCTCCGAGCTTGCTTTAGTTGCAATTAATAAGTCCAGCAAGTATTGATTTAACTAAGTACTAAAATGAATAAATAAATGTATTTTGCTTATGTTCGGAAGCTCATTGGGCGACGCGTCTCTCTTCCATGTGGCCGAGCTGTTATTTATCACAATCTCATTTCTTATTTATCTCAGTCTCTGAGTGTAAAGCGAGACTGCAGAGTTTACCCATTGTTAGCTATTATAGGCTCAACCCACGTAAATGTTAGGACACAGATCTCCCGGACGCAGAGCAAACACATGACCACATGGCCACTGCGCCGGTTCATTCATGCATGCTTCATTGATGGCATTTATTTCTGCATGCTGAAACCGATTCTAAGAATACAGAATTCAAAAACTGACTAAACTAATTCATTTTTTGTTAAACCCTCACAGAACATCAAAATAAGGTAAAAATCCAACTTTCAGTCATTAGTGAAAGCTCTCACCTTGTATTGCACAAATCAAAATTTATATTTGAATTCAAAATGAAACATATCTCATCAGATATTTGATCAAAGTCACATAAATAAAGGCTTGGCAAACTTCCTGTGTTCGTATTGGTATTCTTTCTGAAATCGGAAGACGGCTACTGAATCATGACTAAATAATGGATCAAGGAGAATCAAACAGAGTCTGTTCTATCAAATATTTTATTTATTAACATTCCCTTTTTGATATCTTTTCTTTGATCAAGGACTTTCGCTTGAACATACATGAATGCCGGTGCCACACCTGCTCACACACACGGAGATGGTGCGATTCGGCCCCGCTGTCGAAGTTTCGTTGTTACTAAGTCTCCTGACATGTGCTTGATTTCTAGTGTCAGTAAATGCTTTTACATTTTTATGATAATTTCCAACGAAACACGTTTTTAAAATTAGTGCAGTATTTTATAAACAGAAATCGAAGAATCCTATCATGATCGGTAGATGTGTCTCGAAAATTCGAGCGCTTTGTAAGAGAGAACGAATACCATATTGAAAAGTTCACCCCTGAATGCGTTGCACATTGATTTTCATGTGACCTGAGCAATACTTCAGAAGTCAATGGAGAGAGGAAGAATCCCTCCTCACAGGGACCTCGATGTGGCTCGGAGTGCGGTATGGATGAGGCTGTATGTACGACACCGATAGAAGTTGAAGGCTATTTATTGAAGTTCTACCTAATTTACGTGACTTGTATCCCGTTATTGCAGTGATTTTTTCCCGCAGAAACTGTGTATCATTCTGTCCCAAAAACAAGTCACTCTTTTGATAATTGGCGTCAGTCATTTTAGTATTAAATTAATTTGTTTATAAATACTTGAGTCTTGAGATGTTAATTGATTCTCAACCAGCGACTCTCTAGGAAAACGTGTGTATGGCACTCACTGGCGCTTGCTATCTGGGCCGGACATATTTTTTAGCGACAATTTGCGAATAAATGCGAAATTCATGGATATTTTAATGCTCCGTTTGTAAAATTCGCAAAAACCTCTTAATTGATAGATACTCGTATGGTTTCTATTCGAGGAAATGCTGTGTGATTGCATTTTCACTTACTTTTGCCTTTTCCTTAATTTGAGTGATTAGATTGTTGGCAATCTCCACTTTTTCGTTGACATCTTCACTTGAGGTTAGTTTATCTGTCTCCTCATCTATGAAAGCTTTGAGATCTGGTCGACGGTCGGCGATGCAATCCATAATGCAACACAGCTGAGGACAAGTTAGTTCATCGATCACTTGATCTGCAAAGACAATCGAATTGAAATGGGCACCGAAGAAATGCACAGATTGAAGGAACCTAATAATCGCTTTTTGTATTCTGATGATATTCATTCAGTGGTTTGGTATGGTCGTCGTTCAGATGACTTTCGATGATGCGATCCGTGTCGATTGAGGCTTTCATTTTGCAGTAATATAGGGGAGCAAATTTCATCGGATACTTATTCCGTGTCTATTGCTTCAACACGCTGATACGTGTCAATCCGAAGTTTGTAGGGGCCTCTATGATCGTGGAATGCCGGATATGTGGAGAAGCTGATCCGAGGATCAATATTCAACAACTAATTTTCCATGCATTCATTCCATGAGTAATAAACAACAGATGTCTGATGACCGACTGGATTTGAAGTCACTTAGTTTCATCACCAGTCGGATATCAAATTTGTAGATTTTGATCGGAGGAGAAAGTTCGGCTGAATGAATAAGTTTAATGCTTCACAATCAGCTGCAACTGCATTGAAGAGAGATGTTTAACCCTCAGAGACCTGAGGGGGGTCCAGTGGACCCCGGAGCCACATTTTCCATTTCATTTTTTGAGCTGAGAATATATCAATCGCTCATGCCCATGTAAAATCATCATTTTTGACAGTGAATCTGCATTTGTTATTTCATTTCAATTGAATCAGTAGAAGTATGGTGGATAGGCCAAGGGGGTCCACTGGACCCCCTCAGGTCTCAGAGGGTGTAGAAATTCCCATCACAAAATGTCTGTAATTAGATGAAAAATGATTTCGGACATGTCCACGATAGTGCATAGAGTGAAAGTCATTTATTCATTGTTTACATCATGCTCGTAGATGTGCATTGTGTTGGAAGATCGCAAAATGTAAATATTTTGCTTTCGCACATGATGTCGCGTGACTGGTTGGCCTATATGAACAACTCGACATAAATCAATGTCCGAAATGAAAGCTATCATTATATTCATAGTTGAGCACCAAAAACAGACTGCTGACAAACTTTTCAAAGCAGTAATGATGATGTTTTTGAGATCTCCACAGCTGTTCCTAAGTTCTAAAAGTACAGCAATTTTGACTCATTTTAGGTCTATTTCTGATAGCTTTGGATAAATTTGAAAGAATGGACAAATGAAACGGTTTGGCTGCATGAATTAAATCAATTTCATTAAAATCAGCTATCTGAGGCTTTATGGTGACAGAAAATATGGAAAAGCCGCCTCTTAGTACAAATGATGCTGTGCTAAATGTGGTTGACTTATAAAAACACCATGTTTTCGCACGTGTTTAGAGAAGGCTGAAAGACATTCAGAGGATTATTTATATCAACCTGCTACACGCAAACATCATTGTTTTGCTTAAAATCAACTTTCCTAATGTTTTGATATCGATTTAATCAGGTAAACTAAGAATATGTGAAAGGGGTCGACTGGACGTCCCCTCAGGTCTCAGAGGGTGTGAAAAAGCTCAGGTCTGTAAGGGTTAAACAGTCGAATGCTCCTTTCTCCGATCAAATTTGAAAGAAGTTTTGAAGAGGTTTTAAGAGCAACTCTTTGAACTTAAGTTCGATTGTTTTGTCTACCAAAGGAAGTAACAGATATCCTGAAATTATAAATTTCTCATCTGAGATCTGTGCACATTCCACATAGGATAGGGAAGGAAGCTCCGGGAATGACTGTGCTGTGTGAACAATGAAACTTCCTTGCGACTTGCTGTGCCGTGGACGTTAAGATCTCAGGTTACAGTCTGTGCCTGGGCTACGCATTCATGCAGTTCGTGCAGAGCAACTTCTGTCGAAATGATATCGGAATTTTATTTTCATGTACACGTCTGTCTGTCATGTTAGCAACTGATAAATTTTCCTGCTGACCAACGAAAATATGGAAAAGTAATTGATTTGTAACATGAAACCTCCACAAATCTTCATTTCTTGCAAAATATCCTACCGCAATATTGCTATCATGAGTTCGTTCCCAAACCTAAGATCTTCAGAAGCGCATCGGAGAGACTCATGTGCTATCTTGTGAGCTTAGAACTCCCAAACAGCACTATGAGTGGCTCGAAAAGCTTTTTTGTTCGTGCGGCACAGTACCCCAGATCACTCTCCCGAATCTGTGCAATCCTGATGCTTTCATGAGGCATGCGAAAAGGTTTCAGATAGGGCAAGCTTAGAAGATGTGTTTCCTGTCGTTTATCTGATATAATCTAATTCATTGAGTAACCCCTGGTTTCTATATTGGCTGTTTGCTACGCTAAGTGTGAAGATTCTGTAAAAATGCTTTACAATATCTTAATCTTTTTTTTGCTTTTCACTGCACGCTGTCCATGCTCAACGAAGGCTCGCAAGCACACTAATAAGTAGGGATACGCCAATATTTGAATGTGAAATGTTGTCGATTTCCGATATTGACAAGTTAGTTAATCTGCTACCTTTGAACAATGAAAATGCTCAACTAACTTCACATTTACACGCTAGATCTACACATCGCGTGTGGATTGTTTTACATTGTAATTATCGATTAAATCAAAATGCTTGTATTTATATATTACTCTGAACAAAATATATTTGGCACAAACATGTTTCAGCAGCGAGTTTTGCCATCTTCAGTGTATGGGGATAAAACACGATAAAAAGGTCAATTTGTGGGCCGATTCAAATCTGCGATCGATGAAAATTAAGATGGAGTGGCTCTTATTGGATGCAATTGTTTCTAGGGTGGGATCCGATGCAGGCATTTATGATTAATCTCTGTGACACGCGCTTTACATTCTAAGCAGACCTAAGTGCAGCTGCATGAACCAAGATAGCTCTGTTGTATCCTTGGTAAATTTATCGTTATCCTTTCAGACTTAATTCGATTATTTCAATTGACCTTGTGATCATTTCTTTCGAACGAGGATAAATTTTCAGTCCACTCAATTCCTCGTTGATTTTGAATTCGACTATCAATGCATCAAAAGAATGATTCCTTTTCGCCTCTTGCCTGATTCACTATCGTGATTTCTAAAAGATGATTTTTTCTTTTCGACCTGTGCTGTGTCCAGCCTACTCTGCTTCAGATGCGAATGAATAAAGGCTTGTTTTCAGGCCAAGAATTTTCAAGGATCATTTTAAAGCTAAGCTCCTGAACGGTGTATTGTGCCTCGCGTTAATGTACGATATACATGTAATCGAAAAGTAGGACAGTCGATTGCAGCATGACAATTTAGGTGGCCTGTCTTTTATAATCAACTCAGAATTGAGTTAGGAGAGGGACTCCAGCCGTCATATGCTGGCAATGACAGGTTAAGTTCTTGTCTGTCATCAAAGAAGTCCAGCCGAATTTTCAGATTTAGAGGTGCATCTGCGACAGATTTTCAATGAAAGACTGAAATCCTGTCGGTTTTGATATACGGTGCCTTATATTGATAACAACGCAGTCAAACGTGACACCTTTTGCTGCTTATTTTTTGGACATTTGAAATTGCAGTGAGTTAAGGGTAAGTTTTTTCGCTTTCAATTTCTCTATCCAGACTAAATCCTAACGGGACTGATTAACAATTGAAAGAAGGATATGAAGGGAAGCAGATTTTGTTACCAGTGTCAAATTTCTCCCTTGATTCAGCGCAGATATTGAATTTTGCTGATCAAGTTTATACTCAAATGCGTAAGCCACGTAATTTAATTTTAAATCCTGTTGATAACAGTGAAATCAGGTGACTTATATACTTTATTTGATATGCACATAAATGAATGATATTGACTCACTGATAGGATATGCATTGACATCGCAGTATTTTGGTTGCTCGCTGATCTTCGGCATTTCCAAAAAAGGCTAATTTATCAGATGAACAACAACGATTTTTTCGATATATCATGTGCAGCTCAGCAAACATATGTTTTCCGTGTCCATCTCAAATGTGCTTGCTTTCAGGTTAATCTGTTCAGTTTATCAATTCTTGCTCGTGTTTTTTCGTTTCCATGAATTTTGTGATTGAAATGCTTCTTTAGAAGTCCATGATCTCAGTGAATTGTGATGGACTGCCTATGAACCGAATCTCTATGGTATGAGAGTTACTGCTGTCCATGCATTTCTAGACATTCAAATTGTAGTATTCCATGGACTCCTAGATATTTTTAGTATTTTAGTATTAGCAGTTTCCTAGATATTTGGTATTTAGGAGTCTGTGAGTATTCCGACGCCGATGAAGTCTATTGGCTAGTGCTCACGCCAATGGGATCCATTTCTATAGCATTTCCTTACAAAGTACATTCAAATTATCAATTATTAAGTGAAGCAAATGATCAGCAGTGAAAATTTTTCTTCGGATACAAATTTTATTGATATATTGGGCTCAACCCATATATTGATATACAAAGCCGGACTCAGACCATAATTGACTGCTTCAAGTCAGACCTACAGGCTCTCAATCTCACTTTTCAGTCTGCTGTTTGTTGTCCTTCTGTCACTTTCTGTCAGCGCGTGCGCGCAAGGTTGTAACCTTTGTTAAATATATATATATATATACCTACTTGTTCACATGTGAATTAGATACAGAGATCCGCAAAGTTCCTGTAATGAGATGTGTTAAATAAGGAAGATTTTAATCCGACATTCCCGGATGCGTGAATTACCTGATGAATGCGTGATGAAGGATGTCTTTTGAGAAATAAAGAACACGAGGTAAATAAGGCAAAGATGTTAAGCTTCATGATCTTGAACATCATACAACTGCTGATGTTGAATGGATATGACAATATTAGTGGGTAATTATTAATAGATCATCTACATCAGGATTTAACACTGCCTCAAATTATTATAATACCTCTCTCTGGAAAGTTGCGTATTTTCAAGGTTTATCACGATGATTAACTTCCACTCCGTGTACCTGCATGATGACATTGCGAGAATAAGTGTAGCACTTGCATATCTAAAGTGTGGAAAGGAGATCTAGCGAAATCAGTTTCATACCATTTCATTGCCTCTTTTGAACTAAATTTGGTTTAAAATTTAACTGCTGTTCTGTGATTTTACAATGTGTTATCATTTTCATTAGGCCTGTATATATTGAGCTACTTTGGGGTAGTTTAGTGTCACAATTATGGTGTTCAATTACAATACATGCATTATGCTGTCATTCCGCGATGAAACGTCATATTGATGGTAGCCCTACATTGAGATTAAACCCAAGTTTCCAAGCACTTTCAAATAAGGATTTTCCACTGCAATTTGCTTGACCACGTGTTAAATAAGTAATTTGTCAAAGAATTATTTGGAAATTATATCATTGAAATTATTGTATTATACATTTATCTAAAGAACAATTCGACGCGCGATTATAACGGACTAAGAAAAATAATGGAAAGATATTTAAACAATAATTGTTTCGCCGGCCTGGCCGCTTCAGCTGTATCATTTACAAAGATAAATTCAAAGTTATGATAATACTATGAAAGTCAAATCGTATTTTGTGGTCAAGATATCTCTCACACATAATTATGTAGTTAGAAGTAGTTATGTAGTTAGACTGGAAATTCTGTGACATCGCTAATCCAGGCAAATTCAATGAGTGAAATTCTTTCTTCGTGTTAATTAATTTTTCATTGTTTGTGTTTCTTATTTCTACTGATTCGGCTATTTGTCTTTAAAATGCACTTTGATAATATTCATTTTGAATTTCGTTATTCTGCTTTCACAGACAGAGACATGAAAGCAATATGCCGTTCACGTCTATGCAGGCACTTGCTGTTTCAGTTTTACATTATTATGTTATTATTATCATTTTAAGCAACAACTTCATTTCAACTATTCATTCATGTGCGTCTGATCAAAATAAGTGACCGGGTAGATCAAAATGTACAGTATAAGCCTTTAAAAAAATGCACAGAAGTGATCATCAGCTTTTGTCTTCAACTTGACTTTTCAATAAAAAATGGTAAGAAGCCATTTACACTTAGAGGAGCAAATCTTGTTATGGATAACAATTGTTGTGTCAGAAATGTTGTCAGTTGTCTGCTATCAGAACCCGTTCTACAGGCACCACTTTTGCATCACACGATTAGATTCCAAGGTTTTGTATCTATCTATTCGACTTTGCTGAGTTGCGTTAATGAGCTTGCAATAGCCTAAATGCCTTGTCGTCAACATCATCATATCGCAAATAACATGAAAAATTGCCATGCGTTGGATATGGGACTATTTTGAGACTGACAGCGGATTCGTGCATAACAATGACATTGATGGACAATTCTCCGTGTCGCAATTATGTATTGCATAGTGGTATGGCATTAGAAAATCAGATGTGGCCGACATGAAAAGTTGCCTGGAGATGTGATGAAATTTCTCCGGAAGAGCCCAGGAATCGTCGGAGAATTTGAAGATTCGATCTTGGCCGCCAGCGTCCACTGTATACAGTGTAGTATATAGATACATACATAAATGCATAGTATATGAGCCAATATATATTTCTGATTACTTCATGGACTACAGAGGAAGCAGAAACATCTGTACGGAATTACCCAACAGACTTCATTATCGCAGTATAAATGTACTTCGTAATTGTGATTTTCTCGATGTTTTCCTCATTCAAATTTTTGTATCTATCAACCAAGATGTGAGCCGAGAGCCGAGTCACCAATGGAGTGAATTTTTATGCAGAACATCGGAAGGCGAAAATTCTTCTGGTGTATCTGTCTTTTCAATAATATCCAATAAGAAGTTGAAGCAACTGCCAGATCTCGATCTCTTGAGATCACGAATCTTTGCTTCACAGGCGAAATGTCCCGTTTTTTCGATACTTAATTCAACATTTTTGAGGACATGAATGGCTACTGGCTAGTGATATTGTCAATTACGTCTCCTCCAAAGTGCATTTAAAAGATTGCAGAAAAGCTAGGTTGGGCTCAACAACCTTCTAGAAATACACCGGGGCATACAGGCGAACACGCACGCCTGAAAGTGAATAAATTAAGGATGTGCGCGGTGCATGGTTCTCTGGCCGGTGCACCGAAATGTGCAAATTTCGATAAAATTGATGTTTACTCCATAGCTTCAATTATAATTGATTCATTTTATCTGCTATCGTAGTCACAGCAATTTGGAAAGAAAAGCATTTTAAGCATACAGGACAATTAATGCAACTAGGAGAGCATTATTCAACTATCATTTCAATTCAAACTGTAAAATTTCTAAGTCATGAAAATGAAACCGTTTGAAAATCACGGCTATATCATAAAATAACCGAAACATTTCTTGATGTTGAGAAAAAATGTGGTAAGTGACGAAAATGATATAATTCAAGTTTGTGATAAATCACTGTAGGCCATGAATGAACACATCTCTAGCGCATGAAGAACCTGCAGTTTTCTCTCATGGGTGGCTGGTGTTCTGAGCGTAAATGAGAGTAGTGAGACTGTGATGTCAGCAGTGTAAGAGGCTATCAAAAACAAATGAAAACTAATTAAACTTTTTTGTCCTATGTATGGCGGTAATAATTTTTGGACATGCGGTGAGGGCCTCGCCGGCACGGAGACAACGCCACTGTGTATTGACATTCGATGTTCCTTTGATATTAAAAGAATCAATAAAAAACCCGATGACTCTTCCGCCAGTTGCTTAGTAATTTTTTGTTTCGTATCTAGAGTATATAGTTTCAATAAAGTTACCATACAGTTAATGTTAAAATAGAGATATTGTTATAATTCTATATTATTGCATTATTTCTGCTAATAAACATAAGTAAAACAGTATAATTACAAATTGAAGATCACAAACATGAATAAAACTAAAAAATCAGTGGAATTGTTCAAATTGAAGACCGTCTGCTTCGATACATTCAGTACATCGGGTAAGGACATTTCTGCAAATTTTCTGACATAAATCTTTATTTCTATCAATGTCAGCAAGTGCATCTGTAATGTATGCTCGAAGGTCATCAATACTTCTCGGCGTCCTGCTATAAACCCGATCCTTGACTACACCCCAAAGGAAGAAATCGAGGGGCGTGAGGTCGGGAGACCGCGCAGGCCAATCAATGGGACCACGTCGGCCTATCCATCTACCTTCAAATGTTTCGTCGAGATAATTGCGTACAGTAGTCGCGTAGTGGGGTGGTGCCCCGTCCTGTTGAAAATACATTTCGTGGAAATCTTCTCGTTGCTTTAGAATAGGAACAACAGCAGTCTGTAAGGTCTTCAAGTACATTGCTCCAGTGACAGTACCTTGAAAAAAGACAGGACCGACAATGCCCGAAGACGATAATCCAGCCCATACTGTAATACCTGGCTGATTGAGCTGCTTCTCAATAGTTACATGATTATTTTGAGAGCTCCAGTATATGCAATTATGTCTATTAACGTGGCCCGATAATTTAAATTGGGCCTCATCAGACCAAACTATTTTGTCCAGTAGATCAGGCGTTTCGGTACACTGGTTCTGAAATAACTCACAAAATTGCATACGACGGTCTCCGTCATCACCGATAAGTGCATGTATGAGGCGAGGAATGTAAGGCTTGTATTTCAGTTTATGTAGTAACATCTGAACGGATCGCCTATTGATATTAAGTTCAATGCTGCACCGTCTTGCTGATTTCTGGGGGCATTCAGCAATAGCTTGGGCGACAAGCATTTCGTTTTCTTCATTGACCACTGTTGCGGGACGGCCAGAGCGAGGGGCATCTGCTACTGTTCCAAGTGCATCAAATTTATCTCGGAGATCGTAGATAGCTGCACGCGCAGGTGGAGAGGTTTCGTATGTATTTGACCATTGACGAATTACTTCCTGGGCATTTCCTGTCTTCCAATAAGTTTTAACAACAAATATGCGCTCTTGCAAAGAAAGTTTACGAGGCATGATTCAAATTCTGATTGTACACTTTCTAAGCTACGGCTTTAAGTAAGTAGGTGAAGAGAGTTGTGTTATCATGAGCTTAGCTCATTGTGCTATCACTTAATCGATATCATAAGCTTAGCTTATACTGTTTTACTTATGTTTATTAGCAGAAATAATGCAATAATATAGAATTATAACAATATCTCTATTTTAACATTAACTGTATGGTAACTTTATTGCCACCCTGTATAATATAATACGTAATCATCTAGCTTTACCTAGTTCAATTTAATATAGCTATCATAGACACGCACGTGTTAAGTATGATGATATTCACTTGCAAGTATCGGCAAAATAGAAATAAGGATCTGCGTAAGTCTGCTTCAAATTCTTCGACACTATTAGAATTTTCCTATACTCACTATGGAATATGCACTGAATTCTATATAATATGAATATTTTCAGTGAGAGATAGAGATCTTACCTGCAAGAATTGCAAGCTTTAATTGACTATCAGTATCATGCGACAAGCTAGATTGTCTACACTAATCCATTTCGCCTTTTCTTCAATATATGCTTCATTGCAACTTCTTAAAATTGTCGGTACTCCGGTGCAAGCAGGTCCGGCATGCGTGCAGCCCTAGCGTTGATTAAAAGATTTAATTTTCAAAAGTTTTAGTCGCAGAGGCAATATTTTTTTAGGTGAAATTTTTATTTTAGATTATTTGTCTTAATAGTCTATGTCCAGAGAAGCATGTTTGTAGATGCTTGTTTGTGGGCATGTTTTGCAACCCTTGTATTAAGCATCCTCTTTTAAAGTATAACTTCCAACTTCCAGCATTTCTGTTTTCGTTCACGACAATTGATAAAAACATGGCTGCTAGTCTGTCATTATCTGTAATAAGATTGACAATCTGTTGATAAAATGAATTGCAAACAGAAATATAGCATTAATTTTCTGAGATGGTTTTTGTTTCTTCTGTTGGACTCTTGGCAATAGTTGACTCGGTCGGACCAGAACTTAGCACGTCTTCTGGTGGTTTTTCTTCTGGTTTTGCGAGAATTTTACTGGTGGCTTCTGAGTTATCTTTTTCAGCGTTATTCTTATCTTTTTCTGACACCTGTGAATCCTTTGCAGCAGATGGTAATTCGAGGGTCTTATCAGAAACTTCGGCCTCACTCGGCAATCCATCAACCATTTGATCCGTTCCTACTTTCTCAGATATTTCTTTTTCTGTTGCGTTCTCAGATGCCTTATCTGGTGCTTCCACGTCAGGTGAGGCGGGCATTCCTTCGCCATCTGCAACAACGTCAGTTTTCGTTCCATCCTCACTATCGCTTCCTTCGTCTCTGTTCCTTTTCGCTAGCACCTCCTTTAGCGTACTTTTCCCGCTAGCCACTTTCTCAATGTCGCTCACCACTTTCATCTGATACTTTCTCATATCCTCGTCTTTGCCGCTCAATTTCTGCTCGATATATTTGTAGATGTTTAGATGCACTGATACTTCTTGACGTACAACTAATCGATCATGAGTTATTTGGCTACGAAGCTCAAATCCAAGAGATGTATCCAAGCCAAGCTTCTGGAACATGGAAAATAACATATAAATATCAGTTATTTTGTTATCACGAAAGAGAAAGTAGACGAGTGATAAATTGGACACTTCCTGTAGCTGTTTAACTGGACGCCCATCCACTTCATGAGGTTTTTCATCTAGAATGATGCCGCGTTGGTATATATTACCTCCATTCTTCAATATGAAGGTAGCTGCTTCGAGAGCACTATGAGTTATCGCAAATCCCAACAGTGGAAAGACGTAGGCCCGACGAGTTTGCTTGTCTTCATCGCGCTCACGCGGCATATCCCAAAAGAACAGTCGTTTGAAAATTTCCTTATCTTTTGCGAACTTAGCTTTAATAAAGCTTAAATTGTTGCGCTTGACAGCTTTAACTACACGACCATCAATCAAGTATGACGGAAACTCCACAGGAAACGACATTTTGCTATCACTCAAATGTTTGAAGCATGTAGAAGGTTTGCCGGTTTACAATGAATTTATTGAAATAGTTCTACTTGACGTAGGCTTGTTACTCATCAACTACATGAATTTCCTGTAAATGATATCTTGTCACGCACACTATTTTCAGGACGTAGAAATGGATCTATATCAATGCATCATCTTCCTTTCTGGTTACATTCTTTTCAAGTATATTTTTGTGTAATTTTTGTAGGGAATGGAAGATATCCATTGTATGTGACCAGAGACCATAGTTTATAAATTTGCTGTCATTTTGCCATTCCATGTTAGATGTCTGAAGAAGCAGATATCAATTTAGATATCTGGTCTCGGTTAGAATATTGTGTGAAGCATTGCTATCATAGTTTTTCTCTTGGTGCATAACTGTGTTTCTCCATGAATGTGTTATTTGAGAAATGTGTAGATTGAGTCTTTGGCCACAACCGTCCACAAGCCGGCTAACTTCAAGTGCAACTAAAAGTAATGTCTCAAAAACTTATATTTACAAAAAACGAAGTATGAAAATGTGATATTATTTTCTTTACTTTGTGTGCTCCTTTTCTATTAAAATCCATCCTTCTGATGATGACCAAGGAGCAAGTCGAATTATGTGAAGTTTCATATAACAAAAGAATGTATGTAGAAGAAAAGATCAAAAAGTGACATTTTAGAAATATTTTGATTCCTGATTTATTATGCTGTCTTTAACTTCACAACGTTTCCGATATCTTGAACTGGTTATTATAGCCAATATTGATTGAAGAAGACTGATGTCCAGGTTAATTGAATAATTCTCTCCCAGAGAGAGAGACTGCATAATTGAATTTTTCTTTCCAGTCATTGTCCAAATCGGCGCCGTCAGTCTTCCATGCCGTGGAAAGTCCTCATCAGGACGTAGTTCCTGTCCGTGGTGTTCATCATGCAGGGCAGCTTCGATGTGCATCTTCTCATGTGCGAAGATCGGACGGTACGGCTTTGTTCGCTTACTGCTTGACCACAGGAAGTGTCATTTTGGTGGAAATGCCTCCTGCTACCAATCAGCCCTCCAATGACGAAGTGGAAGGCGCGAAAGTGAGCGAGCTAAGGCAAGCATCAGTGATCAGCAAACTCTGGAACGGCATCGTCCCCAATTTTGCCAGGTAATTATTCTTTTCACTACGCGGATTATTTCCATTACAAAATCGTCCCGAGATAACTCATCAAAGACAGGAGTAGAGCAGTTAGTGGCATTCAGAGTTTCAATTATTTTGACATATATAATTTTGACCATCTTCCGTTACTTGTATCTGTCCTGCTTACCGTTGTCTAGAACATAAAGACCAGACAACATAATCAACATTCATATTCACGTGCCCTCATGCCCGCCCAAGCAACATATTCCATAACCTGCCCAACCTCCTCTTTCACTCCATCAGACCTCCTGCATATCTCCGACTTTTCCAACTGAATCCATCGACGTTGAGGATTTGGACGGTGCTGACGTAGTCAAGCTTAAGCTGGAGCATTGTGATACTTTCAGTCTAGATGTTCTTCATGTCGACTTCCAATGACTTTTTCGCTGTGCCACGAAGATCATTGGTGTAGAGTATGAATTATTCAGTGTCCAATGGTGGGCTTCTACTTTGGATATGAAAGCTGGTTGGATGAATGAGTGCATGCACATCTGCATTAGAAAGTAGGCCCTTTATACATGCCAACTTTCGAAATCCTTTAATTTGAGATATTTTTCTGATTTCTCATCAATACATTGGGCTTCTGGTTTACATCGCGCTCCAAATGAAGGATTCAGCAATCTTGTATATTGTCTGAGCTGCATGGCGGTGCTAATTTCAATGTCAGTAGGCGCATCAGTTTTTTCGCATCTGTTGTACCAAACTATTCCGACAGACCTGCAGCTTGATGAGTGTTATTGATGATTATTTACATGAATATGCATTCTTTTGTAGATAGATGCGGAAATGTTTGTCAGCCTTCCGTCACTCAGTGCAGAGTCTAAATTTCAGACACCATTCATGGTACAAAATAATCATACTCGTTTTAAATAAACATAATTTGTCATATAGCAAATAATTGATTACAATTTCTAAGAATTTCAAATGCACTTGTAATTACTATCATGATTAAAGAAAATCATCAATATCATTTCAACATCTGTGGTAAGAGTGGAAGTTATTATCTTAATTAAGAAATGAATTGGGCTATCAAGACATTCTTCATAGATTTGTGCTATGATGCAAAATTGTCAGATTCATTCATAATATTGAGACAAGTGACCTGGCAATTGATAAATTTATTAAAGCTCAGCAGATGTAACCACTGCGAGACATGCTTCGACCTATTGGGCCTCAGTCGTGGATAGGTTCGAACCAGCGACGTTGGGGCTAGAGGACGCGCAAGCATCCCCTCTAACCACAAGGCTATCACGTGCCTGCATTAAAACAGTACCTTCCTGGCTAATCCACTCTCTCATTAGATGGTCCGGTGGCCTTGTGGATGGAGGATATGCTTGTGCGTCCTCTAGCTCCAACGTCGCTGGTTCGAACCTATCCATGACTGATGAAGATCAACAGGCCGAAACATATCTCGTTGTGGTTACATCCATTGAGATTTCGTCATAGTATATTCATAATCTACCCCGCCGTCTGAAATGACCTTTGTGTTTTCTTGTTTTTCTGATAGGGTCACATTTGTATTTGTTTTATGTCTCTAAAATGCTTATTTTCGTCGTGTTATTTTATGGAGAAAATCGAACTAATTCTGCATTATCATATACTGTCTTTTACGGTGAAGTTTAACATTTTGGAGCCTTATAAATACATTACCAACAGATACAAAGATAAACGTGACCCATTATCTATTTTTTACTTCAACATGAGTTTCCTTTGACATCGCGGACCCTGCTTTGCGTCCATTTGAGGCAACCGACTTTCAAGTAATTGAAGCAATGTCTGTCGTTGATGAGTTTATGGACCACATGCACAAATATCCTCGAGTTCATGCTTTATTGAAAAAAGAAATATGAAAACCAACACCCGAATGTTTTCACCGTCTCTATAGAGACTCAAGGATGAATGGACATGGGGTTACTTAACTGCCTGTAATGCAATGAAAGACTGACACAGCGAAATGACAACAGCTCAGAAGGACAGAAAGACTCAAAGTCTGCACATTTATAGCGCTGTTACCAGGTGTGTAATGTCCTGCAACCTCCTTGGCAAGTCTGTTCCTCCAGTCAATCAATTTTCTGAGCTGTTTCATCCTGATTCTGAGTTCTCCTCCAAGTATTTTGGAGGCACTGCAGATAAAATCCCACCTTGCGTACCCAGACGTATTTCATTTTCTCTTTCGCTTTACTCTGGTAGATATACGAGATATCTCGTATATGCATGTTCTATCCACCTATCTGGCCTTTTGAGCTGCTGCCATTTCCGTGTGTCCGTATCAGTGCGCTCCTGACAGTAACACTGGTGTCCACCCTTGAGAAGAGCCGGCGGAGGCGTTCGGATGTTGCTTTTCAGTTATCTAGCGTCTCAATAGAGCAATGCTTTACACACTTTAGACAATCAGGATTGAGGACAAGTGCTGGGATTGATAAAATTCACATGAATGAATTGAAAACCCTGTCCTACCCTTGATGTTCTATCATTCTCTCCGTACAGCCGTGGGGACAGCGTGTCTCATGATACAGCCACCGACGCCATCTTTCTGGACGAAGGAAATCCTACGTTGCTGATTACAGTCTGTCGTGATCACAAGCTCCGTGTTTGGAACGTTGAGAGAAGAGAATTGGCCATGGTTTTCGATCTCTTGGATTGCTTGGAGAACAGGACAGATGCTCGAAATCTTCAAATGAAAAGTGAGTATTGCTTGCATGTCCTGATATAAATGTGTCCTATCCATTGGCGGTTCGGCATATTTAGACCACCTGACATTCACAGGGCTTATTATTTCCATTATTAGGCTACTCTGACTGTTCTTCCAAGGAACATATCATGGAAAAGTTTGACATCTCTTGTCAGTAGCTTGTTATACCGGTATAAGTTGCTGTTATTGAAAAAACAGCAACCAGTACGATTATGGAAGAAATTGTAAAAGAGGGGCTTTTAGAACGTGAAGGATTCCTTGCCGATTATGGATTTGGGACCCGCGTCTCCATATTTTTGGTGGCCCATTCCACTTTGACTTCTCCGGTTTACATTTTTGCCCTGTGCTTAGTTTCAGCGCGTTTTCAAACATCCTCAAAGATTGTTGGATTTAGAGAATGTTTGTCATTCAGGTACCTTGATTTTGAAAACTTTTGATTCTGTATGATTTTCCAGGTGTACCGGACGTGCGTACAGAATGTTTTGGGTTCTGTCGAACTGCAAGGAAAACGCGATTGTTGAATAATTGTTTAAGTCATCACAGAAACTTGTTTGTCATCCCTAAATATTTCATGATATGAATTCTACTAATCAACGCATTTTCTTAATTCATTGTTTCGTTGGATGTCTTTCAACAAGTTTGAATAGACGATGGCATGGGTGTCAGTAACAGGGTTGGCATTCTATGGGCAAAATGGGAGGGTAAGTAAGATGAGTTATTTCAAATTTAGCTGAATTATGAAGTGAGGCGCAAATATCATTTTCGTGATATTTTCAACCATAGGCGGGCAAGATATTTTCCTTAAATGTGATATGATCCCCTTCATGATTCACTCGATATAAATGCTGCTAAATTGCGATATGATGTATTTCTAATATCCGATCAGTCAATGAATTTGCACGGAAATCGTTTTTTGTTAGGATAGCCCTGCCTCTATTGATGATCTGATAGCAATCACACATTACGTAAAACATAGAACGTCTATAATCAATTATATTGAGCCATATTTCTAGTTTTACTTAGATGAATTCATGCCTTCAAATTGGCTCTAAGTTACTTTTCCTCCGCCAGGAACCGACTGCCTCTAAGAGACCATTCATGCTGGCAATGCATGACTAGGTCTATTCAATCTTCGTCTACCGATACTGTGCGATTGCCAATGTCTTCAATGACATCGAAACCCATGGGTCTTTACGTTAATCGGACTGATGGTTGCGAAGTATTTGCATGAGTGTAACAATATTATAACCAATCATGAATTTGAGCCTCAAATTTAGCTTAGGCCTACGTAGTCGGCTTTCTAGACATCGCTGCCTCTATTATATCAACCGGCAACGTCACAATTTATTGCTGCAAGGGTCTATTTCGTCGCATTACTTTTTGCGTTATTACCACATTTTCTCTAATATAACCCATGGGTTTAATGTTTTCATGCAATTTTAGTGAGTGTGAACAAATTTTCGATTTTGCTATTCAACTGTGTAAATTTTTTCATTGATTAAATTAGGACATTGTTTACGTTGATGATACGAAAGGTAAGAAGTCAAGCAGATGCATGATTGCGATAGTAACGAACTCAAGGCGCAAGATTTGCAAGAAGTATAACTAGTAGCTCATGTCGAGTGATGATGTACTATTGGCCAGATGGTTCATATAGTGATCGTTTTATGCGGACTTACATGTACATATACATTAATAGAGCTGAGTGATATTTGATTCTGTGATAGAACTGTGAGAGTTTGTAAGAACTGTGCTAAAGACAACAATAGGCATATGTTTGAATTACCAGTTAGTACTGGGGTAATAGAATATAGAATTATGATCTGTGTTATGTTGATTATCTAGAAATCAAGAGCATATAGCTCGGTCTTTTGATGAACAATATCAATGATGGCCATTGTTAGACTTTAAAAACGTCCGACTTAATCACATTCCATTGACAGCGAGAAAATACTATAATTCACATCATTCTGTGTTCATGTTCCATCGATATCCTGGTTGCTTGGAAACCGGTGATCCGAGTGACGAAGATCTTATTGTGATGTTTACATTAGAAGTAATCATATCCCATGGATGTGAAAAATTGAATATATCAATCTGGAATAATGGTCAAGTTAAAGGAAATTCCACACGTGGTGCTTAGTGATTTTTTATCTTCTTCGCACAGCTCCCCCTTTCCTTCATCAATAGCCATTATAACTGTACATGCACATCGTAGTATCTTGAGAGATAGCTACAAATCCCATTTCCAAGATCTCATCTTGTAATCGAATGTTTTTACAAAGATGGGTGAGGTTTTTCCAGTCCTGTTCATCAGCTAGGTTGTGCGACAGAAAATTTGTTTAGACTGGCGAAGAGCAACTCATGAAACTGCAACTGGTAGAAGTGAAAGGGGGTGTCGTCTGGTCCCCCATAGTTGGAAGAGAAATCTTATCTACATCATCGATTATATCATTTCATGCAACTGTGGAATGTAATTTTGTATCAAATTGATAATTTTGAAAGAAAATCTTTCTCATTTCATGTACGCTTTTGTAACTTAAAGTATTTGTTGTTGTTTTCAAACTTTTGGCTCACTGGAGGTCATTTCATGTTTTTCACAGATCAAGGTCACAGTTTACGACGATCGCGCGGCATCTCAACCAGCATCGGTGTACATCTTAATTTCGATGACCAGAGTTACGTAAGTGTTCACCCGGAGGTCAAGCTTGTCATCCTTTGATATCTACAAGTAGTCTTCCTTGTAAATTTTTGTCATGCGCTCACCGAATGTTGTACACTTGTGAGGCAATAAAGAATATTATCTTATCATGTTCCTCTCTCCTCAGATCATCGTGCTAGCCGTGAATGAACAGGCTGAAGATATCCAATCTTGTCTGGTTCCTGTCCGGAGGCTGGTTTGTGATATCCGTCACGATTTTGTGGACTGGGCACTTCTGCCATCATCTGATGCCATCTGGATGCTTCGTCAGTCAGAGGAAGGCTTCTCATTGGTCTGTAGAAGCATCAAAGAAGCCGGGAGTCCCGCAGGGGGCAGCCTTAGTCCTGCACTTTTCCTTCACGACATCATGTGGCCTGAGGAGGATGTCCAGCTACTATCTGGATCACAGGACCCACAAGAAGCGGCATTGGACGCTGTCTTCACATCAGGGCGCTTTTCCCCACTTGCTATCAACAAAGCGATGACTGCGCTTCGAGACGAAAATTACGTCAACGAGGACGGATCGGAGACTCTACCCGAGGAGATAGTGCGATTGGTGGAGAACAAGGTAAGACACGATGCGAGAGCACAGACAGGTTGGAAACGTGATATAATGAATCATGTGATGACCAACATAGCATTAAAATGTTGGGGCGCCAATTGGCTGGTTTCTCTCAGTCTTTCAAAGAATCAGGGTATTCTGATGATAAGTGATGACCAACATGCCATTGAGATGTCAGATAATAAGATCAGAGACTAAGATTCCGTCTCCTTCCTTGTACTAACGGTTATCAACGACTTTTCATGGAAGCTGTACATCCAGTCCATCAGTAAGCAGGCAGCTGAACGTATTAGTAGACTATATCGTAGCAGCAGCTATCTTCCACCACAAACTGACTCTCTGCTATCTTAATGATCTAGGTTCTGTCTGGTCATTGCTGTCAGGTAGATTTTTTTCAGACGAAGATGTGCTTGTAATCCGCTACTGTAATGTGTTTGGTCAATTCTTTTGTAGTTTAAGATGAATTCAACATGTTACTAATCTATGATTTAGTAGTAGTATTGAATGAGAGTATAATCTGATTTAAGGAGACAGTTTCCTTGATTTCAGATCGCGGATGCCATGGCTGAAGCATCGCAGGATCTCACTTGTGGATCGATTGGAGAAGAGGAGGTTCGCAGCGCTCATTGGACTTCCTTCTTTATCTCAGTCCTGCAGTATCATCGCAGCTTGGTGGCTCGGCCGGTAGGCCTGCTTGTGGATCCCAACTCCGGCATGGTGGGCCTCATCCGCCGGGCTGGTCTCTCCCTCTTCAGGCCAGCGGACCCATCTGAGCTGGTTGTCTACCTGCCGACTCAGCTCCTCCCCGGAGCTCTCCATGATTCCACGCCGCTGGTGAAGGAATGTCGACTCCTCCTCCATCTCATCGGCTCTCAAGGCATGAGACAACTGATTGACCGGCTCGAGATGACTAACGCGGAGCCTGCAGCTCTATGCGAGCCATTACTGAAAGATTTTCTCAATCCCGAGTAGTGAGTCAGCTGATTGGAACCATACTGGTCACGATAGGGGTTCAAAAACATGTCAAAAAGGCTATGAGTTATCAATCAGACAGCATAGAATGATGATTCATGTTGATGAATCATGGGAATGATCATCATATTTAGAATGATCATGGGATTTACGTTGAGATTTCCGGTTCACAATAATTAATTAATTTGCATGTCATGATAATGTATTTGGACATGGCACTACAATTTACACAATGAAAAGTAACGCAGCTGTTCTATAAAAAACATAAATCAAAATAACTGACGAATTGTACTGTATGAAAGAGCAGCCATTTCAAGATGTCTTGGATTTCCCTCTCTTGCTTTTATTCCCTTGTCGACTCGTCATTCTAAATAAAGTACAAAGGATGAGAAGCTTTCTTCAGGACACAATCTTCAGAAGCTGTCAAGTGACACAGTACTTTCTTCGCTAAACTCTTACCTAGGCCATCACGAAACTCAATGAATTTCTTTTTGCGAGGTAGGTCAAATCTTCTGCACAAACGATCTTCTAACTTGATTGGATTTATCATTTTTTGATGCTATACCTGGCAGGGAATCCGTAGCTCGCAATTGATCTTATCATGGTGTAGTATACACTCCATAGCACGGTCTTGGGTGCTTTCACTTGACGCAGAGGATACAACGTATAGACTGTCTTGCGAAGGAATGCACGCATCATCATAGGATTTGAAAAATCATGCCGAGCCTTGAAACATGTTTCTGCTCAGGAATTTTTCAAATAATGACAATCGATGTAGGATTAAACTTATGCAAACAAATAGTTAAAATGTTAACAAAGTCGGACGTCCGAGGAAACATGGAGCGATAACATCAAAGTAGACCTTCGAGCGCTCGGGCTCTGTATGGAAGATGCAAGCCACCGAGCGATGTGGAGAACTTCCATACAAACAAACCTTCATACCCATCATGGATGGAATAATAGACGTTAAATGGTAGAAGTAGAAGTAAATCATAAATAGGGACTCTGATAATATTCCCAGATTTTATGAGTGTTTCTTAAGTGTTAACAGCATGGGTAGATTTGTGTTTTTGTGCAATGATGCTCATTACCTAACATAAACACATCAACGTAAGGCACGAGCACCGCAGGTTGTAGTTTGCGATCATAGAAATAGATTGTTTATCTGAAGTTGACTAGAATGGAAACTGACTCATGATCACGGCGTATCCGGGAGAACTAAGTTGGGACATGAATGACCAATGAAAAGCTTAGAATTGTACATATGACTGATTCTAACCCAATGAAACAGCCGTTGACAAGTGTATCTAAGCAAAAATGCACGCGATTTATGTGCAGCTATTGTGTATTGCATGAGGATTCATTTCCATTCTAGAGATCTTGGTACTTACTGCTATCAATTTCTGTTTACGATGGATCAGCTTTCTGAAATCAATTGAATAGTTGAATTAATAGGAACAGAGATGATAGTTTAGTGCAGTGCATTTTTGAAAGCCTGTAAGGATGGTGATAGAACTGAGCTTTATTCAAATTGCTTCAAAACAATGCTTTCACATATGATGATTAGTATGCTGAACATGGGTCATGTGCTCTATTGTAAACATGCTTTTAAAACATCACATTTTTAACCTCTTAAGACTCGATGTTTTGCGGGCACGGCACTCACGCATCAGGTGACTATTCTCCCGAAGAACCCTTAACGTGAAATTAAGGAGAACAAACTGCGCATGGCTGGGCACGGTACTCACGCATCAGCTGACTATACTCCCGAAGAACCCTTAACGTGAAATTAAGGAGAACAAACTGCGCATGGCTGGGCACGGTACTCACGCATCAGCTGACTATACTCCCGAAGAACCCGTAACATGAAATTAAGGAGAACAAACTGCGCATGATCCCACAAATCCAAGCCTTGTCACCATTCCATGTTGTTAGACAGAAGATTTTAAGAGATCCTTCTTTCATATGACAGCAAGGCTGTGGAATAGACTTCCTTTGGAGGTATTCCCAACATCTGGCAGTGTTGAAGCATTCAAGAAAGCAAACTTCCACTAACTTTTATAGGGAGTTGGTAATTTGAAGTGTTCCTTGTCTTATGTACTTCTAACATGCTGTCTTGACTTTTAATGTTGGCTTTTTCGTTTTCCGCGTTTATGGCCATGCAATTATTAGTTCTTACTCCCTATCTCTTCTGCTAAGGGACACCTAGGGTGTACTCGTCCTCTTCCCCAAAGATTTGATTTAAAAACACAAAAATGGCAAAAACGATTTTCTTTAAACCCTAATCATGTACAGCCTTCATACCATAGTAAAGATGACGTTCAATATCAACACCTTGCTCCCTTGCAGTGCTGTGGAGATGATGAAGAGGGTGACGGTGATCGCAGACTTGTCAAGCGCCTTCATGAGGTTGGTGGAGATAGCGGAGGATCTGCATGACGCGGAAGAATTTTCCGAAGGAAGCGATGGTAGGTCACAGAAGCTTTTTTCGAAGAGATTTATTGGTTTCCTGAATAATGTCGAAGATGAATAGCTCGCCATATTATGCAATGAAAGATAAACTTCAGGCTAAAAGATCATCGATGATAATTTATTGATTTTAAAGTTCTTGTTAATCTTGATTTAATAACTTCTGGTCCGAGGTAAAAAAATCAACTTCTCGGCACTCTAGTGGAAGAAGCAAACAAACAGATTTTTGGTGAGACAAGATGATTGATTCTCCTTGACTCTTCGCCAATGCCGTCCTTGTTAATAGCATAATGGAGATGTTATTTGCACTGTGACATTTCCTGTATAGCGAAAACTAGACAGCAGAAAGAATGAATATGAATATGAAAGAAATATATGAATTATTTATATGTGCTGTTTAGATCCTGCACACTATTTATTTTGTTTTTTGAAAATTGATGGAGAAGACTCAAGGTTTTGATTTAATAATTTGATTGATTAATATTATAATTCAAAAATTGTCACGAATCGGCATTCATCAGTAGACAGAAACGTGAAACTTTATTTTACATTAATGGCATGAATTCAATTTTCTCATCAGCGTAGGAAATAAGAGAATAGAAAAGTAATCTAAGAAAATGTATAAAACTGTGCTAACAATGACTAGAAAATAATGCAGGGATGGAAGAAGCACGTCACATATAGGATTAGGTTTTATCTTAACGTATTACTGCGATTTTAAGCGCATGCGCTTATAAGCGAAAGTTGTTTGTTTTCATTGTGATACAGATGTTCATTTTGTTCGCTTATAAGCGGATGCGCTAATATCTGAATGTAGGAGCACCCGTGTCAAAATGATTTTCTCGTTTCTCCCTGTAGCTTATATGATCATAGGGACCTCCATGTGAAGCATCATAATGAAATTTGGCCATTAATTTTTCGGCAAACAGCAATGTTCATTTCACATGTTGAATTCCGATTCCAATTGCAACATTCACTTCGTTTTTAGGTATTGTATTTAGAGGCAGATAATTAGCCGCCACTAATTACGACATGAAGTACCAAATCAAATCATCTTTATTTGCTTCACAAGTGCGGTGAGCGCATTACAATAAGTCAAATATGTATGAAATTTAAAGAGAGATAAAATCATGCAAAAAATGAGAACTACGGACAATACTTGATAAACGAATTAGCAAAACGTTTCGTCTTAGTCTTAGGTCGTCTTAAACTGCATTGTTGTCTAGACACACGTTGACGATCAATAAAAAATTGACAAAGAGGATGCGTTGCATGACAAGTCACTTCTCGAAGTAAATTTTTACAAAGACGATCACCAAAGGTAAACAGGGATTTACTATATACATCACCAATGATGCGAAAGATTCGTTTTTCAACCCGCAGAAGACGCTCTCGCAAATAGTCCGTTGCGTTACAAAAAGTAGGATGTGCGTAAAGTAAAATTGGACGAATAGAACTCATATACGCCATAAATAATATATCAGTCGGACAATTAGCTCTTTTTAAATGCAGAATAAGATAAATCCGTTTAGAGGCCTTCTTAACAAGATGGTCTGCATGCAAATTCCATTTCATGTCTGAAGTGAATATACAGCCCAAAATGTTTTTACAATTAACATTCTCTAAATGAATATTATCACAAATGCGAACTGGTTCAACAACCAAATACTTTTTAGTTATAATGTTCATGACACTGCATTTAGAAAAATTTAGACCCGTGTTTGTTTGACCATTGCATCACATTGTTCATTTCGAGCTGCAAAGAGTCATCCGACGTATCTCTGATGAAATGCAGAAATGTTAAATCATCAGCATATTTCTGAGGTATTGAATTGGAACACACTACACAATGAATTCATGACCAGACAAAGTAGAACAGGGCCAATAACACTCCCTTGGGCGACCCCACTTGTTGCATGAGCCCAAGATGATTCAGCACTTCTAAGAATAACTCTTTGCTGTCGACGCGATAAGTAACTTTGAATCCAGCGAATCAGTTCAACTGGAATTCGAAGGTCTATGCAGGAATTGACAAGGAAGCATGTTTTAGTTTGTCGAAGGCTTTGGATAGATCCAAAGTTGCCATACAAACACCACCTGATTGTTGGTCAAGATGTCCCAGGACATGTAGATGAGTCACAGTCAAAGCATTGCTAGTTCCTTTCCCAAACCCAGGTAAGTACGCATATTGGTTTGGAGAAACTTTGTCTTTCACGTAATGTAGTAACCACTTTCGACAAACCAATCGTTCAAGTATTTTGGACAAGATTGGCAACTTTGAGATTGGCCGATAATTATCAGTTAGTTCACGAGGATGACTGCACTTGGGGATCGGTGTAACAAGAGTACGCTTTAAACAATCCGATACGAAAGAGTTTTCTAGACTTCGATTAAGTAGAAGTACAACCGCTGAAGCAAGAGAGGAGGAACAATTACGAAATATCCAGTAGGGAAGATTGTCTGACCCCGTAGATTTCCTTTTCAAATGTCGAAGTTGATATTCGACTTCATCCATCGGTACTTCTAAGTTCATATGGGGTAAATCATCAGGAAAGTTTGTACATCCATTATAGATTTCATCATGAAAATTCGATTTGAAATATTGATTGAAATCTTCACATACAAAGGTAGAACGATTGTCTTCGTTCTGATTTACTCTGCCAACATTCTTTATAGCTTTCCATAGCTCCCGAGAATCACCATTTTTCACCGCTTTCTTGATTAAATTGGTTGAGCCTAACCTGCGGTAGATCATAAAGAAAAATAATAATACTATAGGCCTAACTAAAAACTGAAAGAAAAAAATATAACTTACTACTGCGTATTAAACAAAATTATAAATCTAACAACTTACTTATGACATTAGCGTCTAAAAAGGAGTGATCATAGACATGACACTTGTGTGTCTGCTTATATACTTCAAACTTTGTAACTTATCTAAATCCCAATCTGGTATCAGTCAAATACAATTACAAACAGACCTGTCATTTCTAATGCGGATAACTGGTCAACCACGTGTGGTGTTACGCAGATGCTTCAATCGAAGTGAGAAGATGAAGCTGAAGATAATGAACAGTAAATAATTTGATCCCTCCAAAGGACCGATCTGGCTTACCCACAGGTTACATGAAGTGCAACTAAAACAGATCATTGATATATGCTGTGATAAAGTTGATGAGGACAAAAGCAATAGAGGTCATCAGCAGGAACTTGAGCAAGATTCACGTTTCGGCCCCTTAATTCCTGTACGTTCAAACTCGCTCAAGCGGTAGTCGGACTGAAGATTTTTGGTTTGGCGTATCACTTGTTCACGCAATCTCTTATACTTGCCAAACTGTTTGTTGGAATAAGCGCGGTCTCTTTCATTTATCAAGATCTTTAAAGATAATTGCATCCAAGGTTCCTCGACGTTACGGACACGAGCCACTTTTTCGGGGAAAAATGATCAAATACGGCAAAAAGAGAATTCATGAAAATTCAAACGCATTGCTTAAATCTTCGATATTGCTTATTGCACTCAACCAATCAATAGAATCAATGACTTGGAAGAAATCGATTTTACGTTTATTGGTAAATTTCCTTGCTTTCACTTTGGTGTAGGATTGAGAAATTTGGGGGACTGGTCGCAACAGTATAGTACTGTGATCTGAACGTCCTACCGGAGTTAAGGAAACAGGCGGTTCGTAGCAGTTACAGTTTGAAAACATTTGATCCAAAGTTTGGGATACCAGTAGCCTATAATGTAATCTTACTGTGAAATGGTGAAGATAAATGTTGATGTGTTTGATTAAATAATGGGTTAAAACATGGTTTAGTAGATAATTACCGGTATTAATGCTTGATTATTTCCAACATGTTTTATTTTACTTTGATGAAATGAGTAATGTTAAGATTTACATGGATTAGTAGAACTTTTAGATTATATTATAGGTTAGCTTAATTTTTAAGATGCACATAGATATAGGCATATTTAAGCTAATTGCCATGAAATTTTGCTACCAAGTTAAACAAAAATAATTTTGAGACTGAATTACTTTTTTCCGGATATAGGCGATTTTGTCAGCAGAAGAGTGCTATTTCATCAACATTACAAGGAAATTTCTATTCAGTCCAGTTGGCCGCGGACTAGCTGACTGTCAAATTCTGTGGGGCTGATTGTCGGCAATTGAAATGTTTTACTTCTTAACTGTCTATATATATATATATATATATATATATATATATATATATATATATATATATTATAGAAAAAATATCAAAAAATGTTAATCGCATATTTCAGGAAAAATATTTCTGACATCGATGTCTCCTTATTTCACGTGCTTTCTCTCCTCTCTTACAGTTGACGCTCAATTGGAGGCGTTCTCGCACCCGGAGCGCTTCCTATTCGCCTCACCGTTGGCAGTGGAAACGTTGTCACGTTCGGCAGATACTATCCTAACCGCTCGCCTTCAACTCTCACTCGCGCTTCTCCTTCTCCATCACCTCATCACCACCTCCAAGCCCGTCAACTCTTCTGTAGTGGCCAAGATTGATGGTCCTCTGCATCAGCGTATTGTCAACCTCGTCCATAACTTGGTATTGATGCGCTGGCTAGGATCAGTTCATCTGTGCCAACCATCGACTCATGCCATGTGAGAGATACTTTTATTCTAAGACTTAATTATTCTGATATTTCATGTTACTCCCCAAATCGAATGTATTTGGATAGTAGTATTATATTATTGATCATCTTTTTGAAAGAATGAAATGTACTTTCAGTGAGCGCATCGCGTGTCAACTGCCATTGCTGAACGCCAATCCAGCGATAGTCTCGCATACTGATTCGCGGAGGACGCTGTTGGATCTCTTCTACGAAACTGTTGCGGGAGAGAACTTGCGGCGTCGGCTAAGGCAGACTGGATTGTTGGATATGTCTCCGACTGATGAGCGCAAGCGACTGTGGACGGATATATTGCCCGTCGCAGTCACCTTTCTCCAGGCTGCTGTCTGTCCGACTTCGCCTCTCCAAGTCCTCAACGTTGCACAGTTCCTTTTGTCCCGAGGGCAAATCCCACTCCTCCTCAAGATGGTGCGACTGTTGGAGAATTGGTGGGAACTCGACAGTGTCCTGTTGCAGCATGTCACAGGTGTCGCTCTCCTCAACACTGGGTAAGTAGTAGTATTTCTCAACGTATCTATGAACTCCAAATGCTTACAAATGCGTCTGAAGCGACAGTGATGTCTTCACTTCCATATAGCAGCTAGGTTTGGAATGACCCACGGCTTCCACCATACGCGAAATTCATGTATGTATCCGAACTGCACGTGATTTTCTGGAAACGAAGCATTTCCATCATTCAAAGTGTAAAATGTCAAATATTTACCTTTTTACCTTAATATTTACCTTAAATTTCAAATATTGGCCTCGTGAGAACGAGCTTGTATGGAATCGCCATACATGAATCCATTCTCAGTGGTCGGGGACGAATACGTGCCTGGGCACGACTTCGTCGGAGGTGGGCACGAATGCACGAAAATTGAACCTCCTGAAATTTGTGCCCATCTTTTTATGAGAATACCTGAATTTTCGAACACGATCTATATCTATAGCTGTATGCTTCTCGCATTAATTCATTACATGCATCAAAACAAATTTATTCGTTGCTGATTCTGGAGATCAAATGTTTTCAAAATATGTTTGTTGGCAGTAGAAATATGTTTCAAACATGTACATGCAGAACCTACACACACACCTTCGAACATCGACAATATACATGTAGATGCTTCATTAGACCGAAACCGATTCTTCTGAGTGGAGAAAATGCCCCGAATTATCCAACTTTGTTGCGTCTTGTTTTGACTCTACGGCATGGGAATGCTGAAGTTGAAAGAGTTTTCAGCATGTTGTGACTGATGTGATGCTTCTTCTGATGTGATCACGGAGAAAAGAAAATCCTTGCTTCCAAACACTGTCTGTACGTTGTGTAAGCAAATCATACATCTCAGGGCGCAAATATGCTGCCTCTGGCTTCCCGTTAAATGACGACTTTGTAAAGATGTCTGCAGATGCTTAGACTGTCTTCATTAAAGGATCAAAAGAAGAGTCAAAACCTGAAGAAGAAAAAGGAATGGGCAGAAGATCTAGTCACGAAGACACTTCATGCTGATGCATTACAAATTGAACAGAAAATCAAACAACTAATGAAACGAAAAGTCATAGAAAGATGTCGTGACGAGGCTCTGAAAAGTCTCAAGGGTGGGGATGCAGATCTAAAGGTTCTTCTGAATAAAAAGTCGAAACTAATGGATAAGAAAAATCAGTAAGTAGACAGACTATCTCGGGAGTTCATGAAGGGAAATATCAGTGATAACATTGACGATGATAATGTTGATTTTACTAAGAAATGATTTTTGTAAGCGTCTCCACGTAATTCATGTACCAGGGTGTCGGCGCCCCCTGGAAAACACCTGAGAATGAATTTTATCCTGGAAAACTCCTGGAAATTTTGATACTAATTAAAACACTCATTGCAAGTAGTTGCAAGTCATTGCAAAGTTGTTGAAGTCACACTCCATGGTTGATGTGTTTTCTATTTTTCCAGATTTTATTCTTCATATCTCTACTTATTTGTTACAATTATAGCCTTTATTCGCATACAATTTTTTGTTTTTAGAATATTTCAGTTACTGTAATCTCCAATCATAACGTATATTCACAACATGAATGAGACTGAACTGCGTGGTATGGTTAACTATGAACTGTGGTCGAACTCCTAATCGTTGTACAGTATGGTGAATTAGTAGCTGTGAATTCCCTCACAAACGCTGCGCGGTATGTTGAACTAGAAGTTGTAAGTTCCCTCATTAACGTCGTGTGGAATGGTGGACTCTGAGTTGTAGACTCCCTCATTAACGTCGTGTGGTATGGGGAACTAGGAGCCGTAATCTAGGATTAATGCTAAATTACACACTTGATTGCTGTGTGGCAGAATCTACTGACGCAAAATGGTACTGAACATATAAACTATTTAGGCACCAGGCTTGTTCCGAATGATTCTAGGCTAATATCGAATATTTTCAAACACATTTCAAGTAGGTTTTCAATATATAGATATATTATTCCCGACACGTCGTGTGTCAATGAGCTTTCCTCGGTCAATTCTTCTCCGTGTCATTCTCTTAAACTGATTGTGATTACTCTCATGCATACGTAGCACATCAACCATTATGTTCCTCTTTCTGGCTCATGGTCTTCCACCTTCCACGGATTAACAATGCTTCAGTTCAAATAGGAGAACAAAATAGAGAAAGAGTATAGCAATAAATAACGAAACAGATATTTACACATTTATTTACAGATACTTTACAGATATTCCGTTAATGTTACATTTCATTGTCAAGTCTTATATTTTTCGTTATTTATTGTTATACTCTTTCTATATTTTGTTCTCCTCAATACGCAAGCTTTAAATTTGTTACGATCGATTATATTTTCATTTTTTTATAAATATAATGTAGCCGTCTGATGCATATGTTGGCATTTTTTATTTAGAATCACCTGCGCCTTAAAAATTCAATCAATTTCACGCCACTTTTCGAATGTTTTTCGTCAATAATATTAATTTTAAGGTGTGTAAGCTCCTGAGACACATCTTTGGGTAGATTTTCCCGGAATTTTTCTTTTAAATTTGACGCGTGCATTTGAGCAAAATTTCCTTGCAGAAAGTCTGGAAATTTTCGTTCAAATTTGACCCCCTTTTTTGTAAATTTCCCTGGAAATCCTGGAAAACACCTGGAAATTTTCATTCAAATTTGCGCGGACACCCTGATGTACGCACTAGGTCCTCCTTAAACACAGTGCATTTCTAGGCATTTCGAGTTAATGTTGGATGCACAAACCAGGAACCGCAGAGGTATACTCAGAAGGTAAGTGTTTCACGTATAAAAAGTCTGCGAAGGCTTCTTTTTCTTCTTTTTAGTTTATTTTTGTGCAGATTTTTTATGCATATTGCTTTTCTAATTCTGACGTTGCATTTCAAATGCCTTATCTTCACTCCTTCAGGCAATCCCGGAAAGGCGTGGAGATAATGAAAGAAAGTTTGGAGCTCCTCGGGCCATTATGGGATGGTGATGGCCAGGCATGTATTCCTGAGGCGATCATTGGAGCAGAAGTGTCGGAGAAGCCTCTTCAACTCGTTCGTGTCAACATTGTACTCAAGGTAAGTGGAAAGATTCAATGCACCGAATGCACTGGCCGTGTAACCTATCCCCCCGCACTTGTATCACATTTCTGCTCTAAAGCGTGTTTCCTAGGCTTTTGATTCTTACTTTTAGCACAGTATAAAACTTTGTGCCAAAATTGTCGCATCTGCCTCCTGGAAGGTAAAAATTATTACATAACTTCAAAGCTGTGCAATTTACTGCTATTTTGTATGATGTGATTACTTTCAAGATTGAGTCCACACCCACCGGAAGACAAATCGCGGTTTTTGCATCACCCTGTTCACGACATTGAGCAAATAGATGTCCTTGTTAAGTCACAGAATTTATCATGACAAGAAATAGCAATCATAAATCCTTATATTAGAGCGAGCTATCAAGGAACTCAGTGCATCACCTCAACCTCACTTGATTCATTTAATTGTAATCATTTATTTCGTCATTCTGCTGTGGTGATAATTTTAATAATGAAGGTATTCTGTTGTGAAGATGGCGGGTTGTGCTGCCAATGATGTGTTTATGATGGCTGACATTGACAAATTACTTACTGCAGGAAACAGAAATCGGAGTTGATAGGACAATTTTCACTGAACTGTGACTTTGTAGTGAGAAGATTTCTTATAATTAGTAAATGCATTAAATCAAGAACATCACGAAATAGATGCCTTATCAAAGAAGTCTTCCTCTTGCATACCTCTGGAAAGAAATTCAGTCCCTAGAATTTTGCCGCAAATTTAGGGACCACTCTAGCAACCGATTATTGATTGGCTACTCGGCAGTCACTCGAGTCAATACTCGGCTGCTCGAGTTTTCTGCTGCACGGGAAGAATTATTTCCACTCAGGATTGAGTCAGATTTCTACGATTCCTTATTTCCCTATAGGAAAACTATCGTTCTATGCGGTCACTTACAAGACATAAGAGTCCTCTTCAGGATCGGCAAGGATCTTCAGGTCAGGAGTCAGCGTGTCTGTCTAAATGGCCATATCTGCAGTCTTATTGTAAGCGTTTCATCCGGAGTGCCACAGCGATCAATCTTAGGTCCGCATCTTTTTGATATTGTATTGGGCTCACTCCGACCATTTGCAACTTCATTCATCATCTATGATAAATATGCTGATGATGTAATTGTACTATTACCGCACCGCAAGAACGATTTTGCAGACAGTCTAACTGATCATGAGATGATGAACATGACTAGCTATTGTATTTCACGTGTGCTCATACTAAACCATGGCAAAACGAAGTGCATGTTTCTATCCAGTTCCATCAAGCCTCCAGTTACATATGACTCCCTGTTGTGCAACACAATGAAAATTCTGGGAGTAGCATTTCAAGTCAATTTACAATTGGATCAGAATGTAGAGCGGATTTGTAAGCTTGCGGCTTGTTGAGTAAATGATCTTAGGATCCTCAAACATTTGTTGTCAAAGGAGGATCTAATTACCGTGTACAAAGTGTATATTTTAAGCATCTTGAAATATAACTCTCCACTATTAGTTGGTATCAGCAGGAAAGGAAGTCAACAAGAGAGCTCACTATGTTATTTGTGGAAAGAACTCTACTTGCTCATCATTTTCTCCTTTATCTGACAGACTTGAGGCTAGAGCCATGAAGGAGTTCAAGGCTCTTTTAAGATCTGACAGTACTTTACACTTTCTTTGTCCTCAGAAAATGATCTATTCCGGCCACCTACGGGTTTCACTGGTGAAGTCTTAACTAAAGGCGCGTTTACACGTGAAACTTAATTGCGTACACTTTGTTACTGCCATCTTCAAATAGATTGCAGAGGCCGTTTACACTTGACACTTTTAGTCGACACTTATTTCTTCACGATGCCATCGAGAAAGTGGATGGCTACAGCAGTTATAGCATGCATTTTAACGAGAAAAGAATGCGCTAACAGCGTATGTGGGTTCGTGATTGGATTATGAGAGAACAGCTTTGATTTTGCAATACGATTATGCTCGAATTACGAGATCAGGATCCATGCCAGTAGCAATTTTTACTGAACCGCTTTAATTGTTGTCTATTTTGAATTTCGCGGCAATCTTCCCCCATGCGTCGGCCTTATCATTCTTTCTCGATATTCGTGATTGTGTACGTTCCACAAACAGGGATACTGTTCGCATTCATCAATCAGGTCATCGGTTAACGTCCTTGCCATTCAATTTTCGTTTGTGGCATTTCGTTGTCAGGCATTGATGAACCAGCGATCATCGTTGTACTAACTTTTACTGAATGTTCTATAAATTTATCGATGTCCATATAACAACCAAACAATCAAAGATTCATTTTATTCGAGAAAGATGAGTCCCACCAGCTGATGCTTTTATCTATTGCGCAGTTGCCAAGCGCCTTGCACCGATACACGACTGTAAATTCGATGATTAAATTCCCATGCAAAAGTAAACAGATATAAGTCTTATCTTGTGATGAGATATTCCAGATCAAACAACGCTAGATGCTCCCACAAGCAGGTAGAGCTTCTTGTACAAGGATATTCAGGGAAAAATCTATCCTAGTAAAATGAAGCTGAAATTGATGTTAACTGTAAACACAATGGTACCCAGTAGCAATGCAGAAAATTGGTGAATTATATGCGAGTATATCAGCACATCATTAGTAATTTAGTGACTGGTGATAATGAAAATATCAAGAACAAATCCAGTCTCCAAGAAGTCAGGTCGCTGTGTTCCGATCACAGTCGTATGATTGTCAGCTAAAAGTTGCGCCTCGTTCAACTTTATTGACACTGTGGCAGACACTTTTCAGAAAGTGTCAGGAGCCGTTTACACTTGCAATATTTTCACTGACACTCGGCTGCAGCAACTTCTAAAAAATGTCAGCAACTTAGTGTGAGACGAGAGTGTCAGGAGCCGTTTACACTTGCAATTTAAGTGGCAGTAATAAAGTTTCATGTGGAAACGCACCTTAAGAGCCTGCTCTTACATTCCTCATTGTACAAATTTGTGTAACAAACTATGCACCAAATCGATTGTTTAGATGTATATTTAAATTTGACTTAGTTCCTTTTACTTGACTCACTTGTGTCATATTTGATTTTCAATCTATCTGAATAAAGTTATTATTATTATGGAGATGCGGGTTTGTACGACTGATAATGCAGCCTGGCATGACATTGTAGCTTTTTTGCCCCGCTGATCAGACTCAAGAATTAACGTGCGAGTTGAGTTCTACTAAGCACAAGTATGTTGACACCTTATATGTGAAGAAGCGTTGAATAGCCATGACAGCTATTTCCTCAGCGTTGAATAGCCATGACAGCTATTTCCTCAGCGTTGAATAGCCATGACAGCTATTTCCTCAGCGTTGAATAGCCATGACAGCTATTTCCTCAGCGTTGAATAGCCATGACAGCTATTTTCTCAGCGTTGAATGGCCATGACAGCTATTTCCTCAGCGTTGAATAGCCATGACAGCTATTTCCTCAGCGTTGAATAGCCATGACAGCTATTTCCTCAGCGTTGAATAGCCATGACAGCTATTTCCTCAGCGTTGAATAGCCATGACAGCTATTTCCTCAGCGTTGAATGGCCATGACAGCTATTTCCTCAGCGTTGAAATAGCCATGACAGCTATTTCCTCAGCGTTGAATGGCCATGACAGCTATTTCCTCAGCGTTGAATGGCCATGACAGCTATTTCCTCAGCGTTGAATGGCCATGACAGCTATTTCCTCAGCGTTGAATATCCATGACAGCTATTTCCTCAGCGTTGAATAGCCATGACAGCTATTTTCTCAGCGTTGAAATAGCCATGACAGCTATTTCCTCAGCGTTGAAATAGCCATGACAGCTATTTCCTCAGCGTTGAATAGCCATGACAGCTATTTCCTCAGCGTTGAATAGCCATGACAGCTATTTCCTCAGCGTTGAATAGCCATGACAGCTATTTCCTCAGCGTTGAATAGCCATGACAGCTATTTCCTCAGCGTTGAATAGCCATGACAGCTATTTCCTCAGCGTTGAATAGCCATGACAGCTATTTCCTCAGCGTTGAAATAGCCATGACAGCTATTTCCTCAGCGTTGAATAGCCATGACAGCTATTTCCTCAGCGTTGAAATAGCCATGACAGCTATTTCCTCAGCGTTGAAATAGCCATGACAGCTATTTCCTCAGCGTTGAATAGCCATGACAGCTATTTCCTCAGCGTTGAATGGCCATGACAGCTATTTCCTCAGCGTTGAATATCCATGACAGCTATTTCCTCAGCGTTGAATATCCATGACAGCTATTTCCTCAGCGTTGAATAGCCATGACAGCTATTTCCTCAGCGTTGAATAGCCATGACAGCTATTTCCTCAGCGTTGAATGGCCATGACAGCTATTTCCTCAGCGTTGAATAGCCATGACAGCTATTTCCTCAGCGTTGAATAGCCATGACAGCTATTTCCTCAGCGTTGAATAGCCATGACAGCTATTTCCTCAGCGTTCAAATAGCCATGACAGCTATTTCCTCAGCGTTCAAATAGCCATGACAGCTATTTCCTCAGCGTTGAATAGCCATGACAGCTATTTCCTCAGCGTTGAATAGCCATGACAGCTATTTCCTCGACGTTGAATAGCAATGACAGCTATTTACTCAGCGTTGAATAGCCAAGAGAGCTATTTCGCCACTACTGGTCTTTTGTGAATCTTGAGTTCTCAGTTGTTATTCTGCTGCTTTCACATTCTCTCACCGGAAATAAATTGTTTCTTCCTGTAGATGATGCGCACGCTGGAGATGCTGGAAGAGCCGGTGTTGGTCGTCTCCTTGGCTCGCAGTGCTCTGGAGTGGCTGAATCAGACGAATGCTCCGTCGATGGATGAGATGGATGAGGACGAGGAGGATGAGGAGAAGTTGATGAAGCGAGACGATGATGAGGAGAGTGTGGAGCTCACCGCCGTCCTATACACCGCCATCTTCAAACACGAGCTTGCCCTCGGCCGCAGTGAGGCCGCTATCACCGCTCTGCAGGAGAATCCGGACCCTTCACGACGTCGGGATTGTCTCCGGGAGTTCGTCGTGAGAATGTGCGAGCGAGACGAAGCGGAACATGTGGTCAAAGTGAAGCTGGACAGCGAATTCACGGTGGAACTGGTCAATCTTCTTCTCTCTCGTGCTCGCAATGTGGACTTGCAGATCGCCAACTATTATCTCCTTCTCTATGCCTTCCATGTGGAGCGAGACAACTACAGAGCCGGTGAGTTCCACATGCTTCTGATGAAATGCCTCAGTCAACAGACAGCCGCTTCACAGCTGTAAAACCACTTGTACAAGGACTTATCAAGTGTGATGATCGCAAGCGAATACTTGATTAGGGACGCACCAGCCGCATACAACTTGTGCATGGCAATTTGATCTATCATTTATTTAATTCTGTTGTTAATTGCATTCACGACATGGTTTAAGATGCCTAGGTGGACAGTCGATCCCCGCTACTTGCCTTAATGTCGGCGGTCGCAACTGTGACGAGTTATTTATTCATTGATTATAATTGCCATGATGTGGTGGTGAGGGTTTGATCCTGCCAATTGACACAGTTGCATAAGTGGCTCGTAGCTCAGTTGGTTAGAGCACAGGTCTAGTCAACCTTGGTGGTAGGTTTCGAATCCTGCCAGCCACACATCTTATGCATGGCAATTTGATCTATTGTTTATTTCATTTCATTCTGTTGTTAAATGCAATTCAGTCCCGAAGTGTTTACAAGGCCTCAAGATACTCAATTTTGAGCGAATTTGGTCTTGTCATTTTGATAAGAGATACACAATTTACATGTCAAGTGAGATTTCGGCAGGTATTCATTGAATACTGCTGACATGCTGTCTGCGTTAGTGCGCCTAAGTAAGTGCCGCCTTTTCCAAACACAATGCAAATAGAATAATTGAATATTGAGTTGTGTCCTCAGTTGAAAAATTGGAACAGAACTGAATAGCTGCCATTTCATCCAATGCCAGGAATCATCAGCAGGCCTAATCTCTCAACACCGATGCAACTCACTAATTATTCTACTTTGCATTATATTTACAAAAAGCAGCATTTATTTGTTCATTTATATGATGACAGGGTTGAACAATTACTTCTGTTTTATCGCATTACGTCGTCATTCTTGCTGGTTCTCCCTCGTATCACTGATATTCACTTCATTCATTTATCATATAGGAAATCATACCTTTCGTGATATTGTTTGGAACGCACGGCCAGTTGCTGCTAGTGACTGGAAATGTCGAATATTGAGGCTACATTAGTCGAGGAAGATGAAATAACTCTGCATTCATTGCTTTAAGTGGGAAAATTGCCAATTCATAGTTTGCCAGAGAATGGATGGGCCAATATTGATGAAATTTCATTGATATACATGTAGACGCATCAATTCAATACTTGCAGATTCGTGGAGCTGATGACACTAGCATTCTTAGCCAAAACATAAAACTCTAGCCAAGTGATAAAACAAAAGTTAAATCATTGCTTGCGACTGACACTTATTGACGGTTTGCAGTATAATTTTGTAAAATTATTAATTGAATGAAGTGAATGTAGCTGAAGTTATCCAAACAATGAAAAAATTATGCCATCTTAAGTGTAACAAAAGCCTGATGCAATGGTAACAATTTCAATTTTGCGTTGTATCTTCTGCAAGTGGCCGCAGATATGATGGCCACAATTTCACATTTTCAAGTCTGCTGACCATAACTGACTACCTACGCACTACATAAACATGCTATGTATATAACCTTGCATGGCATAGATGTCATTGAAAATGTGCATCCAAATCAGCAGAATATCGCATCAGATGTTTTTGAGCAGATGTATTTCTTGCAATATTTTATTCGCCCTGCACCTTCCGCACATTCAATGAGGATAGAACTGACTAAAATTTAACTGGGTGTACAATCAGAGAGTGATGTTTAGAAAATGCTTTGCACAAATTATCTGTGTGATTATAATAACGAAAAGAAAGCCGAAGCTGCAATGTATGTTATTATTTATTAAATGTTGTTCTACCCAATATTTCGGTTGTCACAGCCAGCTTCAGGGGAAGCATAAGCCCCAGATTTAGGGATAGCAAGGGCTTATAAAGATAGCACGGTTTTCAAAAAAAATTTCTAGAAGTCTATGATAGATTTGCCAATGCATGTAGGGATCATAGCACTGGAAAGGCGGTTCCCACCTCAGCCACCAACAAACATGGTAGCTCAAACGCAAAATCAGAACAGCTAGCCATATACTCTCCAGGAAACCATTGATAGTAGCCAGTCAAAGATATATCCACATGAAAGGACACAAAACAAGCGAAAAATAAGCTATAAAAGCCGCTGGCGGCTACAATGGGAACCGCCCAAAGTGATGGCAAGAATTTAGAAATTATGAACTGATAATTAGGGCTTACAAAAGTCAATACAGTCAAAATTTGTAAGTAAGGTAATTTCTGCATAATATCCGTAGAATTGTTGTTAAAATTATCATATTCGTCTCCCAAACAAAGTTATAAAGTCAAAATACGGTCAAAATTTGTCGTTAGGTCAAAAATACAAAATATGGTCAATAAAGTCAAAATTCTACTTAAAGCATTGTCGAAACCATGCACTTGCTTGTTATTTTGTTCCCAACATGGTACAAGGAGTATAGAATAGACAGAATACACACCCTCTTTGCACAAAGCTGTGATACATCAATCAATAGAATCAACCGTCGCCCTCTAGTATGGCTGCAGGTTTATAACGGAAAGTCGACGTCATAATTTCCGAGAAATTTTACTATTACCTGATGATTTCGTCATACTGTTCGCATCACTCTGATTCACATTTGCAATGAAGCTGGTCGAGTGCGTTTTTGTCAGTCTGTGAAGCAATGCCGAAAACTGCTGTTCTGACTGTTGTAAAGTGAGATTTTTTGTATGCCAACATCCAAACGAATTCGCCGCTACACCAAAGACATTGAATTTATATTTTGATTCAATTTTATAAGAAATTTTTTTTAAAATTTATATTAATATATTGAATTATACTATTGCAAACTCTGAAGTGATAGTCAAAAATAAGAAAATATTCTTTGTTGATAGTCATCGACCTTCTGCCAAGCATTCTTCAAAACTATCGTCTTCAACTCCGAATACCGGCCACTGCAGTTTATGAGCCCAAGAGCTACAAACTTGGCTGAGGACGTTACAAGAGCATTTCTTAGCGCCGATATACCTCTTCTTCATAAACTTATCAATTTGATTAGCGTGGGTCGTTAGACACAACAAGTTTTTAGATAAATTTGTCATGGGAAAGTTTTCATCGCTATGCGGGCTTACCACATATATATTTTTAGGTCTAAATTCTGCGAGCTCTACTGATCACAGAAGAAGAAGTGATCGATAGTCTTCAGTTACTTCTTTTGAGTTGATGACAGGCCGGCGTTTTTGGATTATCATTGACTCTTTCATTCTCAAATTTGCATTGTCTCTGTCACCTTTGATAATTGAAACACAGAAATGCGTTGTTCTGCTTTATCTGTGTGATATTTCATGGTTGTCACGATCACTTTCTTCACTTACAGCCGCTGCTGTCATGTACGAGCTTGCATGCAGAATCGGACTGGAACTGCGATCTCTAGTTGCACTTCAGCATCAAGCCCGGGCTCTTCTATCCTGCCTCACAGCCCTGCGCTTGGCCAAGCCTTCATTCCAATGGCTGCCGACGCCGCCTTGTCTCAAGCCTTCTCCCAACCCGTACGTCGACTTGGAAACCATCCAGAAGGACTACTGTCTCGTGCAGGCCCGCCTTCGTCTCGCCCATCTCGACTTGGACTTAGCTCGCCTCTCAGCCGGCCCTCTTTCCATTTCCGACACTGTGCAAGCTCTGGTGAAAGCAGGCTTGTTTTCGCAGGCGCGAATCCTCTGCCTTCGCTTCCAACAACCTCTAACACCGCTGCTGGAAGGTGTGACCAGTCTCTGTCTCTCTCTGCCCTCCACTGACACTGACAAAGCTCTACTTGTGGAAGCTTTGGAAGATGTGCGACCGGGGCCGTCATATGAAGGCCTCTGCTCTCCTTCCTTGGCCTGGCTGCTGCTCAAAGCCTATCTGGAAACAGAAGGGGTGAGTGCGTATCACAGGGACAGAATTCCTGTCTGTGCTGTCCACGTTTTAGTAAGAAAGTTTTCAAGTTTCAGAACAAATTGTTTGCGTCAGTCCCCTGCAATGGACATTCTTGACAGAAACAAAAATTCAAAAGAATTTCCTATTGTTGAAAATCTTGCCGTGTGAATCCTCAAGTAATCATCATGATTATCCAAGAAGACAGTAACAGGACGTCGTCTTCTCAATTTTTCCTTTCGTTGCCTCGGTCATTATCTTAGGCCGAATATGTCAACTACCGAATTTCTATGCACATTCACCTTCCAATTGTTGTGTATTCATGCTGCAGCGCTCTTTAAAGGGGAGACATCCAGCCAGATATAACGAGACTTGTCCTAGAAAACACACATTACAGGGATCGAAAGAGCAAACGCATATTAACGCAAAAGCTTTCGGACAAAGTCTTCCATTAGTTGCAAAGCCAATGTCAGTTTCAAAGTTCAAACTTTGACTCCGAGTTCTTTTGAAAATTATTGATCCTCACTCGGGCAACTAAATCTCTGCAGGTTTTTGACAATCCTTAGAAATTTCCCTTTTCCTTAAAAATTAGGTCGACTAGTCTTATAGGATGTATCAGGGATCGAATTTTCGGTTTTTTCTGTCTTTTCCGTTTTTTGCGAAATTAGTCTAATGCAAATATTTCAAATATATGCATTTAAACCCCGGTTTTAACCGATTTTCCGTTTTTTCCTTGGGTGAATTGCGATCCCTGGGATACATCCCACTCTGTGCTAGGGTATGCCTTGTATGATCCATATATGGACCTCAATAATGTTTTCGGTATTGATTAGTATTTATGTGCATTGGACTTTAAATAATCTAATTCTATTCAAGATATATTCACTAAGGTATTGTTTAAGTATGTAAGTTAAGTAAGTAAGTTCATTTGTTTAAGTATGTATTCCGCTTCCTGGATTCTTCGAATCTCTTTAGCCATTCCTTGATTAAATTTAATTTGCTTTGTGCATTTTGAAGAAGCTTGCTTAATCCATCAAACACTGTACAACTTTTAGTTTGAGTCCTTTATTACAGAATTTTTCGCTTTTAGAAATTTGCGTCAGTTCTAGGCATCGCACGAGTGGTACCATTAGAATCTCGTCCATCTCCCCTTTCATTTGTCCTCAGATATCCTCACATTATAGTGATATAACTACGACATCTTTCTATGGTAGTACAGATGGAGTAGTTATATCACTATTATCAAACGATCAAGAAATGTCAATGAACTCTATGGACCAGTGACGATATAGACAATCTGCTAAGAACACAAACGTGGTTGGCTTTCCATGGCATCCAAAGTCCTAGTAGATAGCCTATCCAATATTGATGTCATGCATTTCCATAGAAATTAACAATACCATAGAAAGTACTATTATCTACTTCTATGTGCATTTCCTTCATTTGAATTTCAAGTGAACCGATATTTAACTGGCATTTGCATGAGGTGTAGCCTTATTATCTATACCCAAGATATCATCTAAGCTTACTTGCAATTTGGGTGCATTGTAGGGTAAAAAAATGTAGCACGGTAGCCCATTGGATTACATGTATTTTGATTCATAGAAATTCCGTTCTACATTAGAAAATGTAGAACGCATAGTTCAACATAGTGGAGATAGGAAGGGAGTTTGATAATATGCGATTAACGTTTCATGGTAGCATTTTTCTCTGTATTGTATATCCTTCCTTTCGTGGAGGATGAGTCGTCGACCTTCTGTCATGGTTGCCACCAGAAAGCTACACACACACACACACACACATGAATATATGAACCTTCTTTATACTCGGAAGTTCATTAGGCACAAAGCCTTTCTTCCATGTGGCCGAGTTGTTATATATCCCACTCTCATTCTTTTTGTGCTGAGTGTTTAGTAAGAATGCACAGTGTACCTATTTTAAGTCTTGGGTTTGACCCGACCAAGATTTGAACCAAGGTCTCTCGGGACGCAAGGCGAACACTCTACCACCAGGCCACTGCGCCGGTGGTGGTACACTGAGTACTTTTAAGAACCGGTTAATTCAGTGGTCACAATGTTATTGCATTTGTGTACCTTCGAATTGAAAGCGTCGTCAGTCTTCTTTAGGACTACTTAAATAAATTATTCAAATGACTAAAAATTGTATTTTATCAATGAGCTCTGGGATCGCATGAGAATTCTTTCACTGTAATGATCTCCTTTCAGGGCAAAGACGAGTGGCGGTGTGTGGTGGCCAAAATGTTGAGCTCTGGACATTTCCCTCCTGCCTGGTTGGTCAAAATGAGTCAGAAAAGGAACCCTGGTGCTCTCCTTCGCCTCTTCATCATCCACGACGAAGTGGAAGCGGCTGTCAACCTCTCCATTCGTCTCATCGATGAGGCAAGCTCCAAGGGTGGCGGTCCAAGTGTGGCTTGCTCGGAGCGGCGTTGGCTGCCTCATATGTGGATACAACAGTTGATGAAGGGCTTGCGCTTCGTTTCCAATCAGAACAGCCAATGCAAGAAGGTGAGAGATGTGCAAAGTGTCAATGAATAAATTTTGCAACACAGAATTACACTGTAAGAAAGATTGTGGCATGGCTTGCTAGCGCACAGGTTTTATCACAAAAAAATCCATCACTGTCAGACTCGTGGATAATTGATTTCACAAGCATTCAAGTCACAAATACATGTATTGTGGTCTCCGTGGCACAGTGGTTAGGTGCTTGTCCTAGCGATCTTTTGATCCAGGGGTCGAGCCCCGAAAGGGTCATTGGAAGTCGGCAGAAAGGGCATCCGGACCTCAGAAAAGTCTGACTATGTCAGCACCGTCCAAGGAGGTAGTGACTTTAAAATAGGGTGGGTAGTGTTTAACACGCTGAAAAAACATTTTTAGAACATGCTTTTTTAAGTAGTGATTATTAACTTTTTCAATGCTCTACCAGTGGTTCTTAGCCTTTTTGCTCAGATTCCTCCCTAAAAGTTGAAAGTATGCTTAATACTTCCCTCTAAACTAGTAGGTCTCTATTCAAGTTGAATATAGAAGATAGTAGGAACACACATTTTCAAATGCAGACTTTTTAGGCAACTAATCAGGAGGTACATATATGTATATTATAAGCATGTGCATCTAGAAAGTGTTATCATGAAAAATTGCAGCAAAAGGCTACATGTAATGACCAAAGACGATAACCGCAGTCGCAATGCTTTGTTTAAGAGTAAATCAACAGATCTTGCTCATTCAAAATGCTGCGTCGAACCTCATTCCTCCCAAATCCTTCTTCGAACGATATTCCTGCACCCCTAGCATGTTGAATTCCCCCCCCCAAGGAACCATATGGCCCCCGGTTAATAATCATGCAAGAATACAACCATAAGCCAGTTCTCAGCCATCGACTGTGAGGTGCTGGACGCCGAAAGTCGAAAATAATTTTCTGCTAAAAGTTTTGGAGAGTTTTTCATCTTTACATTAAGCTACATCAAAATGGATCACCTATCGAGTGGTCAACTATATCATGCAATCATTTGAAAGATCATGGACATGATATATTGCATGTTTTGAATCCTGCTTTAATTTTCTTGGACAAGTCAAGAGGACGATGGAACTGTGGGAGAAGTGAAAAAGTCTGCATGAAAAAACGACGCTTATAAGCATGTGATCGAAAAATGCGTTTTCTTTGCAAACAACTGAATCAGATGAACTACAACATATTACTGTATAACAATGACGATGTATTTTCTGCATCACGATCATGCTCTAAATTATTTGAGCACTTTTTCATTTCTCAATAAAATACAAAGAATCATTTCATTTACTTCATGATCAGCATTTCCATTATTTCTTAAATGCATCACTTTCATGGGATGTAGGCGGTAGGCATACATAGTCATATTATCTAAACGTGCATTGTTTCTTTAATCTTCCGCTAATGTTAATTCAATGTCAGTTATTGCCTAATGTTTAGTAAAGTCGCACTATTTATTTAGGCTACTAACGGGGCATAATACAAACATCATTAAAGTTCCCAAATTTCATTTAAAATTGAATACACATTTTCTCGAAAAACATTTAATCGAATTTTGATAAATATTAACATTTTTCATTGTACATTGTAAATGCTTAGTCTATTTATTTAACGACCAGACTACCCAGACATTTGCTTTATTCGCTTTTTCGAAAATATGCCTGATTTTTCGTTTTTATCGAGTGGCTTTCGTTTATCTTTCGTTTTTCGTTGGAACAAGAAAAAGTGCTTCTTGTACAGGCCTTTATTTGCATATTGACAACATGGCTTTATGTCATGCTGTCTTCGTCATTTAATCATGTTGTCATTATTTGCCCCTAGTCAGGTGTATTTTATACTCCTAAGTGGATCAATACAAGTGGTTGAAATAAAGAGCCGGAAATAGATATTGACGGTTTATGAAATGTCTTGCAGCGCACCTCCTCTTGGCAGTCGACCGCACATAACGCATTCTTAATTGAGGAATCCTACAACTAAGACGGTAATAGTTATTTACAAACCATATTTGATGCGCTACATGTAATTATTAACACATTCAGATGACTTTCATCATTTGATTGTTAAAACACGACAGGTCTGCAAGTTACAGGAAGATAGTTTGTTATCTAAACATGTTTCACAGTTTTTGGGTTTCAAAACCTGAGATCTGCTTGAGAGAGAAAGTTGGGATTTTGACACGCAATGAGATCTTGATTTTTGTGACCTAAGCTAGAGGTGTCCTTGGCATCACCGAAACAAACCATATAAAATTATAATACAAGTACAATTGCAAGTATGTAAAACTGCGCAGAATGACAATAGTTTTAATGAATCGAGATGTTGATAATTATATAATCTTCTTATTAATATTACTAATAACTTATAGTTATATTATATAGAAATTGGAAAATGTACCTTCATTAGCAAAAAAGTCGTGTTGTAGAAATTCCTGAAGGTAAAGTCCTGTCGTAGTACGTTGAGGCCATGGTACTTTAGATTTTACACGATTTTCTATTGATGCATGTCAAAAGTACAAGCGAGTTATATGCTGCAAGTGAATATCATCGTATTCATTAGTCAAAGAATTCGAGGCATCAATCCATGCTGGCTTGCGAGCATGGAGCTTGAATGAGGACTGATGGCGTTCTTCAATCCTTAAGTGTACGAATGCAGTGCTACTGTAACCATTGGATTGATCAGCTCTTAAAAGAACTCAATGGAGCTTTCTCGTGGCAACGAATTAAAATTGATCTGCTTTGGCCCAATATCTGGTAAAAATGGAAATCTTAAGACTTGTAACACTACTCATTCCTACTGTTAATATACTAATACCATAGATTCCAAGTACTGCCGCATACACGTTCAATACAAATGTCTAAAATACTGCACCGACCGCAGATGCTGGTAGTGGAAATAGAATAGGACAATGGTCACCATAGGTTAAGGAAACTAAAAATGGAAATCATGAAACAACAGGAAACGGATGGATAAAAAATGGAAAAGTGGAGGTAAAACATAGAGCTACGATGATACTTCTACACCGATTACAAGTGAACTAATGCTACACTATATCTGAGACTCCACATGGTGAATAATGGTCAGAGTGGATAAGTGGAAAGTGGATAATGGAGGTAAACAATAGAACTACAATGACACTCTACTACACCGAAAGCAATGAAACTATACACACTATACCTAAAACTACACATGGAAAGTACTATTTCTTCACTTGAATTTGTTATCGTCAGTTTATTAATCCGTCTATAATACTTCATGGAATCCATCATTTCTTCATTTTTTCTTCATTTGAAATAAAATACTTCGACCACTACTTCAGCTACCGATTAAGGGATATAAAACATAATACTGCAGTTCGTCAGTCATCAGCAGGTACTCGCTAGTTGTGTTTCGACCCCTAACCTGAACACTGAAACCCAGACGAGCGGGGTCCCACACATAGTGGCTGACAAAATACTGAATAGGTAATTAAATGTCTTGAAAGATATGTCGAAAAAAGATCAGTCTAACATCAGTCAAATGTCTCGTTCCCACATGTAAACTCATTCTGTCATTAAATTCATCCCATCAATAAATACAGTATGCTTTCTCCGATCCGCACATGTAAAAAAATCCTGTACATCAATCTGTGCCTCTTTCGATTCCAACAAGTAAACAGATCCTGTTCATCCTCAATTCCCATAAACATGTAATCGTACTGTGATAAATATGCAATCCGCCTTACACAAACTTCACCTCATTCGAGACTTAACAATGGAAGCTCTCTCATCTCCCTTAAGCCACGCTTAGCGCTCTGCATTCGCTCTTCACCGCCCCCCCCCATGTGATGGCTACAAGCCATTGTTAGTCGTCTATTCTCCTATGCAGCAAGGCGTTAAGGAAATTGTGAGTCGTTTGTTGGTCGCGTGCCTCACTGAAATTCAGAGAGTGAAGTGAATTGTCGAGCAGAGAAAGGACCATATTTGTAAAGCGATTCCTTATGTCTTGTGAGAGCCTTTTCTGTGTAACTCATCAAGTCATGCTGAGAATAACCTCTAGATTTCATGATATTTAGTGTCTTGTTAGTTTTGTGTACAGCGTCTTGAAACTTCGAGCATATTCTACAATATCTGACTACCTGCGACGCGAAAACATGAAGGGTCATCTGTAATGGGATCATGCTCTCCGGAAAAGTCAGTTGCACCACAGAGAAAGAGAAGTCATCTACCTTGTGATATACTGAAGTTCTCAAGCTGTTCTGTGAGATTTGTATTTCACATCAAGGGAAACTACCTCCTTATTGTTATTCCATTTCTCTCCGCCAACAAGTCAGGTGGATAAATTCTTTGAAGCAGCGAATGGAAGTGTTTATAATTGACAACACATATCGTCAATGTATCTTGATGCAGGTGATAACAAGTGTGCTAAATGATATTTCTTAGTTTTTATCAAATTTTTCATAAAAACATATTTGCAGTGTAAGAGGAATAGGTCAGCTAGGAGTGGACTAGAATTTCCTCCCATTAGAATGCCTTTAATGTGCCTGAAAACTAAATTACCGAATGTAACACAGGTCTGTGATAATAGGAAATGTATGGCTTCTTTTAACTTCTGTTAATCAAAACAGTGTTAACATTTTTTTTCATTGAGCAAAAGGACTTATCATATCCAATGCAAATAAATTTTCTATTTGAGGAGTTAAGCACCAAATCCATAATGCGAATATGTGATCTTCAATCAATTTTTGACCAAGATTCGTATATCAGGTTGAAAAATCGAAAACTTATTATGAATGAACTTGCATCAAATTTAATCTGTGTAGAAATTCTTGTGTGGACTTATGAAGTCCACAGAAACAATCGAAACCTGTTGATGGAATGAAACAATTAAAACAAAAAAATCATTTTGTTGATTTACAATGTTGATTTGAAAATTGCATTTATCAACCCAGTGATGACTGTACGTGATATTATTTTGCAGATGCTGGAACAGTTACAGTCAAAATATGATGGCTACAAGAAATTGGTCAAGCAAGCAGCTGCAGACGTTGAAAAGATGAGACGAATGACCGGAAGTGTACGCTTAGACCATTAGAGGCATTTATTTACATGATGTAATTTTTGTATTATTCATATTAAATTGATTCATATACAAACATTACTTTTCTCGTGTCACAGCAGTGCACTAAGCATTCTTGGAAAGCAAAAAAACTCAAAAAAGTGGGAGTGGAATGAACGAATCTCAAATAAATGCAGATATATGAAAATCTAATATCTAAATAAATTGCCCTACTTTAGTAGTGATAAAATAATTGATGGTATTAAAGGCGATTAATTTTTCCAGAACGGCGCATCAAACTATTTACCGCAAAATTACATATACACGCCGACATTGCCGAGCTGGCAATTGCGTCTGGCGTGGCCTGGGCCGGTCACCGGTGGGCACAGCAACGATGCTCAAACATAGCCAGGCCCCGCACTTTTTACAAAGAAGCAGTCTCACTGCATCATCAAAAGTAAAGACGCGGTTAATTTTTCTGTTCAGAAAAGTCATATAGCCAAGTATTTGGTGAACTTCACTTTGCTTTCATCTAAAAATGAAACAGATGGTTTTCATTTGTGTAATTCCTATTAAACATGCACTCTTCAGATTTAATAATCAGCTGACATAAAATCAAAGACAATGGACGAGGTCAACGGACAAATACATTATCTTCATATAAAATAATGCAATGAAGTATAATTAAAGGAATTGTATCAACAGCTTGGCACCCCGGTCCGGAAAAAATTTAGTTCGAAAAGAAATGCAATTCATTTCCGTTTGCACCATCATGTAGAGCAGGTCGCGAGGACTTGAAAAAATATAGCATGCGAAATAATCCATCGAGCTAATCAAAAGTTATTGATACTTATTGATTTTTTCTAATTTTTGCGAAATAAAACTGATTTGCTGCATTGTTAAAAAAAATGGAATCAATTTTTTTATATTAGCTTGTTTTGATCGAGCTAATCAAAGATATTTACATTTATTGATATTCTTATCGATTTTTGAGCTGTTTTATGAAAAAAATTGATTTGAGTCACTGAAATCAAAGTGCAATCCAATTTTATTCACACAAATTTGTCCAGTTCGCTCTGGAGAATACAAAAGTCAAGTTTGCTGAAAAATTGATCGAGCTAATCAAAAGTTACATTAATGATTTTTTTGCATTTTTTGATGTAGGCCTAGGCTAAGTTAATTGTTAAAGTTAAATGCAATCCAATTTTATTCATGTTGTCAAGTTTTGAGTATAAGCAGGAAAGAAGTCAGTGTAGGAATGTATTTGACGAGCTGATGTTATTGACAACTATTGAAAATTTCTTTCTTATAACTTTTAGAAAATGTTTGATTTAATGCAGCCATATTGGGAGCAAAGTCGATGATATCTAGCAATACATGCCCGTTTTTTCATGTGAGGCGTATTTGCATGAAATATTCTTTAATATTCAACCATTTATTATGAATCATTCGATCAAAAATTGCTCCTTGAGTAACATAGCCTATTTATTCATCTCACAGAAATTTTTGATGTCATGAACCAAATCAAATTTGTCGTATTTACACTGAAACCTTTGAATCGTTAACCAGTGACTATATAGTCAAAGAAAAGTAGAACACTCATCTGCATATCAAAAATGTTAATTAAGAAATCAGTTTTTAAAGCGAATTGCAATATCTGAACAATGTTAACGGAAAGATTCAAATATGCTTGCTGTTAAACTCAACCACCGATTTCAATAATGAGCCAGTGTCAATGTTTTTGACAAGTCGCTTTGCCCAGAAATTCTGGAAAACTGCGTGCACACTTTCGGAAGCTTGTTCCGAAATAAGGGCCCAAGCCAGAGTTCACTTGCTCACAAAAATCACCTACATGTGCAGTTACTATATGCACTTTTGGAGTAACACTGATGCCGAGGTCACGATGTGGACCTAGCCAGATGCTCACGAAAATTGGGATGTAGCTTCATGCCGAAGCAAGACACAACAGCTTGATGAAAATTGCGAAGGGATTACACGAAGGGTACAATCGGCAGTGGGCACATGCTGGCCAACATATCCGCGTTGCGTAAAAGTTTCATACAGTCACCACCAATGAAATCCCCACTGTGGTAGCCAGTTTTATTCAAATGCAGACTGGTTGGCCACCTTTCCACATCACTACATACCTGCAAATAAATAGACATGATTATCAAGTTTTCAGTTCAATAATAATTAGACGTACATGGTGCATTTGTCTGTAAACATGATTGACTACTCCCATTAATAGATGGAGCTCCGGAGGTGGTACTCTCTCCAAGACTTTAGTGTCGTCACTGCAATTAATGAGTGGCTCATGTTGCACACTCTTGAAAAAACGAGGGTCTGATGGTCCGACTCCTCCCTTCTCCATAGCATTTCTGCGAGATTCCAGCTCCCGAAGTCTCCTGAAGGTGCGCAATGGAGCTGTGATCCACTGGTCCCTTGGAGAGCTTTCGCAATAACAACATGGGTATGTTGATGTGCCCCGATCCCAACGATCAAGTTTGCCAACTTGAGATCGGTGCACAAGAAGGTGTGGTTGAATGGGATGTTGATGTCCTCAAATACGGTCGCCACATAGCATAGGTCTCACTTATGTTAGGAATCATCGCGAAGAGAATTATCAGACCCTTCCACCAGCCGCAGCTCCATACTGTGTTTCTGCCTCTCCCGTGGAATCACATATCGAAAGACAAATCTTAAAAAAGCCCTGACCTCCATCGACTCCAATTTTTATCAAGCATTCTGATGGATCTATCTCTCTTGCTGCAAGAATTTTATCAATAACATCATTGCAGTCTTTTGCTATGACAATTGGTCGTTCGATTATTTTGACCATAGAGCCGGTTGACTCAAAAAATACTCCATCTATTACATGGAAATGGTCCTCCATTTGTCTACCCATTTCCGCCACTTTCTCACGCGAATATGACTCAACAGACTTGCGTCCAAATCTTCTGCGTATTGTCAAAGCGATGGCGCTAACTTGATTTCCTGAAATGAAAAGTGAAAATATGTCTGTTTTGCTTTACTTTGACTTATTACTTTGCTTCTTTATTTTTTTCATTGAAAATGAATTTATCTGTTACATATGAAATTTGTAACCGAGAGAAACTTACCTGATAGGTTTGCGCCAACTTGAAGTCTGCATAATTCTTCGGAGGACATGACTTCTTCATCTGACCACGGCTCACGGAACAGAGACACCTCAAGATTCTTGCCACGTGTTGTTGCCAAGGGAATTCGGTGCAGTGACCCTTCTTGCCTGCTGCGATCCTTGAGGATTGTACTACATAACCCCAATTAAAAAGATGACGTTGAATCAACGGTGAAAAAACGATGTTCAACGAGATTTTGGTTGATAAACGGTTGATTCAACGTTGATGGATGGTTGATATCGTGACGCTTTGGCCGCTGACATAACGTTGATTCAACGTTACTTAAAAATGTTGAAGAAAGTGGGGTGATCAACGTTTTATCAACTACTTTCTGTTAATATAAAACCTTCTTTAAACTGATTTTCAACCTTACATCCTCATTACCCGTTCAACGATATAAGTAAGGAAAATATCACAATTGTTGATAGGCATATTTATTTACATTTCAATGACGTAATTTGACATGAGCAAAATGACCTAAAACTGGAATCACAAACTGCTGGGTCACTTGGAACATCCGCTGAAAATATCGGGCTTCATGCAATATGGAGTCATGCATTAAACACATAAAATCATCCTATATCCGTACCTATTATGGTGATTGAATATAAAAATGCAATTAAGTAATTTGCAGCAGAATTGAATTAATCTTGCAATGTTTTGACCGGGAATTGGTAGAATAGCTGTAGAAGAAATGTTTCATATTTGAGGTTCATAAACTCTTATGCTCTAAATTTTGCTGATCATTGCTTATATGACGATTATGTGACTTAAAACGAAAATGAAACAAGGTGAGCTACATGAAACGGAAAAACCGGGGTTTGAATGCGTAAATTTGAAATATTTAGCCTACATTAGTTTAATTTCGTAAAAAACGGAAAATTGCGATCCCTGATAACAAACCTATATAAAATGGCAGCGCAAACGATTATTCGGAAGATGCCACTCTGAAATATTCTTTAGATTTTTCTTGATGGAGCTTTGTCGACCGCAAGGGTGCCATCATAGTTTATTGAGTAATATAGTTAGATATTTGAAATTTGAATAAAAAACGATTGAACAATCATTCAGCTTATGGAGTTTTCTTCTGATTAAAACAAATACATTATGACACGATGCGCTTCTTTTTAAGCTATAGGGCCTACAGAATATAGCGCTTTAAAAGTAAGTGTTCTTTATTCAAATTTCAAACATGATCGTCTTTCCGTACAATAGTAACCTCGCAGTAAAACAGTAGTTAGGCCTACACATTTGGTAAAATATTCCTACTAAAATATTACTTTGTAGGATAACATCGAGATTACAAAAACTGAGCCCTTCTCTCCCAAGTAAACAGCAAAAGGGATGGACATCTTTCAAAAACACAATTTTTCATCCGCTTAAGAATTTAGCAAATGAAGAAAGCTTTACCACCATACAAGATGACGTTTATATAGTAGCACACATCGAACGATCAGATACAATACAAATAATCTTGATGAAAATCACTTTTATCAACATATATGGGAAATTTCTCTATCCGGATTTGATCACATCCTTCATTTGAAAATCCTTCCAAACAGAAAACATGCCCACAGCCAGAATGCGTATTTCACGTCATCTGGAACACTGTCATTTCGAGTCGAACACCGTCGCGCCGCTATCAGTCGCATTTTAAAGAATAGAGGTGATACCATTTTCTCTGTTACAATTCAACAGAGAAACATTCACTACTCAAATGAAATTTGAGGCGATGATGCGAGGTAACTCAAAAGCATCTTTGGTTGGATCACAAGGCGGTTGTCCGAATCTGATGATCACTTGGACGTTGCGAGTATGAGAGACTTATGGGTAAATAAAATTCCAGTAGCTTTCGGGGCTAATTAGCTCAAATAACAAGACAGAAAAGCAGCCGAACGTAGGTCAGGTCTTGAGTCATCGATGCACAGATAAGACGAGTTTGCACAGCCTCAGCAATCAACACCTGTAAAATGAAGACAACTTTTGTGCTGATGTGCAGAGCAGAATTATCAAACTTAACTACCCTCAATTTACATTCCATGGGTAGGCCTACTCAAAGTTTAAAAAAGAAATCATTTATAGTAATATTAGGCGTTATAGTAAAGATAATTAAGAAAATTGCTTTTGGATCATTTAATCTTCGACAATGTGGCACGCGATATTCACTGGAATTTTGATAGCAAATGAAGAAATTCAGGAGTGGACAAATTGTGATTATTATCAATTTATTAACAATTTTCTAATCAATACTCGTAGTATTTATCAATTTCATTCTGATATTCAAGTAACTTTTTTTAGAAAAATGTGATCTGCAAATAAAAACTGAGTATGTAGCCTATTGCCGACCGCTTTTTCAACAATTCATGCGATGAAAATATTCAGGAGCGCTTGAATTTTTATTATAAAATTGATACATGTAAATTCATTTTGATATACAAACAGTTTGTTTAAAAACACAATCTACAAACACATACACACATAATATCCTCTTGTCTCTACTATTTATATGACATCTCTTCAAGTAATTCATGGTGACATATGGGCATACAGCAAACATGTGACCACAATACCTAGGCCTACAATAATATTGAAAAGTGCGAAGCATAATGTGTAGTAAGTCAACACAAATTCAGATGAAAGAGTAGCAATGAGTTTGGATATTGATTGTTTTATACTTGTCGTAAAGCATGAAGAATTATTGATTACCACAACTAAACCCATTGTAGGGCTTTAACACAAAACTAGTCTTGTGCGCATAATTATACGGTGTGCATGTAGCCGTATACAACGTGTAGTTCGTGGTGTAGCATTTATACCTTTAGTGTGCTTGATTATTTTTCTTAAACGACTCGAAATATCAAATTGATGGTATTTTTTTAAATGTGGCAATTCTGAAATAAGTAATTACCTCAGGCGATAGCTGCAGGTTTTCAATTCTATAAATTAAAATGGAAATAATGACCTATTTAAACATGTTTCCTTGATGGATGCATCTTTAAGAAACGATAGAAAAATTATACACTTAAGCAGAAATCGAATAGCAATAATAATTGTCGAAATTGATAAAAACATTATCCACCTAAACTTTTTGCGGTCCTGAAATAGAATTTTTAGATCTTGCCGCATGTTAAACTGTTTCAAAAAATTTTTCAATTATTTGTCATCCAAATATTAATGCTATAGTATAAGTAGGCCTATAGCCTGATACACATCTAAATATTGAAGTGCTAAATTACAAAGGGTTTTATTGTGCTAATCAAATTCTTTCATGCTCATAGTTTCTCAGATTTTTAGCATGCAACCACTCTGTCTCAACATGCCCAGATTTTTGTGCTATTTTAAATACAAGCAATCAGAAATTACGGATTTAAAAATAATACAATATCATTTCAACATAATTCCATTTAATTATAATTCTTTTCACGACACAATCAACTTTTTATCGATTTTTCAACGATAAACGTCGACTTGAAAACTGATAAACATGCAGAACTCAATTTCACATATTGAATTCGAAGTAAATAAGCCTTGAGCATGTGACATCATTTTTTTTCATCACACAAATGAATTCAAAGTATTGGTAGGACTCCTTGTGATAAGTCTGCTACACAGCTAAGAGTAATTGAGATATTTTGTTGTTACCAGTAAATTATATGAAGTATGACGCTTATAACTTTTTAGCATTTGTAAAAGTAAGAGCAGATATAACAGTAATCACTAATAGAAAGGTCTATACGTTCATGATCAATGAACCCAAATCCATGCCCAAATCTCTCCTTCGATTTTGTTTTTGGGATTTCCAAATACATGTACCTAGACTTGCAGTTAAATGCTGAAACAAAATTGACAAGCTAAATCTGAAAACATTTAGAAACTTACCATTTTTCTATAGTCTGATCCAATAGATGCTTTTTTAATTCAATAATTCTGATACATGAATCAAAGGAACTTGATGGCTTCATTGAGTAGAAGAACTCACTGACTACATACGAGTGCTTTTCATTTTCGATTTGTTGATAATTGAAAGAGAATTGATGGTAAATCCATATAACTGGACACATTGCAAGTCATTGAGGTAGTCGTAAGTAGATTGTGCTCCATGTATTGTGCATGATATTAACGAAGTAAGATGATGAAAAACGTGGACGATCACAAAACCGACTAAATAACGGTGTGTAAGTAGAAATCCTCTTGATGCGCTGACTTTTGTAATAGCAAGCAGCACACGTAAACACGGGTCCGATAAACCCCGAGCGCGAAGAGTGCACAAGCTACTGCGCCTGACTTGCGCAGCTCTCTGTTTCACGTCTGGGCGGACAATAATTATAAGCAGGGACTATGAGTCACAGGCATCAACAATTGGCAGCGGGAGAATATTATCGACCACTACTTCTCAATCTGCACGCAGATGCGGCCACGGCCATCACAGGCTGCCAACAATGTGACTGAACTCTCTCAGCTGCGTGCGCGTGGCGATCGAATTTCCTTAAGTGACGGAAAGTTATAGAAGCGAAATACGATTACGCAGATGGAGCTGGATGCTTATGCAGTTGTTTAGTCCAGTTACACACTGATTTAATATCAAAATTTTTGCAAATTATTAGCCAAGCAATTTGGCGAACACACGAGCAAATCGATCAAAATCGACATGCTAATGGGTACGGTATACGTGGAGCTTATAGATTTCAATTGACAGATATTCGATTTGAGAAGGTAAAATGTGTGCCAGTAGAATTGCTGAAGGCTCCCTTTGAGAATATACGTATGTCATGTGTAATTGTTGACCTGATTCGTTCGTCAGTGTTGATTGATGTTGTTGCTATAATAGCTATACAGTACACATGTAGTGAGTGTGAACGATGATGAAAAATGAGAGGAAGAAGAAAAGGGGACAGAGTGAGTGAGAAAGAGAGAAGGAGATGATGAAGTCACCCGAATATCTATTTTATACAGGCATAAAGTAGATATTCGGGTGACTTCATCATTTTTTTCTGTAGGTCTACAAAATTTCATCAAATAAAAAGAGCACATGTATATAAAATACTCGAAATAATAGTATATACGCATGTTTCATATGTCAATGTTGTATCCATGAGCGATTCTTTGAGTTATTTAAATGCATTTATGTCACTTCTTACAGCATCAATATTATTAGTTAAAGTCGGCATCTAATTCAAATGGACAACTCTTCAAATGGACAATGAAACGCTCTTTTAGTTATATTTTATCCACTTACATGGATGATCGATGTTTTAACAATGTACAATTCCAAATTATTATTTAGAGCAAATTATATATACATTTCCCACTCTTCACAGTGTTAAATATTATTAGTAGCGTATAGCCATTCTTATTCCAAAGAAAGACCATTTTACTTAATATGTAGCCTAACGATACGTCTTGATAGGGTTTATCCATGGTGCATGCATTATCCATGTTTTATCCAAAAACGGTCATCTAGGGCTTATATCCGCAGAAACAATTAAAATGTTTAATCAACGTTTATTCGACGTTTTTTCAAAGCTTTTGACACCAAGTTGATTTTTGGTTATTTTTCAACGATGATTTCAACCGTACGTTCATCAGCAACGTTTATTCAACGTTTGTCACACCAAGTTGATTTTTGGTTAGTTTTCAACGATGATTTCAACCGTTGAAAAAACGTCATTTTTTACTTTTCATTTATTTTTTTCATTGAAAATGAATTTATCTGTTACATATGAAATTTGTAACCGAGAGAAACTTACCTGATAGGTTTGCGCCAACTTGAAGTCTGCATAATTCTTCGGAGGACATGACTCTTCATCTGACCACGGCTCACGGAACAGAGACACCTCAAGATTCTTGCCACGTGTTGTTGCCAAGGGAATTCGGTGCAGTGACCCTTCTTGCCTGCTGCGATCCTTGAGGATTGTACTACATAACTTTTCCTTTGATTTTGGGGAAAAAGCTTGTCAGCGTCACAGATCTAGAAAGGGATAGATGGACTACTCCCCGATTTGCGTGAAGCCTGCTTTCCCTGCCACGCGCGCGCGCGCACAATCCCGGTATGTAGGCAAGAAACAAATGTCGGCATGCACGTGTCTGTGAGAATGTAATGATAATAAGCACATTAACTTTCAACGACCATAATAATTGATAACGAATCATAGGAATGTTGACAATTCCTGATGACCTGCAATGTCATACTTTCTCACTCATCAGGATTGCTTACATAAATGTAGCTTAAATAGAAAATTAGGTGCATGCGAAGTAACGTTTTATTCAAAAGAAAACTCGGTAAATCAAAATTTATTTGCCTCTAAAGAGAATCAGCTTCATTGCCTGCTGACGTGATAGGACTTTTGAATTAAAGATATTACGTTCAAAATATATCTTACCATACCGAAAGAGGCGAATTTTGACATAATTCGACGTGATCAGCCTGATAAGTTTTGTTAGATGATCAGAGTCTTGATGAAAGTCATGGTCATAAAAGTGGTCTGCAAAAAGGGTAGGAAATAAAGTTTTTACATCAACTTTCTGCAGGACAAAATGTTCAATTTTCAAATCAATGTTCGATACTGTGGGGAGGAGGGTCACATCGTGAACACCCGGAAAAAGAGAGCGAAGCTACTTCAGCAATTTTTACGATACTATATACAGCGAAACTAGGAGTGGATAGGCCTCCTCTCTGCTTTGCTGAAAACAAACGGGTGAAAGATACATCCTTCATACTGTCTTCATCTCTCTCAAACAACGCACCATTGCATTGAGAGCAATCTAGGAAGCGCTGGCATCGTTTCGCCACATAACCTGAAACGTAAAATAAGATATTTAGTCTCCAGTCAGAATCACAGTTCTGGAAACTCGACATCCAACAAGAATAGCGGAACTCAGTGTCATCATCCACCTCATCATCTGAGCTCAACTTCAACTCAGGGATTCCACTCTGCCGCTTCGAGGACCTGAAGTCGAGGTGAAAGTCCGTGATGCTGTTGGTGTCATCAGCCATAACATTAGCATTTCTCGAAGGTTTTATTAAGTTATTTATCAAGAGGGACTTGAACGCGGTTTTGAATTGTTGCACGGATGGATTATTGTTGAAGCCACCACGCTGCCGTATCTTGCTGAATAAGATCTCGAGATGATCCTGCGATGTTTTGTACGTCAGAAAAAAAGAGTGGCCACGCTCTTGAATCAGATGTTCACAAAGATCGCGAATAGAATGAACAGTAACCTTGAATCCCATTGTAGGAATTCTTCTCCTTGAATCAGCAAGTGGAATATGATCATTAGTGCACAAGGATTCAAGATATCTGAGAGCCATTTCGAAAAAGGGTTTCCATTCGCCAGAATTACTTAAAGAAAGGGGCGCCTTGGTACCATTTTGAAAAATATTTTTGCTGTTAAGTCGATCAAACAGCTCATCTACAATCCGTATGAAATCCGTATCCAACTTGAGTAGCCTGATCCATGCGTTTTGGAATTGCGCGGATATCTGAGTCTTGATCCACATCCATGGGTTCCGATGATGGCGCCATGATGACTGCTCAAAAAGATTGCGCTGCTTTGGGGATCGACGCTTTTTGGAAGGTGTTTGCAGATAAAGGGGGAACGCTTCAAAAACAGTAGGCACTGCGTCATCCTTCAGCTTCCTTCGAGTTCTGGGGCGAGTTCCATACTGTCCCTTGTCATGAATAACACTTACGCCCTTTTTATAGTCATCATCGGTGAAATGAACACTGCATACGCGTGATGAATTCTTAGAGTGAGTAAAGTTCTTACGTCGAATGTTATGAAGCCACTTCTTCAACAATTCGGGGTTTGAGAACGGAAAGGCGTGAAAAGAAATGTTAGAGTTTTTCGAAGCACGGTTCTGGCATCGCGGAACACAACATGAGGTAACCATTTCTCAAGAAATGAAATTTCTGTAAACAGTTTTGCAAACCTGTTCGAAAATTTTATCTTTCTTATGCCTTTTGAACACATGTTTCGGATTAAGAGTAGGAGAATTGATAGCAATTGCCTAGGGCGTGAGGATTTTATTTAATGATAAAATCGCCATTTAGCGTCAGTAGAATGCATGTCAAATTCAATTTTATCTTGTTGAAGTATTGCGACATCGCCACACTGTGTTATGACACTCATCCCAGCTTCGTTAAGTACACAAATTTTGTCACCCTTATCAAATAAATCATCATCAATTGAAAACAACACCACAGGTGTCAATTGCGATCAGCTCAGCGGCCGTCATTTCTTGCCTACATACCGGGAGCAGGCGTGGCGGCGATGGGAAGTTTTCAGGCTTCACGGCTGAAATAGGGAAACGCGGAAAGCAGTCCATCTATCCCTTTCTAGATCTGTGGTCAGCGTGTTTTCCAATTTCGATGTGCGGGAACATCTGCGAGCAATTCTTTTGGCTTGAGGCCCGAAGCAGGTTGGGCACACCTTGGTTGGAATGTAATCTTCTTTTGTTGGTGGTCTACCTCTCCTATTTGCTGTTGTAGAGCCACTTTTCCCAACGGGATTGGTCCTCGCAGTAGAGCAGATGATGCAGCTCTTAGTGTCGCAGGAACCTCGCGTCCAGTGCGCAGAACTCGAGTAGTATTTGTTAAGGTCCTGGAGCTCGCATTTCCTATCAGTGCTCCCACGTCTCATCTCATAGAGAGCTTTCTGATGAGTGGAGCAAACAGCACAGGGTAGAAAGGGATCGGAAGGATCATATCGAGGAAGGAGCTTTTCTCTAATGGTTTCTATTAGACCAGGAGAAATTTTAGATGATCCCTTTTCTCCACAGATCAGGCATACTAAATATCGTGCCTCTTCGTGAGTTGGAGCAGAGACCCTGTGACTCATCGTTTAACTGGAAAAATTATAGTTACTCTAGCAAGAGGTAAGCAGATTATTATCAAAAGTTCAGAGATTTTGCCCTTGATTGTAACATAGACTGCACTAGCAAATTGTTTACAATGATTATTCGTCCGTGATTACGCAACAATTACGATCATCCGTTATTACATAACAACAAAGAAAGTTTGCTGTCGTCAGTTAAGGACTGCGAGTTTCGCTTGTCGATGAGCGCCGCATACAAGAATATTGTATTCGATATTGTTGAAGATCACACACACTGATACAGAGATCTGTTTTTAAGATACGCGACTTCATGCTAATCAGGTGGCATCGTAGCACGAGTAAAGTTGATGATAGCAAAAACAATGGAAAATGATAAGATACATTCATCAACTTCACGAACGGTTCACCCATGGGGGAATGGCTGCCAATATAACAAGTTACTGCATTCTGAATAGTAAACTAGATCATAAAATAGCTCAAAAATCGATGAAAAAATCAATAAATGTAATTAACTTTTGATTTTAGCTCGATCAATTTTTCAGCAAACTTGACTTTTGTATGAGAGCGAACTGGACAAATTTGTGTGAATAAAATTGGATTGCACTTTGATTTCAGTGACTTAAATCAATTTTTTTCATAAAACAGCTCAAAAATCGATAAAAATATCAATAAATGTAAATATCTTTTGATTAGCTCGATCAATTTTTCAGCAAACTTGATTTCCGCGTTGTCCTTGGCGTCCTAAACAAGCTAATATAAAAAAAATTGATTGCATTTTTTTAACAATGCAGAAAATCAGTTTTATTTCGCAAAAATTAGAAAAAATCAATAAGTATCAATAACTTTTGATTAGCTCGATGGATTATTTCGCATGCTATATTTTTTCAAGTCCTCGCGACCTGCTCTACATAGTGATGAAAATTTTCCGGAAAATTTTGAATCAAAATTTTCCATGGAAAATTTTGGAAAATATTGGAAAATTTTGGAAAATTTTGGAAAATTTTGAAAATTCTGATTTTTTGTGATAGGCCATGCTTTGACCGCTTCCGCAGCCGAGGCAGCTACACACCAATAGAATGGGTCTATAAAACTGGTGAGTTTGATCATTATTTTGAATAAAACAATTTTGAAAAATGAAGAAATTTGAATTTTTGTGATATAATTTTTACGTTTTCTATCATAGCAGAGGCATAGACACATCAATAGAATTGTTCTAAAAATCTTGATTTCATCATATCATTTCGATTAAAATAATCGTAGCAATACGAATCCCGTCCGCGGATTTTCGAGCATTCCTTTGCCAGCAGTTGCTTGTGGCAATTTGTTGACATTTTTAATATTATAACACACTGTAGTGATGAAAATTTTCCGGAAAATTTTTAATCAAAATTTTCCGTGGAAAATTATGGAAAATTTTGGAAAATATTGGAAAATTTTGAAAGTTTTGATTTTTTGATGGGCCCTGTAATTTGAGCGCTTCAACTGCCGAGGCAGCTGCGTCACTAGACGAAATGACTTGCTAAGTCTTATTAAGTCTGATCAGATTCTTGCAAAGTCTGATCAGAACTTATTTTATTTAAGATCTTACATTTCCTGACCAGAAAGTACCAGACTTACCAAGTCTTATCTTTCGCAAAATAAGATCTTTTCAGATCTTACCAGCTGATAATTGAAATTGATAAAAGTGAACTGAAATTTCAAACTTGAAGTCCGATTACAGTGCGAAGATCAGGCGATATCAATGGTTTTTGTTGTTAAATGATCTTGCTGGAACATCAGTGCACTGAATATATGTAGACAAACGCAAAATATACGACTTTTTTCTACTCAAAAGATTTCTGAAAATTTTCAAATAAGATCTTATCAGATCTGATCAGATTTGCTAATAAGACTTAGCACGACTGGTACTTTCTGGTCAGAACTTGTAAGATTTCCTTAGTAAGATTAAGTAAGTCATTTCGTCTAGTATTATATATTGGGTATATATTGGGTATATATTGGGTCTAAAATTGGGTCTAAGTATATATTGGGTCTAAAACTCTTAATTTCATCATTATTTCGATTAAAGCGATCGTAGCAATGCGAGTTCCGTCCGCGGATTTTTGAAATTCCTTTGCCACCAGTGGCTTGTGCCATTTTGTTATCATTTTTAATTATCACAGACACCCTTTGGGATAACGTGAATCTTGCTTTACAATAGGGGTATATATATTTTCATGCAATGTGAAAGGTATGGAGCAAAAATAATGTACTTCATTTTGGAGTTTGCTAATTGTTGGCTTCAAAGTTAAGCTTTATGCTGCATTGATCATATGCAAATTCTCCATGTGTTGATGAACATGTGATGAAGTAAAAGCACACAGTCCACGCAGCATTCATGAGCGACCAAATTGGAAGATATAAAGACTGTAAACTCGTGAGATATTTGGAAACTAAAGATATGTGATGAGTAAAAGAATATCTATGATAGCTTCAAACTTCTGGCGCATTGTCCGATATCTTCGTTGAGGATACACATCATCCATTTCTAGTTCAGATGGTTCAGATAGTTCCAAATCGATTTCAGATCTGCCCAAATGAATTTCAGATATGATCTAGATGAGTTGGAGATCTCCAGTTGAATTAAAGATCTTTTCAAAGTTGAACTTGTGACAGATTTCTGAAATTCAGCTAGAGAAATCTGAAATCCATCTTATGTTTGAAATTCATTTGGAAATATCTGAAATAGACATGGTAAAGGTGCAGTTGGTACCAAAAGTTAACATACAGGGATGATAGAGAAGCTTTTGAACTTTGAATATTACATAGTCTTTTCAAAATACTATAATAAGTCTCCAAAACAAAGAAAAAAACGGCAATCACCGGAAAATAAATTTCAAAATTTTCCAATGGAAAATTTTCCGGAAAATTTTGAAAAAATTGGAAAATTTTGAAAGTTCTGATTTTTTGTGATAAGCCCTATATGCTTTGACCGCTTCCACAGCCGAGGCAGCTACACACCAATAGAATGGGTCTATAAAACTGGTGATTTTGATCATTATTTTGAATAAATGAATAAAACGATTCTGAAAAATGAAGAAATTTGAATTTTTGTGATATAATTTTTACGTTTTCTATCATAGCAGAGGCATAGACACATCAATAGAATTGTTCTAAAAATCTTGATTTCATCATATCATTTCGATTAAAATAATCGTAGCAATACGAATCCCGTCCGCGGATTTTCGAGCATTCCTTTGCCAGCAGTTGCTTGTGGCAATTTGTTGACATTTTTAATATTATCCCTATCAACCAGAGCGGTCGCCGCGACCGCCATGGTCAGTCGCCCTCAGCGTCGCCGGGGATTCCTATTTGTCCACCGCCCTGACTGCCTGGGGCGGTCGCCTTAAGAGCCGGGGCGCAGTCGCCCGGAGGTCTAACAGCGGTCGCCTGTAGGTAGCTGCGGTCGCCGATTCTACCGATTTGCCCCTACCCTTCAGTTGAAATTTCCCATTGCGCTATTAATTAGTAAAACACTAGCTATCTCCCTAAGATGCAGGTGCTTCAGTATTGCTCCACTGAAAACCAATAAGCTTCCTAGCTATGAGGAGTAGAAGAAATAAAACTAAATTACACAGAATACGATATTTTGCAATACACCTGCACCGATTCAATGAAAATTTAATGTGCACACATGAAAATTGTATTTATAAGCACTGAAGATACAAAAGTACAACTTAACGATCGAAAAATACAATTGTTCTATGGAGGTTACAAAATGTTCTATGAAAGGCATCGAAAGACATATGTAGTACAATCTAAATAACAGGAACTTTCTTAATAACATTGAAATTTGATGACTCCAAATTGTCAGAAAAAAGCATCGATTTTCCAGTTAAAATTTCAACAGAAACATGCGGGTTTGATGTTGTTAATAAAGTTCCTGCTATTTAGATTATATGCACAATAACAGCTACACAGATAACCAGGATATAACACCAAATACAAGAGATGAAAAATTGAGTCACCTATTGAGAAAAGGGGCATCAGGCACAATTACTCAGCCGCAGGGGAGCGTTGGTGGCTCCTTCCATCAGATCTATCTTTTGCGTGCTTTAGTACGCTCTGCAAAGAGGCCTCTATTTCCTTCTCAGTCACATGAGATCTAGAAAGTTTGATACCGCACGATAAATTCGGGAATTCTTGAATGGAAATTTGTTGTTCCTGCCGTGAAATGAATACTTCTTCGAAATATCCGCAGCCAAAATCCTTCAAAATATTCGACGGCATAAATTGTTTAGTCCGCTGCCGCCGATCAGTGAGACCTGCTTTGCCTGAAAAATAAAGCTGCATTTAAAATGGTGAAGCTTCTCCACGTACGTCAGTACATTTCCACTTCATTGTGGTGTACCTAAATCAAACAGAGCAAATAATTTCAAAACGATGTGAGTGGCTTTGTGATTCCAGTAAATCATTTGTGTCTGCAAAAGTCATTTGAATGATTCAGTTAATAATCAGGTCGTGGGTAGCACCGCTCTTTTAATGCCGACAATCATTGAGTGATGCAAATGACAGTGACAGCTTCTGCCTTCATTTTGAATTGAAAATCTCACGTGTGCCTAATATTGAAAGTAGTCAACTAGTCATCCAGGTCAATATAAACCTTAATTATGCATTAAAGCAAGTCTACATAAAGTTCGACGTAGAAACACTGTTTAGACCCCAGGTCAATATAAACCTTAATTATGCATAAAAGCAAGTCTGCATCAAGTTCGATGTAGAAACACTGTTTAGACCGGCTCTATCTGCTGAGCCACAGGAATTACGACCAATTTCAATAACCAGACAGAAAGCAGTCACTGCCAAATTCTGAACGTTATAGCGAGCTAGTGAGTGAGCGAAATGCCATTTCGGTGCTCTGGCTCAGATTTGCGCGACTCATCTTTCTCTCTATTCATGCAACGAAACCGTTGAATGACAGTCGTAAGTCAAGGAATAAGTGGACCGGTCTCTTAAAAGAATTAGTCAATATCAGGCGCTCCTGCAGGATAGGAATAAAAAACATCACTATAGGCTGTGAAGTTTATCAGTTTATCAGATAGAATTGGAGGTCTGAAACAACTCATCCAATATTTTCGAAAATCACCCGGTAATTTCTTCAATTTCCTGGTGATAGAATATGTTATGAAGATTGATACGCAACCGGAAATACATTCATTCTCTGGACTGTGATCAATTGCAGCGCTCGCATCTTGAAACAACTATCAGATTATTTGTTAGAAAATGTTAACATGCAAAAAGTTTAATACAGCTCTTCTATTTCTTCTGAGATCTATCTAATAGAATTGATGACATGGCCACAGAAGAAATTGTGATTAGACATGGTCAAAGGCGAGCGAACGGTTTACGGCTAGACGAGGCTTCAGATAGAAAATATCAGCTCAGCTAAAATTCTGGCCGTTGTAGCCGATAAGATATGTGAAACAAGAATTTTGAAGATTTCTGCCACGATTGAAAAATCCAATTAACTGTGCATAGCTCTCATTATTTATCTACGAGTATTTAAATTTGCATTCTGAAGGCTTGAACAGATTCAAAACGGTTAAACCTAATAGTGTGGCACTCTGTGTTAGTATATGGCCCTTTTATATTCGCAGTTCAAGGAATGGGATATTCACCAGCCTGGATGAAGTACTTCCGAAGATTAGACACTTTTTATAAACCGGCATAGACGCTTTAATTCCAATCGACTTAAGACAGGCTTTCTCGATCTGACGAAATCATTTGCTTCAAGCAACAATATCAATTAATCTATATTGACAAGCTATCGACTCATCAATTACACAGATATCCCTGAAAATTGCAAAATATTTTTTGTAAAACATTAAAATCTTCTTTCAAAGAGAAAGAAGTTCGAATGAGACTCATTAAGCTTACTAAAAATAATTAAGATTAATTTGCCGATGAAGTTGAGCAAACGTAAAGCACGCGAATTCAAGAAAATTCAGCTATAGCTTTGTCTATGTTCAGCTATACAGAGGTACGCCTATCGCGATGATGCATAAATGTAGTGGTAACATGTAAAAATGAGATAACTTAGTGAAATCTCTGTGGGAATGAGGTTGGTTAAATGAAATATTTTAAACGTTGCAGCTTACTCGAAAATGTTTACCCCTCATGTCTAATGTCCGTCTAATTCACGCCCGTCTAATGTCACGTTACCAGAATTGACTTCATCTCATTGCAGCGAACCATCAATTAGAGCCAACGCTGTGCAAAGTATCTTGCAGTCAAAGCTCGATAATTAAGAGTATAAATACCAGGTTTACTATCTCTTAATTATTGAAAGTCTGAATTCAAAAACAACTTATATAAGCCGCCAAATATACAAAAAATGCCGCGGCCGTATGATCTTAATTGACCGAAGTCTTAATTGTCCGTGTCCGAATTAACGAGCTTCGACTGGATTTACTGTATTCATGCGAAGCGATTCGTTAAGGATGTCATTCTGTCCGCACGATTCTATTTGAATGGTCGTGAAAAATTGGCTTGCTTTACCTATAGTCAAATATTTATAACCAGAGGAACACTTTTTACATCACATCTAATTCAAAAGTTATCTGTTGAAATATTTCAGTCAATTCAGTGCTTGGTATAATGTGTAGTGCGCAGGGAAACCGCTATTAATTACTTAATTTATCTATCATCACTTCATTCGACTTACCTGATACGAATTTCGTTTGATAAGTAATCCGTTCTATCAATATTTTCGGCTCAAGATATTCCTCGCATTTTCTATATTGTAATTTGGTTGATAATCCATTAATAAGATCAATCAATTTACATACGATGTCCACAGGTGTCGTCAGTCAGGCAACTCCAAAAGTATACTTGTACATTGTAATGCAGCACAGTATGGTTACACATGGTTCACTCAACTTTTTAAGTAGCCACTGCTTTGAATTGTCTTAAATTGAAAAACGTAATTTACTTAAATTACAGGTGCTCTATATACAAGGTTGCAAGAGGTATCCAAGGAGACATGATAAAAGCTAAGGGTTAATAGGTTAATTAATTTAATAGGTCTGATTTACTTCACACTTTAATTACGAGGGGCGTACCAAAAGTTCGTGACGTTTGATTACCATGGTTTTAATTCGACTTTTTTCTTTAATCATTCATCGTTGTCATGTTGTATCAATCATGTGCATTGCCTGTGAAGTATTGTCGGTTGATCGGTAACCTATAGAGACGCGAACTGAAGCCGGTAAGTAGTGAAGCAATTTTACTTTTGTCAGCATGACGGACTTCACAAATCGTGAGTGGAGATCTTGTCTGCTCTTTCTGTCCAAGGAACGGGAAGCACCAACCCGATCGGCTGGGCGTCTAAAAACATTCTTCGAGACAATGCTCCTGCAAGAGCGACCATCAAGCAAATGTTCCCATAGGGACGGAAGTCATTGGAAGACGTTGAGCGCTGTGGCCATCCATCCACTCCAGCCAGCGAAGAAAATGAAGATTTGGTTTGGCAGCTGATCCAGTCTGACAGACGCCCAACATTTGATGAACTGGAGGAAAAGTCTGGCCAGCTGTCGCATGGGACTCTTGAGCGTATCTTCCATGACCGCCTTGAGTTGTCCAAAGTTTCGGCTCGTTGGGTACCAAGGCTGCTGACTGCAGAACAGAAAGGCGCTCGGGTCAACAACTCCTCTATTGTTCTTGGTCTTCTGGAAGACCATGACGAAGGGTTTTGGAGGAGACTACTGACTTTCATCTCATCAGTGCGATGAAGTTGGCAATCGGAGGTATTCGTTTCAATGGTGAAAGAGATAAAGAGAGCACCGAAAGCTTCATTCGGGAAATTTCAGCAGGATTGGCTTGAAGAAGGAATGAAGAAACTTGAGAAGAGATAGGAAAAGTATTGGAATTTAAGGTGACCAGGTCGAAAAAAAGAGTTTTGGTATGCTTTAAAATTCTGCCAATAAACATTTGTGCAAATGGAAGTTAAATGTTTTCCTGTGAAATGCAACTGTCAGAACTATAAGAAATACAATCTAGATATGCACTTGGGCCAAAATGGACGTCTATAGATAGGAGAGACAAACGTCACGAACTTTTGGTACGCCCCTCGTACCAATACAATTGTCATAAAACGAGGAAGTATACTTACCCGATCAGCATCACGGCTTATGGAATAATCTTTGAATCTGGGGCAATAACTGGTCGATAGACTTTCCACGTCGCTCTCTTTATCAGTGTCCGTTTCCATTGATTCAGTTTCAGGAAGATCTGTGGTTGATGACATGCTGGATAACAGAAATAGGACACCGTTTATCATTGTATACTGTAAACAATAAATAGGTGGCTTACCACTTATTAACGTTGACTTGCACTGCGTTATGGAACTCATCTATACTTGCTTTCCGTTTCCTTCCAAATTTTTGTCGCATAAATAACAATTTCTCATTTGGGGCCAAAGACGCCCCAAATTCTTTCAGGCGCCGTATGAGTCAGATTCTCCAAAACTTCTGTAATTCATAATTTGCATTCATGAGTGATCGATGCACGTATGAGAATTATCCATTTTTCCCAATGTGGGATCAGGACAATTTTTTAATTTTTCGTCAAGATAATCTAAGTTATGAATCCACCATACAAATTTAAGTCTGCAAGTATGACATAAGCACAGATTCATAATCCCCGTATTGACGTATCTAATTTTAGCATTGCACTTGAAACGTAGATCACTTGGTTATTAAAACTCAAAATGTAGGCGTGGACAGCAACTGATTGATCTGCATTTAGACATGAAGTCAGATATTTCTTTGTTTCAAGGGCCATTAATTCGAAAATTATTAGGCGGAAAATTCTCATAGATGGATGGATGTCTGAAATGAAGCTTACCTTTGCATCTTCATTATTATTGTCTGTTAAGACGGGATGTTCATCAGAGATTGCTTCGCAAATGAAGGATAACTGCGTTGAATCCAAATACCTATCGGGAATAAAAAGAAAAATTCGTTTATTTATATGAACTTTATATGAACCACTATCACAATTTTAGTCATCTTGAATATTCTGACTAAGCACAGCTTCCTTTTACGCAAATGCCTGACAATTACTTTATTAACCTTATTCAAACTTTTTGCACATATGACTTTTATCAAGTTAATTTCCGAAATACACAGTACACAGATTTTTTCCGATCGCGAGGGGTTTCGGCTAAACAGCTTGATCATATAGAATGAAAGCAATGAAAAACACACGGGTCAGACAGGAGTCGTAATTTGAACGCGAAATTAACTTACTTCTTTCTAATTACTTTATTATATAACCGGATATGAGGAGACCTGCTGTCCTTAAAATAGCTAGGTCAATTTTTGGGGTACCCACACATTAATTAACATAAGGAAAATGGTAAGATGTTGAACGTGAGCTATTTGACTCACTTTTTGTTCGATGGATGAAGTCCGAAATGATTAAATAAATTAGTTTCCTTTACGGTTCTATATCTGCAACCGTTTATGCCACATTCGAAGACCATTCAATTCAACAAATAAATTGGGAAATTATTTCAGGGAATTCAGGGGATTTCAGGGGGGACTACACTCGAAATGTACTAGTAAATAGTTTGATTAACCATCATTGATTATCAAAAAAAATCTGTGGATGACATTGATACTGTACTAACGGATCGCAAATTTCAAAATTTTCATATATTATGCCTACTGCACACGCACACATTTTCTCTCATTTATTCTTCTTTGCCTACCAGCAGCAGCGATAATTTTCAATGCTACTGACATCGTATTTACTCAATTATAACGTCAACAGGCTCTCGTCTAAGCATTTGCAAGCATATTTGCGTCATGCATTCAATGTCTGTAAAGTCTGGACATCTCATCACGTCTTTTACACATTTACAAACATGTGTTAGCATATAATTATTGTCAACATGACACATTCTTATGATAATCTGGTCTTCGACATCGTGGACAACGTGCAAGGAGTATCTCATTTGACATCCG